>QLOD02000033.1:21671499-21693326 GCA_003260245.2 Sideroxylon spinosum | reverse complement strand
TTTCTCACACCCTTAAAAGAGGATTTTGAGTAGCATTACTGTATAAATATTTTTATTGGAGAAAAAAAAGATAAGATTTTATTTTATGAGAAAGTGGAAAGAAGAAAATAAATGCTAATTTAAAAGCTCATGTATTTAATAGATAAAAATAGAGGAAATTACTTTTATACCCCTATACTTAAAGTGAAAATTACTTACACTCCTTATACTTCGTTATTTATTGTTATCCAAAGTGCAACGTTAGACGACATTAAATTAGGTGCTAAAAAGACCCAAGTACTCATTATATATTGAAAGCCTCAAATCGACCAGTGCCCATAACTCTGCTTCGAAAAACTTCAAACCACCAAAGCTAGGGCTTTTTTTTTTTTTCGATGGTTGACTTCAATCTAGACCAATAGAGGTACTATTTGAGAGATAGGTTAAAGAGAAAAGTTGTGTGCTAGGACTTTTTGGTGTCTAGCTGGTAAAAATTATCATTTGACTGAGAAGAAAGACCAAATGTATGTGTGTTATATATATTTTGGTGAATTTACATATATAAAGTATGATAATGGAATGGTGTGCTGTAAAAAGTATCATTTTGCTTCCAAAATCCTTTTTTTTTTTTTTTGGTCGATTGGAGATGCTATGTGGCAGAAGACATAAACATGGACCTATGTGGGGTCTCTATTGTTTCGAAGTCCCCATTTACTTTTCATTGCTAATTTAGAAAATTAGCTTTTTAAATTAATGAATTGCATTGGTCAATACATAATTGCTTTTGTGATATTGACATATTATTTTTGGGTCATAAAGGAATGGCTAATGTGAAACCAGTTGAACTGCATCATGTTGGAAGCTTTAAGGTGACTCCCTAGGAGACTACATATAGTGGAGATACTGTTGAATATATAGACTAATGAGATGTAGACTATCAGAGTTTCATTAATTTGCAATCTTTGTTTCTAGATAGAGGTTACTCATGTACTAGCATTATGCATTATAGGATACCTAGGATGTGTTTAAGTGATAGGTTAGGAGAAATTAGATGGGACAAAGATGTTTTAAAGATTATTAGTTACTATGATGGACTTCTTTTAATTGTCACGTATGTTGTCAAAGGTCATGAACCATTACAAGTTCTAAGGAAGTATGGGACAGCGTTGAAGAGATTAAACCCATTAGTAACAGAGGGCCTTTGTCATAGTCCAGTAGTTGAGATTGAAATAGAGGATGAGAATCTTACTAAAATGACTTAGGAGAGTCCTGCAACTGAGTAGACTCCTATAGCATGGAGTGAGGTTTGTGAATGAAGTAATATATTGCATAATAGTGGTCCTGAGCATAATTCTGTAGAAGTCAAAGATGAAGAGAGTTTTGAGGATGAAGAATATGTTCCTGGTGGTAATGATAGTGACTTTAGTAATGGTATGAACCCTAGTTGGTTATTTGAGGAATTAGAGCATGTGAGTGATGACAACATTTTTACTAAGAAAGAGACTCTAGCTCAGTAGAAATGGGTATAGGGTGGGGTAAGGAATGGGCACGCCTATCCCTGTATCCAATTCTTGAACTCAAATCAATCCACACACCTTACTTGATTACCACTAGGTATTCATTTCTACCCTTTATCTAGGGGTGGAAATGAATCGAGCTATTCGAGCTCGGCTCTAAAAAAGCTCGATTCGAGCTCGAATCGAACTATATTCGAGCCGAATTCGAGCTTCATTTAAGGTTTGGTAACGAATCGAGTCGAGCTCGAGCCTCAGATGATTCGACTCGTGAAGCTCGCGAGCTATTCGAATAGCTAAACTACGTCGTTTTATTCTTAATGATAAACCCAAGAAACCCCTTTTTCACCAATCGTTTTTGTCACTTTAAGCTTCAGCTGCTTCAGTCTTCGGACTTCAAACAGCCTAAATTGGACACATTCCCCAATGCCTAACCCAGGTAACCCTTGCTTTTCCTATCTTTTCTTCTGGATGGTTAAGTGGTTTCTCTCTCTCTCTCTCTCTCTCTCTCCCGCCGCCTAAGCTCAATCGGCAGATTTCTAAGGATCTTCTAATTAAATCCAAAGCGTTTACTTCTTTATTTGCTCTCCATCCTTGAAGAAGGTTAATTTAAACCTCCGAAGGTGAAAAGCTTCAACTCATATGTCTATATGTACACACATTATATATATGTATATTTTTTTATGGTTCTGTTTCTATGTATGATTTCCTCGATCGCAGAACTTAGATCTGTATTTCTTTAGATCTGGTCTTCATTCTTTTCTTAGATTAGAGCTTTTAAGTATTTTTTTGCTTGGCAGGTTTAGAACTGTTTGATTCGGGAGAAGAATTTGAGGGTGCCAGCCCACCGAGGTTAGAAGGCTCTGTAGCAACCGACGGCGCCAATTGTGTTCTTGGGTTACGTTTGAGGAAAGCTCTAGCGGACGCCGTCGATCTCTGAAATAGACCTCTTGTAGAGTGAGACGCCATTTTTTTCCTACTTCTGAATTTTGTTAATTCCTTTTGTCCCAAAACCTCAACACCTGCACTCAAACCTGGAGGCTTAAAACCCTAGTTTAGACTGAGTTTGGTTAGCAAGCTAGTTTTTTTGGCCAACTATAAACATGTATATATATATTTTGTCATGTGTTTGAAAAAAAAAATTGCTTTTTAATAACTAATTTTTTATTTTACTTTTAATTTGATTTTTTTTATAATTCAAATGAAGTTTAAAATATATGATGATAAATTTAATTATTTAAAAAAAAAAGCAATACTCACTCAATTTGACAAAGATGCATATCTGAAGGTTTAATATTTAAAAAGAAAAAAAAGGCTCACCCAGCTAACTAACAAGGATTTATTTAACTTATTATTTTGAATTTGTCTGCTTAGATAAAGAGGAAAAAAAAAATTGCTAGCTGGCTGTCAGTCCTGTCGATTTTTACTATAAGATATATGTGTATATATATATAATTGAGATTTGTTCATTTTATGTCATAAGATATTGTGCTCTGTGACTATACGGGTCCTTATCAAGTTTCTACGAGCATATTTACATCTTAATTGTTTTCAAGAAAATCTCAAACTCATGTTTGAATTCAGATATTGTGTAATTTCTATTTGTGGATTCATTAAAGATGTATTTGGTTGGAAAAAAAATTAACTAAAAAGTATAGTAAAAATATAAACTTTTTGTAACTTTTGATAAATTTTAGTATTTGATGGGCGGTCAAATAATTGAGTGTTTCACTCCAAGTTCAAGTAATTTTATAATTTAGACCCCGTTTGATAGTTTAGAAATTAAAATAAATAAATAAAGATGTGTTTGATTTACTAAAAAAGTTATTTTTTTAATTTTTTAGTTTCTTTCAATCAAATTTTATCATGCATCATTTTTACACCGTTTATTTTTTTTCTTTTGTTTTTATTTTTTGTCATTTAAGCACCACTTAAGTTGAGTTTTATCTTTTTACTGTTTGATTGGTATAACTCAAAAATTGTAACTAGACTCATTCAAACGTAATCATGCCTACCCGTTCCAACATCCGGACGGTTGTTGACAAAAGGGTTACCAAAAAAATTGATAGAGGTTGAACAAATTTGCAAAATAAAAATTTTGTAAAGTTAACAAAAATTTGAAG
Organism: Sideroxylon spinosum; assembly: GCA_003260245.2. NCBI lineage: Eukaryota > Viridiplantae > Streptophyta > Magnoliopsida > Ericales > Sapotaceae > Sideroxylon > Sideroxylon spinosum. The sequence goes on along the minus strand of QLOD02000033.1, from coordinate 21,689,710 downwards.
CTTTAAATCGAATGTACAAAAAAAGAAAATAAGAAAAAATTAATAGAAGTTTGTAAAAATTGAGGAAACCAAAAGCCCCCAATTTTCATTAACATGTATTAAGTAATAATGAATTTTAATTGTTATTATTTTTAATGCTCTTAAAATTTTGATTCTTATTTTATAAAGTAGTAAAAAAAAGAGTTTTCAATTAAAGTTGAATTGTTCCATGTGATAGAAATTATTTATATTAATTTATATATAAGTATAATATTTCTACACTACAAAATTTATTCAATCATTTTTTAATTTGTTGGTTATAGACCAACTTATTCATATAAGAATTTGTTAAGTGATGAATAACTGAATTCCGGTCTTAATCGGGTAAACAAATTAATCTATCGTTATTTCAATATCTAAATATTGGAATATGTTGAGTCAAAATTTTTTATCAAAATTTATGATGAAAATTATATGTTATTGATGATCATGTGATATAGGTTTCGTTGCGGTCCAAGTATTATTGACAAATCTGAGTTATTGATTCATGTGAATCCTTTGAATTTTAGACATATCACCAGTTGAGATTTTTTTTTTTAATCATATCATTAGTTGGGATTGATTTATCGTGCAAGAAAGAATCAAGTATAAATACGACTAAATGAACACAATTTTGTTTTTTTCTAGTGCTGCAATGTAATTTTATTTTGTATGTTTGTATATCAGTTAGTGAGATTTGGACCAGTTAGTGTGTGTGTATTATATTAATTTAGAAATCACCGTATATCATACCAATTGAAGAGTATGAATATGACTTGTAAACTGGTTGTTGACAGTATCTGTGTAAACCACAATCATTGTCAGATAAAAACTTACCATCTTTTACTAGATTAACTACCAAATCAATCAGCATCCTATGAATTTGGTAGAATTTGTTTTAACCTGATCATTACATTGAAATTTTTCCTTTGCCAGGAATGTCGTCTTCACCTAGAGAAACCCTACCCCTCCATCTTCAACACACACTTGTGTTTCTTCTTATCCTACACCAAACAATGAGACTATTGAGATTGATCATTCTCATGGAGATGGGCAAACTCGAGTTGAAGAACCACCAATAGTGACTAGGGCAAAAAGACAAAAAAAATCTCCTGTTTGGTTGGAGTTTAAGGAAATTGAACTTCCTAATAAGATGAAAAAGGTCGAATGCATACATTGTATAACTAAATTATCAATGAATGCAACTAGGGCAAAAAACTTATATGAAACGACATTTGGAGTCACGTGTGCCAAGAAAATTAGAGCAAATAAAACAACAAATATTGAACTTTCAACCAGTGAGTTTAAACGTGAATGAAAGATTAATGGGTTCCCCTCTTATGCAACCTGGTAGAAAGTATGATCACTCACGGATGAGAGAGGCAGTAGGTCATTGGATTCTCATGCATGACCATCCATTCAATGTTGTAGAGGAGTATGGTTATAATTTTATGATGAAGGTTGCAAATCTTAAGTTTGAGAAGATTTCTCGTAAGAGCCTTAAGACCGATTATATGGCACTATATGAAACTGAGAAGAATAAATTTAAAGTGTTGCTAAAAGGTGTTAATAAAATTAGTTTAACCACTGATATGTGGAAGTCACAGAATCAAAAGATTGGCTACATGGTTATTACAGGCCACTTTATTGATTCTGAATGGAGACTACAAAAACATGTACTTAGTTTTTGACATGTGCCACCTCCTCATCGTGGAATTGATGTGGCTAATGAAATCTACAAGTGTTTAATGGATTGGGGAATTGAGAATAAAGTATTTTCTATTTATGTTGACAATGCTTCTTATAATGACACGTGTTTGAGGATTTTAAAAGAAAATTTTCAAGAAACATAAGGTTAGTCGGTGGTGGAAGATTATTCCATATTCGATGCTGTGCACACATCTTAAATTTGTTAGTTCAAGATGGACTTACAGAGATTAAAGATATAATTGAGGATGTGCATGAAAGTGCGAGGTTTGTTAGCATTTCTAAGGCAAGACTCCGAACATTTTGTGAAATAGTTCAATAGTTACAACTTAGAGAAAGAAAGTTAAGTTTAGATTGTCCCACTCAATGGAATTCCACATATGACATGTTGGCAAGTGCATTAAAATTTAGGGAGGTTTTTCCAAGATTGAAAGAAAGGGAACCAAGTTACAACAATGTGCCAGAATCAAGGGATTGGGATAAAATTGAGAAAATTTGTAAGCTACTCGAAGTTTTTAGTATAGCTAGTAGCATTATATCTGGCAGTGATTACCCCACTTCTAACTTGTATCTTACTGAAGTATATAGGGTAAAACAAGTTATTGACCAAGCTTCAAATGATGATGATGACAAAGAGGATGAAGGAGAAGTTTGACAAATATTGGGGTGAATGCAATTTAGTGATGTCTATTGCTAATGTTCTAGATCCGAGATATAAACTCCTTAGAGTTGAGATGTGTTTTCCTGAAATTTACTCGAAGGATGATTGTAAAAGGAACATTGATGAAGTTAAAAAGGCTTTGTATGAAATTTTTAATGATTATGTGCAATTTCATGGTAAAGAAGTATGTAGTGGAGGAATGGATTTCTTTAGAGGCGGCACAAGCTCTAGCTCCCATTCAATGTCCTTATGTTGGTCCAAACTGATGTCTTATGTACGAACCAAAGAGAGTAATCCTTCAGTCAAATCAGAATTAGATATTTATCTTGAAGAAGGAGTATATATATGCCAAGCAAGTTCTCACACTGATTTTAGTGCATTAGGGTGGTGGAAGACCAATACTTTGAAATTTTGAATTTTATCCAAGATGGCAGCTGATATTCTTGCAATTCCGATCTCTACTGTAGCCTCAGAATCTACTTTCAGTGCTGGTGGTCTAGTTATCGATTCATATCGTGCTTCTTTAGCTGCTAAAAGGGCTGACGCTTTGATGTGTGGAGGGGATTGGATTCGCGCACTTTATGATGTGAAGAAGAAGTCAAAGGTTATTAATATAATTTTAACTATTTAGCTGTATTTATAGATAATGATATTATACCTATTGAAAATTTTTTATTTTTTTTTCTTTTGTGTTTGTTTAGATGGAAAAAAACCCGCAAGTAATCACTTTACCCATTATTTGATAACAATGTAATGCTACATACATGGTATGCATATTTTGTATTTTTATCAATGGTAACATATGTATTTTGTTACGTCTAATTAGACGATAATTGTTTCTTATTATTTTGTAGCTCCAAATTTTGAGCTACTTAATTAAAGGACCAATGATGCAATGAAATACGTCCCAAAGTTGATGTGATTTTTCTGTTTTTAATGTCACTTGTTGTTATTTTATTGACTCATGGAATGTTAAAAATTGTATTTGTTACATGGATTGATTAGTGTATTGTTGTTCTTATGTATGTGGATCCTCATTTGTTAGGATAAATTATGACATTTTTTGTGTTAAGTTAAGGAAATGACCTTTTTAATTGTTTATATTAGTCTGAACAGTTTAAATCTCTTTTTAAATTGATTGTGAGTTTTTTATAGTTATTTCTGTATTGACCTTAACCTTACAAGAAAATAAAGCCGTTGGTGTGATAAAGGTTGGGCAAACCTTTATAGTAGAACCTATGATTAATGCAGGTATTTCTACTATTATAAATATATATATATATATTTTAAAATAATAAAAAGATTAATGTGCCTAGTTCTACAATTTTTGCGACCAGCTACTTACATCGTGAATCACCCTTTTTAATAGGTGTTTGGCATGATTGGATGTGGCCTGATGGATGGACAACTGTTACTGCAGATGGACAACGCAATGCCTAGTTCGTACACGCACTTCTGGTAACTTTCTGTCCCCCTTGGCCTGCTTTCTATATCACAGTGGCCCCATCTCACTAGTAAACATGATGTATTATGCCACATGGTTTTATGGTGATATTAAATTGTCAAATCACCAAGATGAACTTGTGAAGTAGGAATTAATCCCTGTTTAACTCATGTTCTAGTAGAACAACTTGGTGGTAAAACCAAATTCTTGCGTGCTGCAAATATGTTTGGACACACTTTCACTGCTTAGTTATAAGGAACAACCTTTTAATTTCTTTCTACAAATTTATTTTCTTTGTTTTTATGCAAAGAATTTCCTATAGATGACAGAGAAAGGAATAGAAGTTCTTACAGCGTGGTTGCCTTCATCTCTTATTGTGTTCCCTTGGTTAAGTTCATAACTAGTCTCGATAAATTTTGCTATAACTGAGTAGGATCTTAGCTGTAATTTTTTATTTAAATTTTGATATGCTTTCAATATATAATTTTTATAATTGTTGGTGCTTGAGAGGGATTTTCTTCCTAGTTCTGAGCAACCTTCTCATCAAAGGCAATGTGTTTTGTTATTCAGATTGAATAAGCTATATCAGTTGGTTGGTGACTATAGCCAATTAAGTTATGATTCACTCTGGAAAAAAACATTCAATTGATCATCTAATAGCTTTCTTTTGTTTGGTTTCTATAGTGGAGTCTTTCTGTGGACAAATTTTGTGGATTAGCAGTTGAGAATATAAATTATAATGTGAATATCGCTGGTTCGATGCTTTGGACCATTTTCATGACAGTGTAATACTTCTTTCTTTGTCATTTGTTGGGGGCTTTTATAACTATAAGTGACCTTTAGATTTTTTTATTTTTTATTTTTATTTTCGGGAAAATTCTATGAGTGGGTTGGAGATAAATGCTTTTGCATAATCAGTCTGAAGTATCTATATTTGGTGGTACTTTCTTTTTTTGAATGAGCTTTAGAATGGAGAAAAGTTTCTCTTGGTTATATAGCTCATTCTATTATTCATAATTAACCTCTTAACTATCTCAGCATATGTTCATAACATTTCATTTAAAGCAATTTATTCCTTTGATTTTGAACCTGTATCATTCATGCTGTGCAGATGGTTATTCACATATAAGGATTTTGTTAAATTGCTTTAGTTTTTATTTCATTTTACTTTTCTTTGTTTTGGTTTCTCTGGCTTTGTCAATGTTTAAAATGGTGCTGCTTGTAGATGAATTTTAAATAATTCTATCAGGTTGCTTGAAGTTATTGCCTCCTGAAGAACTTCCACATCTGGACATTCCTCCCGTTGGAGACGCGACTTTTCCTATTGAATGAGTAGTGTACAAGTTGGAGACTAATAAATCTCATTATGTTGGAAACACAACCCTTTGCCAGCAAAATTTATACATATGTATACAAGTCCACGCTGTGGACTTTGCAAGAAAAACCTTTGATAGCTTGGAAATATTTACTTCCAAGACCATTGCTTTCACTCTCAAAAAGGTGCTGTGTTTAGGTCTTTTGCTTTATAATTTGTGATTTGGGTTTGTGATTAATTGAAAAATAGGTTGATGGCTTGTTTTTATTAATTTTCATTTAATTTTCTTTGGCAGGAATTTGATGGGGTCTAAGGACCAGCCTAGCACTATGTTTTAGGTACTAATTTTGGGTCTTTTGTGACACATTTAGTTGGTAAGTTCCTTTATTTCTCTATGGATCACAAGCTCTACATCCTTTTGTTTAAGACTACTGTACAGAGAGCAGATTAGTATTAATTGAGATACATATATGTATGTTTTGTATGTTTTTCTAGTATAGGGAATTTTTGGAAAGCTCAAAAAACCCATGCTGCTTGTACATTAGTTTTGCTCTGAAAATTGTGATGAGGCAAATTGTTCTCCTTTCTGTTGGTCTGCGCTCAATATTGTGAGAATACAACTGTAATTCTTAGGGTTTTAGAGTTGGGAAAAAACCGCTTTGTCATGTAATAAAACTAAGTTATCTATTTGTAGGACCTTCATTTGTGCAATAAAAGGTTTGCTATCTTTATATTTATTTTTTGAACTAGTTTCTCACAAAAAATAAATAAATAAAATGGTGTTCGTTTCTCCTAACGAGCTTATTTCGAGCTCGAATTTGAGCTTATCTCGAACTCGAACTCGAGCTTATCTCAAGCTTTGTACTGAAACGAGCTATTCGCGAGCTGAGCTCGAATACTATATTTCCTCTAACGAGCCGAGCTTGAGCTTCATTAAATATTCTAATTCGAGGCTCGAGCCTCTCAGCATATTTTCAAGCCGAGCTTGAACATATAAATATTCGGCTCGATTTGGTTCGTTTCTACTCCTACCCCTATCTCTACTAAAAGCAAGGAATAGGGATCCTTGCAAGGAATTGAGTACCCAAAATGGGAAAAAATACAAAGAATTTAAATTCCAGATTCAAGCCTAAAGCTATTATCATAAGTCTTTTTTTTTCTTTTGATAAATAAACTTAGCACTATAAATCATCAAATCATCGATCTTATTAATAGAATAATATTTCTACACATCTATTCATTAATATGCACACATATACTTGGGCAATAGACAAAGGCTTGCTAGCATATTTATACGCACAAATGTAACAATACATTTATTTAGTGAAACTATACTAAAATAAAAGCCAATAGCTTAATTTTCACATAATGTACTCATCGACTTTAGATTTTTGTTCAATGTTTGGAGGTCATCAGTAACCATTTGAAACAAATTTGTCAGTAAAATAGGGCTTACTAATTCATTCTTCACATCAAACACTGGTGGAGGACTTGATGCAACCCCTATATTGATTGGTTCTATAACAAGTTAATGCCACAATTCAAATTGTTATTAACAAAAAAAAAGTCACATGTTCAGATTAATGTTTTGAAGTACATATATATGGGGATATGAGCAAGGGGGATGGGTTAGGGAACGAGTAGGGTACATGTACCGAGGGGAGAGGGGACAGATTTATACTCGTACCTTACCTTAGATGGCCATCCGTACTGATCTGGTAAGAGCACATGAGCAATCTAAGAATGAAAATGGGTAAGATGAGTAATGGTGGTCTGATGATAGGATAGATAATGAGTCTGCTTGGAGATTTCCTTCCCACTTGGTTAGCGGGGCAGAAAAGCATAGCCTTCTTGGTTATGTTCCATTATGTTTCGAAGATGTGATACTGTACTACCCCAATAGAAACCCACAACAATTCGATATCAAAGAGGTAAGAGAAGTGAAGAAAATTCCAAGAGAAGTCAAACCTCAAAGAAAGAACGGGAAATTTTATGGATTATAGGAAGAAGTTTGTGAACTGCCTTCAAACTTGGAATGAGATGGTAGAAACTGAGAGACTAATAAAGCATTCTATGATTCCTCCAAGTACCAATTTCTTTTATTAATTAGAGTGACTAGTTTTTTATTTATATTTTTTAACACTGATATTTTGCTTGATTTGTAAATTCTGTGGCTCTATTTCTTGCATAAGACAATGATGAGAACCCAACAACAAGTGAGGTTGGGAATGTTGAAAGGACAGTTTTTTTTACTAGTTCTTTATCATTTTATTTTTGTTCTTATTGAATAATTATGTTTTTTGGCAAATGATTTATTAATTGCCAAAATTTTTTTAATGACTTTTGAATATACGAGCATTTTGAGTAGTTATTAGTTTTTTATTTTTTAACATAGATATTTTGCTTGATTTTTAGATCCCGTGGCTCTATTTCTTACACAATGTAATGTTGAAATCCCAACAACAAGCGAGACTGCGACTACTGATAAACGTTTTTACCAGTTCTCTATCCTTTTTTTTTTCTTTTTTGGTTCTTACTGAGTAATTATAGTTTTTGACAAATGATCTATTAGTAGTCTAAAATTTTTAATGACTCTTGAGATTATGCAGCATTTTTAGGGTGAACGATCTTAATATGATTGTACGAACCCAATGGCTGAAAGAACAGGTTTTTACTAGTTATCTGTCCTTTTTTTGGTTCTTATTTGTCTAAAATTTTTTAATGACTCTTGCTGGATTATGTAAAGAATTATGAGTGTGGACAGTTTGAATCTAATTCAAAGAGCCCAATGAGCATTGACCCCTAAATTGCTTGATTTTTTTTCCTTATTCATAGTTTATATATTTTTGCTTAATTTTCTCCATCCATATTTTTTGTTGAATGTGTTATTTAATGTCAGTAATTTTTTTAATGAATATTTTCTTGGAATTGTAGGGAATGAGTTTAAGCCCTTAAACTGCCATCGCAAAGGTCCAATTGCACGACAATCCCCTATAAAAACCTTCAGTCCTACTTTTGTGTTGGATTCCTGCCTTATGAGAATACATGAGAATTATTAAAAATCCTAGGTATTATGAGCTACTACTCTATTCTAGCACTTTTGATAACTAATCTTAAACCAATATAACAACACAAAACCATATTAGGACATCTTTCTTGTGAAATAATTTATTGCTGTTGCTATCGAATCAACTCTAAATCAAAATCAAAACAATATTTGGACAAAAACCATTTGGGTAGATTATGAATATGTATATATTTTCTTAACACTTTTGGCTTAGCCTTTTCTATAATTTTCACATTAAGATTGCCTCAAGTCCTTGATAAACTTGATCAGATTATAAGGTATTCTTTTGCTTCAATTTGATGTGCCTTTTTAAATCTATTGGATGAACTCTGTAGCTGAGGGATTTAATTTATCGTAGCGTATGTACAAGTGTAATATTAGGTAGAATTGAAGACTTCAATGAGGAAGAGTTTAGGGTTTTTTTCTCTTTTGCTTGATCTGCGATGATGACAACTTAGTGCTTGATATGTGATGTATGAAAAAAATATGTTGTGTAAATTAAATTTTTTTTTTCTATTGCTATGTTCAGTGCTTGATCTGTTTTTTTTTTTCTTTTGTTGATACGCTCATTGTAAAAAAGAAATATGAGGCTTAATATATAAAGAATTTTGTAAGAAATCAAGATATACGTATGATTTAGCTGAAATCAGGATCTACAATTAATTTTTGTAAGAAATCAAGATATTGATTTTTTTTTCTGCTGTTCTTCACAGTGAATACAAATTGGACTTTATTGTTTTTTCTATTTCTAATTCGTACACACAATTTGATTTTTATTGTTCTTGTATTTGTTTTGATTTGTTGTTTGTCACCTGACTTTAATTAAGAGCAACATAATTAATTCTTGACTTCTTAACTCAAGACTGAGCCACATCTAGACTATGTCCCTAAAATACATTCTTGTACGGTTGGGCTGCAAGTTTTTGTTGGTGTTGTTGCTTATTTTTTGTTTCTAGCAACTATGAAGCAGGTTTGTACAAATGAGTGTATGCATTTTCTCCAATTCTTATTTATTAATATTTTCTTTTCTTTTCCCACAGAGTATTCTTAGAAAGAAATCCACATTGTTTTGTGATTACAATGGTTGTCTCAGTATTTTATTCCATTTTTGACTTCTTGGCATCCAAGAATGCTATTCAATCTTGGAACAATAACAAATCCGTGGAAGGACTATCTACAACGATACTTTGTGGATGATACTTACAAGTTTTGGTCGTTACATCGAGTTTTAGAAAATTAGGAAATTTATGCACATTGAGATTGATAGGTTGGGGAAGATTCCTATGCTGAGGTTCTGAGATTGCGAGTCATACATTGGCAATAAGACAAAGAAGTATGATGATCTTGCTATAGGGTATTCTTTTTATGTACCCTTCTTTCTGCTTGCCGTTTAATTTCTTTACTCTCTTATGTATAAGTGCCATAAGGGTTGGTACTTATTGATTATCTCTTCACTTACAAGCTATGTTTACATGCATGGTAAGCTCATCTTTTCTTGTTAATCTTTTCTTTTGCGGTTGTCATGTTTTAATTTTTATTTATTTTCTAATGTGCAACATTTGCTAAAACTTTGAAATATGAAGTTACATGTTTTATAGCCACATCCTATTGGGTGATTAGACGGCACAATTTATATTGTTTGGCTATGTCACAATTATTAAAAGTTATATTTGGAGCAAAAATTCACTCATCTATTCCTAGGTGTACTTTTGATTTTAGGAACTAAAGTCTTACATGGTTAATTTTAAGTTTATATGGCATATCCAAAAGGGGGAAAAAAAAGTTTACCTGTCTTCTATATGCTTTTCTAGCATCTATAATAGGCTCTTTTCTGTAAAATAATATGCAAATTTGATTTTTATTATTTATTTGTTGATAAGTAAAAGAGTGTTACTTTCTTTGATCAAAGAACGAGTGTAGAATTCTTGTCTTTGTTTTGTATGTAAGTCTCTCTTTATTGTCTATACATTTTTACTGAATTATTTCCTTTGCATTTTTTTTCCTATATATCTCCCTCCCTCCCTCTCTCTCTCTCTTGGAATAATGAATTCAGATAATGTCAGCCTTGTTGAATTTCTGTTTCTATAAAACTTTAGATAACCCCTTTAGTCAGCAATATTTTAAAAAGGCTTGAAATCAATGTTTTATGAAGCTGAATTGTTTTTCCCTTATCTTAATGGCTTAATAAATGTTCTATTGTTCAGTTTCAAAACCAGCAATACCTTCTAAGAGCTAAAAGGAAAATATAAAAAATTCAATCATACTTCGATGAACACACAGAGATTAGGTCAATCTCAGCCCAACACAAGAGTGAAATATAGAGCTATTTTATTTGTTGCATGTGTAAATTTAGAAGTGTTAACACATCTTCCTCTGATGGTATTCTTGCTGTATATTAGATAATCTATCATATTACATGTTTTATGCATAGTCCGTGGGGGATCGGATGATGACGGGGATATAGTTCATTACGTAGAGTTCAACAAAGAGATTGACATAGCAAATCCTGATTTGTAAGTTGGTATAAGGTTTGAAAATATTCATGCATTTAGGCATGCATTGAGGGAATGGTGCTGACTTGAAAATCATGAAGAATGAGGCTATTAGAGTGACCGCAATTTGTAAAATATATTATGGGCTTATAATTCATGCTTCACCTCAGCAAGCTGAAATAACTTTCCAAATAAAGTCACTCTGGCCAAAGCATAATTATGGGAGGTCAAACCACAATCACCTATCAAGTCTAGGTATTTATCGAGCAAGTATTTGGAAAAGCTAGGAGACAATCCTTAAATTAGTCTTGTTGTTTTTCAGAATGAAGTTAGGAAAGACTTGTTGTCGATGTAAGTAGGAATCAACTGTACTAGTAAAACGAAAAGTGAAAGAGAGCATAAAGGGCGACATTAAGGAATAATATGCTAGATTGAGGGATTATGCTGCCACTATTAAGCTACATAATCCAAGTACTTGGATTAAAAATCTAACTGAAAGACCAAGTAAGAAATTGCCTCCTACATTTGTCAGGATGTATGTAATGTACTAAGCTTAACTCCAAGGAGTTTTGAATGGTTGTAGACCGATCATTGAGCTTGATGGTTGTTTTTTGATGGGGTTGTATGGTAGGCAGCTTTTAAGTGCAGTTGCTAAGGATGAAAATGACAATATGTTTCCACTTGCCATTATTATGGTAGAAGCTAAGAATAAGAAATCTTATAATTGGTTTTTAGAGTTGCTAATTAATGACATTGGAAGTGTTGAGGATATATGATGCTTCATTTAAATAAACAAAAGAGCTTGGAAGTTGTATTTGCCCAGCTAATGCCCAATGCTATGTGTTAACATATATAATTGATATAATCTAGTTTATATATGTTATAGTATTTATTATAGAATAATTGATTAGTAGAGATTTAGTAACTAGTATATTCAGAATGAGTACATTCTTAATTCAGGTTCTAGGTTATGTCTACATAAGATTCTTTCTTATAACATTAGAGAACACAATCTTTAATACAATTCTTTTCTTCTTATTTTACTAGTCCAATTCTTTATATTTTATTTATTTTATCATAAAATTAAAGCCTCTTTTTGTGGTTTTTTTATTTTTTGGTGTTTCAATCGTCATAGCACTATTGGGAACCATCTTGAGGTCTTTTTGTTTTGCTTTCCTATCTTTCATTCTGTCTTCTAAATTCTGAAATAAAATATACCAATTGCTGCATCTTCTCGAGATGAGTCTGTAGATTTTTTTTCTTAATCAAACACCATCACACGCGCTTCCATGTGCTACCCATATTTTCTATGCCAGCCTCGCCTCAACTAAGCACCAACCACTAGTTCTTTCTTCCTACACTAGAGCATGCATCGCCACATTAGTGTTTTGGCAATCTATGGCTCATGCATTTGCTTTATTCAGCTTCAACAGATTGCTTTTGCGTGGATACTTTGCCAGACTTCTCGGTGCTTTGCTCACGACAATGTTGCTTTCCATGCATTTACACGTGGCATTGAGTTAGCACCCATGTCCAATTGATCAGCACCTGCGCGGCTCGTGGCCTTTCAGCTTGGTCAAGCTGGTTGCATACTCAGCCTCCATACTAGCTCCTATCTTATGCCTTGCTTCGTGTTCCTTCTGATTAATGCCTGCTCGGTTTTGGTTCACGCTGGTTCCTTCTGTCCACTTCTGTGCAATTTGGTTCTCTCGTTGTAGCTCAACCTTGGGGTTGTATTGAATGTGGTTTGGTTAAATCGGGTCAGACTGACCCGAGACCAATTTTCAACCTGTTTAGCCCCCTATTGGCAGTTTTTATCCGATTCAAACTGGTTCTTGGCATTTACAACCCCTTTGATTTTGAATTTGTCCCTTTTGATTCGGAATTTGTCCTCTTTTTCTACCAATTCTCCTATCTCAGTGTGCTTATTTATCACAGCCTCTCAAAATAATGTTGTTCACCTAATCAACACCATTCTTGATGACTCCAATTATAATATTTGGGCCTAGTAGATGTTCTTGTTTTTTATTGGACGTAAACCTTGGAGATATGTTATTGGTTAATGTCTCAAGCCACAGAAATCAGATGAAAAAACACAAGAATAGTTTAAAAACTGCATTGAGCATTGGGATAGTGCTCATTGCAAGATTATTTCCTAGTTCATTAATATTTCCAGTCCTACTATTTAGAGTCTTCTTTCCAAGTTTCGAAATGCTCACACATCTTGCGAGTTTCCCACAAATAGGTATAATTACTTTAGTGATGCCACCCTACAATTGTAGTTAGACTCTAAACTCTACCAACTGTGGTTAGAACTAGGTCAATCCATTGCTAATTATCATGCCCAAGTCCATAACCTCTAGGATCAACGTTTTTAAGTTGATCCTTCATTTAAAGATGTTGAATCCATATAGTTGTTTGCAGCACATAGAGATGGATGCCAGTTTATCTATTTTATGATGGGATTCGAGATGAGACTACTCATGCTTGGCTTCTATATCATTCTTCTCTTCCATCCCTTGAGACTGCTCTCACTAAGCTTCTTTCTAAGGAGACCCGTTAGAAGACTCGTTAACTACGAACTAGGAATTTACTCATAGCTAGTACTCATTCTCAGGCTATCTTTGTGTATCTTCCGCTCCTACTACATCTTCAAAACGCAATCAATTCTGATGCAATTGTTGCAAGAAGGAAACATATTTTATTATTGACTGCCTTAAATTCAAGGTGAAGCCATCAAGCTACTGCTACATCCTCGTCTGAACGCCCAGGTTTAACCATCCCTTCATTTCTTACTACTGCTGATGTTGAGGCTATTGTCCATGAATTATCACTTATTCTTCCCCTGCTTTGTCTACCGTCACCTGTATGTCTATGTCCCATTGGTAAATTGATTCTGCTTACTGCTACCATATGACTTCTGATTCTTTCTTACTTTTCCATAAACAGTCTTTTTCATACGCCCCATTAATCTATACTACTAATGGTTCCCATATGTCAGTTAGTCATATTAGTTCCATCACTGATCATAATTTTTGCAGATCTAATACCTTTATTGTTCACAAGTTATCCTTAAATCTCCTATCTGTGGGTTAACTTGTTGAATTTGGTTATATTGTGAAATTTTCTAATAATATATGTGTTGTGAAGGATCTTTAGATAGACCAGTTGATTTGGATAGGACATAAAGTTAGTCACCTCTCTGAGCTTACTTCTCTACATCATCCTAGCTCATTTTCACCAGTTAATCAGTTACGGCTATCAGCACTACTTCTAGGTTATAGCATTCTCGTCTTGGTCATACTTCATTGTATTGTGTCCGTTTATTAGCATCAAAAGGTCATTTGGGACTCGTTCATTTTTCTTCTTTTAAGTGTTTACCATGTCAATTAGGGAAATAAATTGTTTTACCATTTAATAAAAGTGATTCTATTTTTGCTGCTCATTTTGATTTTGTTCATTCTGATATTTGGGGACCTGCACCGATTTCCACTGAGGGAGTCGCTATTTTTTTATTTTTGTTGATGACTTTCACGACATACTTGGATTTATTTATTACATAATCGATCTGAGTTACCCAAAATATTTGATAACTTTCACAAAATGGTCCAGACTTAATTTTCTCGTAATAATAAAATCTTTCGTACCGATAATACTATAGAATATAAAAATAATACTGTTCTTGAAAATCTTGAACAAAATGGGTCTCTTTCTTACTTATTTTATCCTTATACATCCGAACAGAATGGTTAAGTATCATTCGGTCATTTCTCATTTCTACTTCCCTACCTAAAACCTTTTAGGAAGAAGCTGCTCCCACAGGTGTTTACACAATTAATAGGGTTCTTTCTTCATACTTTCTAATTGCTTTCTTTATGAGCATCTGTATGGGAAGGTACCAGATTATTCGTGCCTTAAAAGTTTTGGCTGTACGTGTTTTGTTCTTCTTCCTTAATTTGAGCCTACCAAATTGCTTATGTTGTTTTCTTGGATATGGTATAGAAAAAAAGGGCTATCGCTGTTATGATCCCACTTTTAAACACCTATGTTTTTCTCGACATGTTCAATTCTGGGAACATCACTTATTTACTGACATGATCAAGCTTCCATCTAGCCCTTCTCATCCTTTACCCATTTTTATCGATCCATCAATTCCTCTCTTTCTAAATACTAGCATTTGTGATGCATGTTGTTCAAACTCTCAAGGTGACCACTTGACATCCTCATCTAGTTCATCCGGCAAACCTGTAGATTCCTCATCTTCACCTCTACTCCTGAACCTTCCCTTGCTGTTTTTACTCTGGAACCTTCTCCATCATCACTTGAGTTTCACCATCCCAACTGAGTAAAAGCTTCTTCTTCTTATCTTAAAGATTACTATTGCTATTTCGCTATTGCTTTTCTTTATGAGCCTCACGATACATCCCACCTGGGTAAAAGCTCCTTCTTATTATCTTAAAGATTATCATTACTAATTTGCTATTGCTTCTATTTATGAGCCTCATGCGTATTGCAAGGCTAACCCTGACTTACTTTAGCAGCAAGCAATGCATGATGAATTTAATGATCTTTTCTTTATCCATACTTAGGACCTGATTGACTTGCCTTCTCATAAAGCTATAGTAGGTGTAAATAGGTTTATAAAATAAAGACTTGAGTAGATGGATTGGTGGAGCGTTATAAAGCTTGCCTTATTGCAAAGGGATTTACTCAGGAGTATGGTATTGCTTATAAGAAAACATTTGCTCCTGTGGCTCGCTTGACTTTCTTTCAGTCTTTACTTGCCGTTGTAGCTATTCAGCAATAGACATTATTCTAGATAGATGTTAAAAATGCCTTCCTTAATGGCGACCTTACTGATGAGGTCTACATGACACTTCCTTTTGGATATTCTCATTCTCCTGAAAAAGTTTACAGACTTTACAAGGTACTTTATGGGCTTAAATAGTCTCCTAGGGCTTGGTTTTCTAAATTCAACTCTATTTTAGCCCAGCAAAGGTTTGCTCCCAATGCCTATTACTCTGCATTGTTTATTCGTCACATCTCTAATGATATCATTCTTCTACTATTTTATGTTAATGATATGGTATAATTGGTGATGATTTATCTGACATCAAGAAACTTCAACAGCTTCTTAGTCAACAATTTGGGATGAAAATTTGGGCACACTTAACTACTTTTAGGTCTTAAGGTTACCTCCAGCTCTCAAGGATATAATCTTTCACAGGCTAAATATTCTTTTGATCTTCTATCTCGTACTGGTCTAACTGATAATAAAACTATTGATAGTCCTTCGGAGTCCAATGTGAAGCTACATGTAATTGAGGGAGAACTCTTATCTGATCCTACTATTTATGGACATCTTGTTAGAAGTCTCGTTTATCTCACTGTGACTCATCTTGACATTTCGTATGTTGTTACTTTGGTCAGTTAGTTTATGCATGCACCCCCAATTATTCACTATGCAACTATTCTTCAGATTTTGAGGCATATCAAGAGTACTTTATTTCATGGGCTCCTCTTTTCCTCATCTTCTCCATTATAGTTACGTGCTTTTTCGAATGCTAATTGGGCTAGTGATCCTACTGATCATCTTCTACTATTAGTAACTACTTTCTTCTTAGTACTTCACTTATTTCTTGATAGAGTACGAAGTAGTCTCTTATTACCCGTTCCAGCACCGAGGTAGAGTATCGTGCACTTACTGATACTACTTATGAGCTCCTTTGGCTTTGCTGGCTTCTTGCAGACATGTGTCTCTTTTTCACTAGAAGTACTCCTATGTATTGTGATAATATTAGTGACATCCAAATCACCCATAATGATATCTTTCATGAGTGTACAAAGCACATCAAAATTTATTCGCAATCATGTCAAGCAAGACACACTCCAGTTGCATCATATTTCCTCTACCAATCAACTTGCAAACACCTTCACCAAGTCTCATTCCCTTGACTGTCATCATGAGCTTGTATCCAAACTCAAGTTGGCATTTTCTTTACCATCTTGAGTTTGAGGGAAGGTGTCAACATATACAATTGATATAATTTAGTTTATATATGTTATAGTACATATTATAGAATAATTGATTAGTAAAGATTTAGTAACTAGTATATTCAGAATATGTACATTCCTAATTTAGGTTCTAGGTTATGTCTATATAAGAGTCTTTCTTGTAACATTGGAGAACATAATACAATTCTTTTTTCCTTATTTAACTATTCCAATTCTATATATTTCATTTATTTTATCATTTTGTGTAATTTTAATTTGCATATGATCTCCATTTGCTACAATGCCATTCATGAACATCTACATTTTTTTTTAAAGCAAATACTAAACCAATGCTAACAATTTTGGTAAAGTTTCTATTGAAATACATGGTTATCTAAATAGATTTTTTAACAATTATTTAACAAAAAAAATTATCAAACAAAACAAAAGCAAACCAAAATTAATGATTTAATTTATTGATGTCCCTTTGGTTAGCTATTTTGTTACGATTAAACATCTTACACGCTGATTAACTTCAATATGATTTAAATTTTGGTACCAAAACAAAACCCCTATAATAAAGTCAACCACATGGATGTTATGACATGGGTGGCAGCTATTTTCATTTTATTTTATTTCAATTTCTCCTTTCAAGAGATTATAACTGATCATTATACAGGTTTCTGATATTCCGAATTTGAAATACGTAGCGTAAATGCATGGTAGAAAGATCTACCAGCCATGAAGCGAACACCACATTAAACAGCAAAAATTTTAGTGATCTCGCTACCAAGTGGCACCTTAGTAGCCTAGCGTTTTTTCCTAAATAAACACTTAGGCTCCGTTTGGTATCTTGTGCTGATGGAAGCTTCCAATTACTAAAATGGCATTTGATTTGTTTTTTCATTTTTTTTTCGTTTTATGTGTTAAAAGTCCTAAAATAAGTAAATAGAAAATACCCTATTTTCTTTATTTTCAGATTTTTTGTATTTTTAGATTGAAAAACACTCAAAACAACTTTTTATCATTTTTCATTTTATGGATAGACTCATTCCTGTTTTTGAAAACAAATTTTAAAAACACAAATGATCAAATACGTTTGAATTGTTTTTCTTGTTTTCAAAAACATAAAATAAAAAATAAACTCAAAACAAAAAATAAAAAACAGAAACAAAAATGTAAAAACAAACCAAATGAATCCTAACTTTTTAGCTTTTTTCTAAAATGATCAAAATTACCATCTTACATTTTAACTAAATGTCAAATTAACAAAAAAACTAAAAAACTAGTTACTAACCAATTATAACTTTTTCTCAAATGATCAAAATTACCATCTCACATTTTAACTAAATACCAAATTAACAAAATAACTAAAAAAACTAGTTACTAACCAATTACAAAAAAAACTAACTTCTTTTTCTTCCCAAACCAAATCTAAGATTTACTCTATAAATTAACTAGTTATTCCAATAATAGCATAAAACATATTGTGCATATCCATGTAGTGCACCTA
>QLOD02000033.1:21603175-21629231 GCA_003260245.2 Sideroxylon spinosum | reverse complement strand
AGAAATGAAACATCAAGAGTATAAACTCCAAAAGGGTGATGGTGTTATGGAACACAGGGAGTAAAGGCTCCACATAGGTAAGAGAGATGAATCTCTAGGAGTATAATTTTCATGAGGGTGATAAGGCATGTGGATCACTAGGAGGAAAGACTCCACATGGTTGAGAGTAGTCAGAATCCCTAGGGGTATTGACTCCACAAGGGTGAGAGCATTATGAATCACTAGTGGTTTAAATAGCACAAGGGTGACGGGGATATGGATCAACAGGAATAAAGACTCCATAAGGGTTATAGGGATATAGATCACTAAGAGTATGGACTCTGCAAGGGTAAGAGGATTATGAATGACCACGAGTACGGACTCTGCAAGGGTGAAAGAGATGAATCACCAGGAGTATAACTCCCCAAGAAAGATGGGGTTATAGATCATTAGTAGTATAGACTCCATAAGAAAAAGAGAGATGAATCACCTAAGTATAAACTCTACAAGCGTGACTCCACAAAGGTAAGAGGATTATGAATCACTAGAGTATGAAAACCTTAAGGGTGAGAGAAGTGAATCATCTGGAGTATAAATTCCAGAAGGGTGATTGGAATTTAGATCACCAAGAGTATAGACTCCATAAAGGTGAGAGAGATGAATCACCAAGAGTATGAACTCTGTATGGTTTATGGGGATATAGATCACCAGGATTATAAACTCCACAAGAGTGATAGAGATATAGATCACCTGGAGTATAGACTCTATAAGGGTAGAGAGATGAATCATTAGGAGTATAAACTCCATATGGAAGACGGGTAAGTGGATCACCATGACTATAGAGTCTCCTAGTGTAAAAGAAGTGAAACATCTAGAGTATAAACTCCACAAGGGTGATGGGGTCATGGATCACCATAAGTATAGACTCCATAAGGTAAGAGATGTGAATCACGAGGAGTATAAACTCCATAAGGGTGATCGGGTATGGATCACCAGGAGTATAGACTCTACAAGGGTGAGATAGATAAATCATCTGAAGTTACATCTCAACAAGGGTGATAAGGGTTTGGATCACCAAGGGTATAGACTCCACAAAGGTGAGAGAGGTACGAATCGTCAAGAGTAAATAGTCTGCCAGGGTAACGGAGGTACAAATTATCATGAGTAAAGCCTTCACAAGGGTGAGTAAGGTATGAATCAAGAGGGAAAAAAGACTCCACAAGTGAGAGGATTATGAATCATCAGGAGTATGGACTCCATAAGGGTGAGAGAGTTGAACCACCAAGAGTATAAAGTCAACAAGGGTGATAAGGATATATATCACTAGGAGTTTAAACTCTTTAATGGTGAGAGAGATGAATCACTAAGAGTATAAACCCCACAAATGTGACGGGGATGTAGATTACCAGAAGTATGACTCCAAAAGGGTGAGAAAGACAAATCACCTTGTGTAAAGACTTGACAAGGGTGATAGGGGTATGGATCACCAGGGGTATAATGTCGACAAGGGCAAGAGAGGTCTGTATCGTCAAGAGTAAAGAATCCCAATGTTTGAGTGATATATGAATCTCTAGGAGTAAATACTTCACAAAGGTGAGAGGATTATGAATCGCCAAGAGTATAGACTCCACAAGGGTAAGAGGGTTGAATCAATAGGAGTACAAATTCCACAAGGAAGATTGGGATATAGATGACCAGGAGTATACAATCCATAATGGTTTAAGAGATGAATTATCAGAAGTATAAACTCCACAAGAGCGATGAGGATATGGATCACTCAGAGTAAAGACTTCGTAAGGGTGAGAGGATTATGAATCACCAAGAATATAGACTCCACTAGGGTGAGAGAGATGAATCACCAGAATTATAAATTCAATAAAGGTGATTAGGATACAGATTGCTGACTGCCTTTAGAAATTGCGTCTAAAAATACCCCCAAATGCAAGGATGTCCAATGTAGTTTCAACTCGATGAGAATGAGATCAAATCGATAAGGAACCAATTATTTTAAATTCTATGTTTCCAAAGATGGAACTAATTTACTACCTAGTTCAAAAGTAATGAATCTGGTGGCTGGTGGTTTGAATTGATTTCTGCCTGCAAATAAGTGTAAATTTAACTAAAATTTATCTAATCAAAAACTTGAAATTTAGAATTTAAATCAATAATCAACAAAATTAAAAGATGTAATGCAACTAATGGATAGAGATCTTGATTCAACTTTCAATTCCAGGTGGATTGATTATTTCACGAAGTGATGTGCTTTCAGGCCACAATCTACGTTTCACGTAAAGGAAAAAATAGATCGAAAAGATGTTTTCATGAAAGCTTATAAAATTTTCCTAACTCAGTTTTTATATTCACGTTTAGGATTATAAAACTGGAAGATGCTCTTTTAATAATATTAGGGTTCAGATTTAACATATTTATCTAAACAAATGTAGAAAAAATTGAGAATGAAAAATCCTTATCAGTGAAAAATCCTTATCAATGAAAAAATAGAAAACGGTGCCTAAAATTCCCCCTTGGTCTAGACCACCCGTGGCTATGGTCAAGACCACAGTATGTTCAGTTCTTGGTTTACGTCGTAGTTGTCCCCACTATTTGGAAAATGGTCCGGACAACAGTGTGCTACTCTGACTTCCTGTTTTGCTTTTCTCTCCGTGTTCTTACTCTAGTCTGAATCGAAGCTCTTTGAGTGGGTACTAAAGGCTCATTTTTTTTATTTTCCTCATCTTCATCGCTGCTAATCACAATTATTTGCTCTTGTTTCCAAAAGCAAAGAGAACAAACTAAGTAAGTGACACAATTGAACAAAACTTAGAAATTTATTAGATAATGCATGCTTTTTAATTTAACTTATAAGGTTTATAATTATACTTTTCAAATGTAATCACACTCCCCAACTTGAGCATTGCTAGTCTCTAGCAGTGACTTTATTAAAACAAATGTAAACTACTATCCTATTTCTCTTTTTGTCGAAAACACAGCTACACTTAGCTACGTGTAGCAATCCTTTTAAACCCCTAGGTACCACTAGTGGACTAGTGAAGTCTTGTGAGAGTTTGCAGTGAATCTATTTAAAAAAATCTTAAACTAACTCAATGGATGGTAATAATAATTTCAAAAACTTCTGATTCGAATTCAATATGAAACAAGTAACCAAACCGTAAAATTTTGAAAAACTTTTCCAAACGTACTTCAAACTCACCTAACTTTTCAACCATTTAATTTCAAGTGTGTCATGTATTATCATTCAATCAACATAGTTAACAAATATACTCAAAGATCATGATTTTTACTTCAACTCTCACCAGGATGTTCACTCTCAAACAAAATACTTGAAAGGGTTACTCTTATGGTTCATGCATGGATACAATATCAAATAAGGGTAGTGAACCTAATTCAAAAGTGACTGAAAGAATCAAAACATTGAGTGTTGCATAGCTTCATAAATAGAATGTATTAATGCATAAGTAAGAAAGCTACTATCAATGTCATGAAATAGATCAATGCTCTTATAAATGTCATTCACCTGGAGTCCATAAGGTCTTTAGTAAGTTATAGCTTGGCCATAGGGTATTGGTTAGACAAACAAATAATAGGAAAAATCAAAGTGCATGTCTAGGGATTATAATGATAATGTAATGAAGTACTCCCTAACTTTTCTCCTTTCAAGTCTTTGAATGCCAAACGCTGAAACTTTATTATTATCATTTTTTTTTCATTCATGGGACTGATAATAATGAACTCATGAATTGCTATCTCCTATGTTTTGTTTCCCCAATTGCAAGCTCACCCCTTTATGCATCTTGTTACCAATTGCTACATAAGTATCCCATGACATGCAAGAGTTGGTTTACCTATATATCTAAGGCTAAAGGGTTATAATTGTGGCTAAAACAAGAAACTTTACATATTATATAATTTTTTTTAAGAGGATCCAAAGTGACTCCAAAGGTATTGTAATCAAAGAAAAGTCACAGGCTTCCAAATGTAAGAAAGATGGCCTAACATCACTCTCTAGGTTCATAACACTTTGTCAGAAGCAATGATCCATACATGTAAATCAAAAGTAGTATCTTGTGCATTTAATACCAAAGAAAAGTAATTTGATGAAGCTATTCAACAAAAGTGAGATGAAAGAAATAATATAGAACATTAAGTATAAAATCCACAAGAATAAAGATCAAGCGCAAAAGCTCACAAAATACAGGGTGTTAAGTTTCTACCTACATCTTAGCATACTTAAATAACTCAATCTCTTGAATTCTAATCCTTAACATGCCTTTATTTCAATGGTCATAAGTGATAAGTCTTCAATACAGAACAAAAGTTTATACTCAATTAAAAATTTAGCTCTCTATTTCAAAATTGAACATTAAACCATTTGCTAATTTCATGAATACTAGCACCATTGAATTAGAAAGTGACACATTCATTAGTCATCAATAATATGTAAGGGAAGTCTACATATTATTAACCCCCTAACATAAGAGACACATTGTCTTCAATGTGTGTGTCATGTAAGAACAGTAGTGGAGGAAAAATATATGTTAACTGTACCTGTCCCAACTTAAAATGCAAGTGACTAATGATGACAAAAAAAATAATAAAAAGAAATGAATTAAAAAAATTAATAAAAAAACAGAAAATAAGGAGGCATATCAGCATCATACGTAGCTAAAGTAGCATTAATAGATAGAATAGCATCATCAGATAATGTAAAATCTTGTGAAGGCAGATCACCATAATCAGACTCAATAACAGTGTCAGTACTCTCAACTATCTCACTATCTGAACCAAGAATATCTTCTAAAGGAGGCATATCATCGTAATCTGAGTGTGATGAATTATCAGATAAGACTATGGTTTCAATATCAGTTTCATAAATGGGTGCATTAGACCACTCAACAAATGTGTCTGCCTCAACCCACTGCATACACACCAAAATCTCTAAATCGACCTCATCCCACCCTTGCCCCTCAAGAAACTGTCCAGGGGTTGTAAGGATTATAGGAAGGAAAATGTAACGAAGAGGTAAAGAATTACTCTCTTCCAAACAATCGTTGGACTATTCCTCAATGGGACACTGTTAACTCACTGACATGTCATCCCCACTAAGATCATCAATGTAAATTTCAAACTCGTTGTCCTTAAACTAGAATGAGAAAAAATAAAAATGACATAAAAATAGATAAAATAAAATAAAGAGAATTAACAAGTAAGAATAAGTTACGAACATAAACTAAGGCAACCAACAACGTAGTCATAACTCAAAGCACAAGTACGATATAAAAGTACGACTAAATAGTAGAGTTTTTCGGGATACAAAATAGAGTACTAAGTCTAAATCCTTAACTCACAAATAGTACAAACACTCTAAAAAGACATAACAAATAAAACAAGACATCTTCATGGAGAAGTTTTAGAGAAAGAGAGAGCTGTGGAGAGGGAGATAATGGAGAGGAAGTTCTGCCGAACAAGATAAAGGTTTGGGGATTTAATGGGTGTAGGGTCCCGACCATTTGGGGAGTGGTTTGGACCATCCATGCTATCCCAAAAGTTCACCCACTGTGGTCTGGATTGGACGGGCGAGTGATCTGACCGGCCGAGCCACCCATTTTTTTTAAGAAAAAACACTAAATAAAACAATAAAAAGAAGAAACTAAAAAACTACACTATAGTAGCTATAAATCGAGTCTAACTACTTAATATACATCTAATGTAGACTTTAATTAAAACTATATAAATGGTGGGGGATCCAAAAGGTCCCATGACTCAACTAATCCTATGAAATTTTCTAAATCTAGTTTAAGTTTATGTCCATTTACCTTGAAGTGGTTCTTACTCTTTGGGTTTTCTATCTCGACAACACCGTGTTCAGAAACACTTTTTAAAATGAAAGGGCCTTTCCATTTAGATTATAATTTGCTAGGAAAAAGATGAAGTCGTAATCGATAAAGGAGCACTTTTTGGCCCTCATGGAATGAATGACGAGTTATATGCTGGTCGTGGAGCTTCTGTGCCTTTACTTTTGAGATTTGAGCACTTTCATTAGCATCATTTCGTAATTCTTCCATTTCTACAATTTGTAGTTTACGATGTAAGCTAGCCTCCTCAATGTTCATACTGAATTGTTTTATGGGCCAATAAGCTTTATGCTCTAATTCAACGACCAAATGACATGATTTTCCATAAACGAAATGATATGGAGACATCCCTAAAGTTGTTTTGTAAGCTATGTGATACGTCCATCAAGAGTCAATCAATCTTAGTGACCAATCCTTACAGTTTGGATTGACCGTTTTTTTCAAGAATTTACTTGATTTCTTGATTTGCTAACTCTACTTGGCCACTTATCTATGGATTATATGATTTACCAACCTTGTGAACTACACCATATTTACGTAATAGCGTACCTACTGGCCGATTGCAAAAGTGTTTTCTTCCATCACTTATAATTGCTCATGGCATTCCGAAGCGTGAGAATATATTCTCATGGAGAAATTTTAGCACAAATTTATGATCATTTGTTCTTGTGGAAATCGCTTTGACCCATTTAAAAACATAATCTATCCCTACTAAAAGATATTCAAACCCAAAGGGTAGAGAAAAGGCTTCCATGAAATCTATTCCCCAACAGTTAAATACTTGAAAAACCAAATTAGAGGAAAGAGGCATCATGTTTCTATAAGTTAGACTCCCTAAACATTGACATCTCTCACACGTGTTACAAAAGTGATGAACATCCTTAAATAAGGTGGGCTAATAATATCCATATCATAAAATTTTTGAAGCTGTTTTATTTGTGGAGAAATGGCTACCACAAGCTTGGGAGTGGAAAATTGTTATTATGCCCTGGACTTCCCATTCGTGAACACAACGTCGAATTACCTAGTTGGGGCAATATTTAAATAAACAAGGATCATTCTAAAAGAAAACTTAAACATTTCTCATAAATTTCCTTCTATCCGTAGGACTCTATTCTTCAGGAAATTTTTCTAATCACCAAATAATTGGCAATGTCAACATACCATGAAGTTGTAGATTCTGTTATTACAGCTACATTGAATAATTGTTATTTTGAGAAGCTATCATTTGTTTGAATTTCATCCTCTGAGTAAGCTTTTATTGGTAAACATGACAAATGATTGGCTACCATATTCTCAACATCCTTTTTATCTCTAATTTCAAGGTCAAACTCTTGTAATAATAGAATCCAGTGTATTAAATGTGGTTTTGCTTCTTGTTTGGTCAATAGGTATTTTAACGCAGAGTGATCAGTATACACTATAACTATTAAGCCAATGAGATAAGAGCAAAATTTCTCAAGGCAAAGACAATTGATAACATCTCTTTTTCAATTGTCATGTAATTTCGTTGAGCATCATTTAGGGTTTTACTTTCATAGTAAATAACATGTGCCTTCTTGTCTTTTCTTTGCCCTAACACAGCACCAATAGCATAGTCACTTGAATCACACATACGTTCGAAAGGAAGCGACCAATTAGGAGATTGAAGGATAGGTGCTATAGTTAAACAGGTTTTGAGTTTTCCAAATGCCTCTTAAAATTTTGGTGTCTATTCAAAAGATGCATCTTATGTTAATAAACGACGTAAGGGTTTTGAAATTTCACTAAATGATTGAATGAAATGCCAATAAAATTGTGTGGCCCAAGAATGAGTGAAGTGTCACACGAGTGGGCTTTATTTCTCCGAAGCCCAATTGTTTGTAATTTGAGTATGGGAGTAAATTTACACTTGCCCTTAAATCAAGTAGTTCTCGGCTGGTTTAATAATCCCCTATGTGGCATGAAATAGCAGGACATCCAGGGTCCTCTACTTAGTGGGTATACGACCATGAAGTATAGCACTAGATTGTTCAGTTAGAAAGGCTTTCTCTTTTACATTTAGCCTTTTCTTCACCGTGCACAATTCCTTTAAGAATTTAGCATATGCAGGAATTTGCTTAATTGCATCAATTAGAGGTATCTTGATTTTGACTTGCTTGAACACCACTAATATTTCTACAACTTTAGCATCTCTCTTCGATTTTAGGAATCTTTGAAGGAAGTGGTTTGGGAACATATTCCCTTGAAGTAACCTCTACTTCTTATTCACCTTCCTTTTCCTTCCCATTTTCTATGTCTTTCTCCTATGAATTCTCATTCTTATTTAATTTCACTCAATCTTCTTTCTATATTTGATCTTCCACTGTTCGCTTAGGTTCTAACTCTTTCCTGGGCTCTGCCACCCTAGGATGAATGGCTTTGTCTATTACTTTACCATTCCTAAGCGTCGTGACAGCATGAATTCGTTTAAGATTATTTTGAGCATTGGAAGATCCTTTAGCTTGATTTACTTGAGCAGATGGATTTGGACGTGATTAAGTAGGTAACTAACCTTTCTGTTGATTACTCAGTGTTTGGGTTTTAAGAGTCAACTATCCTTTTATGTCATCCATTACTTTATTATTTTGGGCCCACAAGGTAGATTATGTAGCCATGAATTGGTGAAACGTCTCTTCGATGGACCACTTATTAAGAAGGAATTGCGTATTTTGATATGGTCCCATGTTCTAAGACGGTCCTGGGTTATGGGTAGGAATTTGTGAAATAGGGTGAGGTGGAGCAGAATGAAACTGCTGAGATATTGATAATTCATTATTTATCTATCGAAAATTAAGATGATTCCTCCCACTCGGATTAAAGGTTTCAGAAATTGGATTTCCCCATTAATTTTGTCCCCGATATGGTGGACAGAATTAATTGATCTTATTGATAGATAACTCACTAGATTGTTGTCCTAACACCATTTCTCTACATGTGGGGATCGTAGGGCAGCCATCTGTCTTGTGTGCTTGGCTATCACATATAAGACAATAAACACTTACCATAGTTTCCTTGATAGTAGGTGTTTCCTTTATTGTTTTTCAAGGTCTCAATCTCCCTTGTTAGTGTTACTAATTTGGCTTTTAGTTCATCTCTTTCACTCAATTGGTGTAAACCTCTATTTGGTGTAACACTAGCAGTTTGGGTGTTTTAAGTTCTCGTGTTATCCCAAGTTTGTGCATTTTTAGCAAGGAATTCAAAATTCTCGTATGCTTTTTCAGGAGTTTTATCGTAGAATTGTCCATCACACATGGTTTCCATGAATTGTTTTAGTTGTGGTGTTAATGATCCATAGAAGATACTTGCTAAAAGCCAAACTTCAAATCCATGATGTGGATACGAATGTAAAAGTCTTTTGAACCTTTCCCAACATTGATAAAAAGTTTCATCTGGTGATGAATAGCATCAGTTCAATTGGGAAGAAAAAATTTCTTAAGAAATTTGGCTTGCATTTCTTCCCAAGAATGAATAGAATTTGGTTGCAAGAATTCAATTCATCTAACAGCCTTATCCTTAAGAGAGAAAGGGAAAAGTCTTAGGAATACTAGATCTATGGGATAATTTTTGATCTTTGAAAGTCACACAAATATTCCTAAATCTAGTTAAGTTTTCATAAGCATTTTCAAATTCCATACTATAAAAGGTTGGCAAAAGTTGGATCATTCCAGGTTTGAAATTAAAGGTATTTAGTTTTCAGGCCACACTATACAAGATTTAGCTACATGCCTATCCTGTTGGAGTATGTCCCTTATTGAACATTTAACAATAATGGTTGATTATTTTCTGCCATTTCTACCATAGGAGTAAATACAGATGATAGGGGAATTTCTACAGAGAGATTTTCGATACTAAAAGGAATATTGATGTTCTCAGAACGTATTAACTTATTGTTTTTTCCAGGATTCCAAGCACTCATAAACTAAATAAATAAAAAAATTTAAATTCTAGGAGATAAAAAGAAATTAAAAAACTATTTTCAAAAGTTCTTAATGAAAATAATTTAATTCTGTATAGTAAATTCTTAAATTAAATTCTAAATTAATAAGATTTACATGGATTTCTTTTATTTGCTCAAAAATTTTGAAAAACTCAAGTTGCACTTCTTCTTTTTGAATTTGAATTTCCAAAGATTCGACCTCTTTTCACAGATTATAAATTCTTTTCTTGAGATGACTTTGTAAAAGAAACAAAAGCAAAACTCAATAATTATTTTAAACAAATGGCAGTAAATAAACTTTAATCTAAAGCAACTTAAAAACTAAGATTAGGATCCCCGGCAACGACAACAAAAACTTAACTGCCCTTAGAAATTGCATCTAAAAATATCCCCAAGTGCAAGGGTGTGCAGTGTAGTTTTAACTCGATGAGAACAAGGTCGAATCCATAAGGAACCTATTATTTTAATTTCTATGTTTCCAAAGATGAAAGTAATTTACTACTTAGTTCAAAAGTGATGATTTCTGGTGGTTGGAGACTTAAATTGAATCTAAACAAAAACTTGAAATTCAGAATTTAAATTAATAATCAACTAAATTAAAGGATGTAATGTAACTAATGGATAAAGATCTTGATTCAACTTTCAATTCTGGGTGGTTTGATTATTTCATAAAGTGATGTATTTTTAGGTCACAATCTAAGTTTCATGGAAATGAAAAATAAATTGGGAAGATTTTTTTTAAAAGCTTATAAAAATTTCCTAACTCATTTTATATTCACGTTTAGGATTATAAAACTGGATGATGTTCTTTTAATAATATTAGGGTTCAAATTTAACATATTTATCTAAACAAATATAAAAGAAAAATTAAGATTCAAAAATCCTTACAAGTGATTATAGAGAATGTAATCAAGAGTTTTTGTTTTTGAAAGGTTATGAAACGAATAAAATTAAATCTAAAAATTTTAGATCTCTATATATACGTTTTTAAACAACATGCACAGATCTACGCACATCATAATGTTCATATAATCCACCATTCCTCAATTCGTTGAATCAACAACGAGCGATTTAGCCTAACATGGAATTAATAACAATATAAGAAATAAAAATAAAAACATAACAAGGAATAGCATTCATTGAATTAAATTGAAACTTTAAATACCATACTTCGAAACAAAACAAAAAGGTAATCAACATCGAATATGCGCTAATGAAAACTCCAAGAATTCGCAAGAGCATTCTTCAAAACATTCAAAAGAAACTAAAGAAATCCTAGAAAAACTTTGTAAAACTTTGTACAATGGCTGGAACGAAGTCCCAAAACATCCATTCAAAGATTCTATTTATAGAGCCCTTAAAAATGCTAAAAAATATAAAACGACACCTAAATTTCCCCAGTGGTCCGGACCACAGTGTGTTCGATTCTTGGTTTATGTTGCAGTGATCCCCACTATTTGGGAAACGGTTCGGACCATAGTGTGCTACTCTGACTTCTCGCTTTGTTTTCTCTCCATTTTCTTGCTGTAGTCTAAATCGGAGCTCTTTGAGTGGATACCAAAGGCTTGTTTTTGCTATTTTTCTCATGTTCATTAGTGCTAATCACAATTATTTTCTCTTCTTTCCTAAATCAAAGAGAACAAACTTAGTAGGTGATAAAATTTAACAAAACTTGGAAATTTGTTAGATAATGCATGCTTTTTAATTTTATTTATGAGGTTTATAATTAGACTTTTCAAGTGTAAGCAATCACCAGGAGTATAGACTCCACAAGGGTAAGAGAGGTGAATCACCAAAAGTATAAACTCCACAACAGTGAGAGGGATATGGGTCACCAGGAGTATAGACACCACAAGGGTAAGAGAGAGGAATCACTAAGGGTATAAACTCCTCTAGCGTGAGGGAGATATAGATCACCTAGAGTAAAGACTCCATAACTGTGAGATGATTATGAATGACTAGGAGTGTAAACCCCACAAGGGTGACGGAGATATGGATTACTAGGAGTAAAGACTTCATAAGGGTGAAAGGATTCTAAATCACCATGGGTAAACACTCCAGAAAGGTAAGAAGACTATGAATCCCCAAGAGTACAAAAACCACAAGGGTGATGGGGATATAGATCGCTAGGAATTAAGACTCCACAAGGGTTGGAGAGATGAATAACTTGGGGTATAAATTCCGTAAGGGTGGCGGGGATATGGATCACAAGAAGTAAAGACTCCACAAGGGCGAGAGGATTATGAATCACCTAGAGTATAGACTCTACAAGTGCTTGGAGAAGTGAATCACCAGGAGTACAAATTTCATAGGGGTGATAGGGATTTAGATCACCAAGAGTATAGCTTCACAAGGGTGAGAGAGATGAATAACCGGAGTAAAACCCCACAAGGGTAAAGGGGATATAGACCACCAAGAGTATAAACTCCACTGGGTAAGAGAGGTAAAACACTAGGAGTATAAATTCCACAAGGGTGATGGGGCTATGGACAACTAGGAGTATAGACTTCACATGGGTGCCAGGATTATGAAGCCCCAGGAGCAGAGACTCTATAAGGGTGAGAGGATTATGAATCCCAGGAAGTATAAACTCCAGAATGGTGCTGGGGATATGGATCACTAAAGTAAAGACTCCATAAGGGAGAGAGGATCATGACTCACCAGGAGTATTGACCCCAGAAGGGTGAGATAGATGAATCACCAGGTGTATAAACTACACAAGAGTGATGAGATATCATCACCAGGAGTATAGACTACACAAGGATGATAAAGATGAATCACCAGGAGTATAAACTCCACAAGGGTGATGAGGATATAGACCACCACGAGTAAAGACTCTACGAGGGTGAAAGGATTAAAAATCTCCTGGAGTGTAGCCTCCCCAAGGGTGATACCTGTGAATCAGTAAGAGTATAAATTCCACATGGCTGATAGGGATTTAGATCACCAGGAGTACAGACTCCACAAGTGTGAGAGAGATAAATCACCAGTAGTATAAACTCCACAAGGTTAGTATGGATATGGATCACCCGCAGTAAGGACTCCACAAAGGTAAGAGGATTATGAATCATCTGGAGTAGAGATTCCACAACGGTGATAGGGGTGAATCGGCCGGAGTATAAATTCCATAAGGGTGATAGGATTTAGATCACCAGGAGTATAGACTTCGTAATGGGGAGAAAGATGAATACAGGGACTATAAACTCCATGAGGGTGAGGGGGTCTAGATCACCAACAGTATAAACTCCACATGGGTGATAGCGATATAGATCACCAAGAGTATAGACCATATAAGGGTACGAGAGAAGAATCACTAAGAGTATAAACTTCATAAGGGCAAAGGGTATATGGATCACCGGTCATATAGATCCCCAACAGTGAGAGGATGAAACAACAGTATTATAGACTCAACAAGGGTAATGAGGCTATGGATCACCAGGAATATAGACTCCACATGGGTGAGAGAGGTGAATCACTAGGAGTAAAAATTCCATCAGGGTGATGAGGATTTAGACCACCAGGAGTATATACTCCGCAAGGGTGAGAGAGATGAATCACGACTATAAACTCTACAAGGGTGATGGGGATCTAGATCATCGGGAGGATGAACCCCACATCGGTGAGAGCGATATAGATCACCTGGAGTTTAGACTCCATAAGGATAAAAGAGAAGAATCACTTAGAGTATAAACTCTATAAGGGTGATGGGTACATGGATCACTGGTCGTATAAACTCCCCACGGGTGAGAGAGATGAAAAACTAGGATTATAGACTCCCCAAAGACAATGGGGCTATGGATCACTAGGAGTATAGACTCTCCAAGGGTGAGAGAGGTGAATCTCCAAGAGTATAAATTCCAAAAAAGTAAGAGAGATATAGATGACCAGGAGTATAAACTCCACAAAGGTGAGGGAGATCAATCACCAGTACAACAGACGGCATAACTGTGATGGGGATATGGATCACCAAAAGGATAGCTTCCAGAAGGGTGATAGAAATGAAGCACCGAGAGCATAAACTCCACAAGGGTGATGGGTATAAGGATCACTAATAGTAAAGACTTCACAAGGGTGAGAGGATTATGAATCTCTCAGAGTACAGACTTCGCAAGGGTGATAGGTGTGAATTATCAAAATTATAAATTTCATATGGGTGATAGGGATTTAGATGACAATGAGCACCGACCCCACAAGGGTGAGAGAGATGAATCACTAGGAGTATAAACTCCACAAAGGTGATGGGGTATGGATCACCGGTAGTAAAGACTTCAGGAGGGTGAGTGGATTATGAATCACCTCGAGTGTAGATGTCACAATTGTGAGAGAGGTGAATGACCAGGAGTTCAAATTCCATTGGGGTGATGGGGATCTAGATCACCAATAGTATAAACTCCACAAGGGTGAGAGTGATAAATCACTAGGAGCATAAACTCCGCAAGGGTCATGGAGATATAAATCACAAGTGTATCTACTCCTCAAAGGTGATAGGGATATAGATCAATAGGAGCATAGACTCTAAAATGGTGAGGGAGATGGAACGCTAGATGTACAAACTCGACAAGGGTAAAGGGCATATGGATCACTAGGCATATAGACTCCCTAAGGGTGAGAGAAATAAAACACCAAGAGTATAAACCCCACAAGGGTGATTGGGTTATGGATCATCAGAAGTATAAACTCCACAGGGGTAAGAGGATTATGAATCACTACTCGTATAAACTCCACAAGGGCATTGGTCATATTGATCATGAGGATAAAGACTCCATAAGGTTCAGAGAATTATGAGTCACCTGGCGTATAGATCCCACAAGCGTGATGGGGATATGGATTAACAAGACTAAAACACCATATGGGTGAGAGAATAATGAATCACCTGAAGTATAAACCCCATAAGGGTCATAGAGGTTAATATCCAAGAGTATAAATTCAATAAGAGTGATAAGGACTTCGATCACCATGAGTATAGACTCCACAAGGGTGAGAAAGATTAATCCCCAGAAGTATAAACTCCACAAGGGTGAGGGACATGTAAATCACCAGCAGTAAAGACACCATAAGGGTGTGAGGATTATGAATCACCCAGAGTATAAACTCCACAAGGGTGATAGGGGTGAATCACCAATAGTATAAATTCTATAATGGTGATAGGGATTTAGATCTCTAGAGTATAGACTCCACAAAGGTGGGAGAGATGAATCATCGAGAGTATAAACTCTGAAAGGGTGAGGGGCATGTGGATCACCAGTAGTAAAGACTTCATAAAGGTGATAGGGGTGAATCACCAAGAGTATGAATTCTGTAAAGGTTATAGGGATTTAGGTCACAAGGAGTTTAGACTTTACAAGGGTGAGAGAGATAAATCACAAGGAGTATGAACTCCTCAAGGGTGATGGAGATCTAAACCACCAGGAGTGTGAACACCACAAATGTGAAAAGGACATAGATCTTCAGAAGTATCGACTCCGTAAGAGTGGAGGTGATTAATCACGAAGAGTTTAAACTCCACAATGGTGATGGGTACTTGCATCACGAGTAGTATAGGCTCCAAAAGTGTGAGGAGGTGAATCATCAGAGCCACAAACTTGACTAAGGAGATAGTGATACGGATTCCTAGGAGCAAAGACTCTCCATGGGTGAGAGGATTATGAATCACCAAGGGTATAGATAGCACAAGGGTGAGAGGATTATGAAACACTAGAGGTATAAACTGCAGAAGGGTGATGGGGATATGGATCACCAGGAGTAGGGACTATATAAGGGTGAGAGAGGTTAATCACCAAGAGTATAAATTCTATAAGGGAGTTAGGGATTTTGATCACTAGAGGTATAGAATCCCTAAGATGAGAGAGATGAATCACCAGGCGTATAAACTCCACAAGAGTAATTGGGATATAGATCACCTGGTGTATGAATTCCACAAGGGTAATCGGGATATAGATCACTAGTAGTATAGACACCACAAGATTAGGAGAGATAAGTCACTACGAGTATAAAGTCCA
The DNA here is from genome assembly GCA_003260245.2 of Sideroxylon spinosum. Lineage (NCBI taxonomy): Eukaryota > Viridiplantae > Streptophyta > Magnoliopsida > Ericales > Sapotaceae > Sideroxylon > Sideroxylon spinosum. The sequence continues at coordinate 21,613,422 of QLOD02000033.1, read as the reverse complement.
TAAGAGTGATGGGTAAATGCAACACCGGGAGTATATAGTCCCCCAGGGTAAGAGAGGTGAAACTCTATGAGTATAAACTCCACAAGGGTGATGGGGTTATCAATCACAAGGAGTAAATAATCTACAAGGGTGAGAGAGGTATTAATCATCAGTAGTGAAGACTTTATAAGGGTGAGTGAGGTATAAATTACCAGGAATGGAGACTCCATAGGTGTGAGAGGATTGTGAATCACAAGGAATTTAAACTCCATAGGGGGTGAAAGGGATACGTATCACCAAGGGTAAAGACTCGACAAAGGTGAGAAGACTACCGATCATCAAAAGTATAGAAAGCACGAGGGTGAGAGAGGTATTAATCATCGAAAGCAAGGATTCCACAAGGGTGAGAGAGGTATTAATCATTAGAAGTAAGGACTCCATAAGGGTGAGTGTGGTATAAATCACCAACAGTATAGACTCCACAAGGGTGAGAGGATTACGAATCACAAAAAGTATAAAATCCACAAGGGTGAGAGGATTATGAATCATCTAGTGTAAAGAATAACAAGGGTAACTAAGGTATTAATCATCGTGAGTAAAGACTTCACGAGGGTGAGTGAGGTACGAATCACTAGAAGTATAGACTCCACAAGGATGAGAGGATTATACATCACTAGGAGTATGAACTATAGAAGGGTGATGGGGGTGAACCATCAGGAGTAAAGACTCCACAAGGGTGAGAGCAATATGAATCACTAAGAGTATAAACTCCATAACGATGATGCAGATAACGATCACCAGGAGTATAAACTCCACAAGAGTAAGAAAGACCAACCACCAATAGCGTAAACTCCAAAATGGTGCTGGAGATATCGATCACTAGGAGTGTAGACTCCGTAAGCCTAAGAGGGATGAATCACCGGTGTATAAACTCCACTAGGGTGATAGGGACATAGATCCTCATGGGTAAAGACTCCACTTAGGTAAGAAGATAATGAACCAGCTGGGGTATAGACTCCACAAGGGTGAGAGGCATGTCAATCACTGGCAATAAAGACTCCACAAAGGGGAGAGGAATGTGAATCACCCGGAGTATAGACACCACATGGATGATAGGGGTAAATCACCAAGCGTATAAATTTCGTAAGTGTGATAGGGATTTAGATCACGAGGAGTATAGACTCTACAAGGGTTAGAGAGATTAATCAGTAGGAGTATAAACTCCATAAGGGTGATGGGGATCTAGATCACCAGGAGTATAAATGCGACAAGGGTAATAAGTACACAGATCACTAGGAGTATAGACTCGTAAGGGTGAGGGTGATTAATCATGAGGAGTTTAAACTCCACAATAGTGATGGGTTTTGGATCACCAGTAATATAGACTCCGTAAGTGTGAGATGGGTGAATCATAAGGGCTATAAACTCCCCCAAGGTGATAGCTATACGGATTCCCAGAAGTAAAGACTCCATATGGGTGAGAGCAATATGAATCAATAGGGGTATAGACAGCACAAAGGTGAGAGGATTATGAGTCACTAGGTGTATGAACCTCAGAAGGGTAATGGGGATGTGGAGTACCAAGAGTAAACACTCCTTAAGGGTGAGGAGAATATGAATAAATAGAAGCATGGACTCTATAAGGGTGAGAGGGATGAATCACCAGGAGTATAAATTCCATAACGGAGTTAAGGATTTAGATCAATAGAAGTATAAACTCCCTAAGGTGAGAGAGATGAATCACCAGGAGTATAAACTCCACAAGAGTGATGGTGTACAGATCACCTGGTGTATAAACTCCATAAGGGTGATAGGGATATAGATCACCAGGATTATAAACTCCACAAGGGTGATTGGGATATAGATCACTAGTATTATAAATTCTATACGGGTGAGAAAGATGAATCCCTAGGAGTATAAACTCCATATGGATGACGGGTATATGGATCACCAGGAGTATAGTCTCCCCAAGGGTTAGACAGATGAAACATGAGGAGTATGAACTCCACATGGGTGACGGGGTTTTCAATCACCAGGAGTATGGACACTGCAAGGTGAGAGAGGTGAATCACTAGGAGTATAAACTCCACAAGGGTGAGAAAGTAGATTCACTAGGATTATAAACTCTACAAGGGTGATGGGGATATATATCACGAGGAGTATAAACTCCATATGGGTGCGAGGGATGTAGATTACCAAGAGTATAGACTTTACAAGGGTGAGAGAGACGAATCACTCAAGGTATAAGCTCCTCAAGGGTGATGACGATATGGATCACCGAGACTATAGACTCCTCATGGGTGAGAAAAACAAAACACCAGAAGTGTAAACTCCAAAAGGATGGTGGGGCTACGGATCACCAAGAGTATCGACATGACAAGGTGAGAGAGATGAATCACTAGGAGTATAAACTTCATAAAGGTGATAGGGATATAGACCACAAGGAGTATAGACTCCATAAGGGTGAGAAAGATGAATTACCATGAGTATGAACTCTACCAGGGTGATAAGTATATGGAGCATCTATCATTTTGCTGATCGACTCCACAAGGGAGAGAAATGTATGAATCATCATGAGTAAAGAATCCACAAGGGTATGAGATGTTTGAATCATTAGATGTAAAGACTACACAAAGTTGAGTGAGGTATGAATAACTTGGAGTAAAGACTTCACAAGAGTGAGACGATTATGAATCAGTAGGAGTATAAAATCCGTCAGGCTAAGATAGTTGAATCAACAGGAGTATAAGCTCCATAAGGGTGATAGGGTTATAGATCACTAGAAGTATAGACACCACCAGGGTGAGAGAGATGAATCACTAGGAGTATAAACCCTATAAGCGTAATGAGGATATAGGTCACCAAGAGTATAGACTCCACAAAGGTGAGGGAGATGAATCACTATAAAAATAAAATCCATTTGGATGTTGGGGATATGGGTCGCCAAGAGTAAAGACTCGACAAGAGTGGGAGGATTATGAATCACCAGAAGTATAGACTCCACAAGGGTAAGAGTGGTGAATCACCGGGAGTATAAATTCCACAAAGGTGATAGGGATAAAGATCACCAGGATTATAAACTCCTCAAGGGTGAGAAAGAAAAATCACTAGGATTATAAAAATCCACGAGGGTGAGAGAGATGACTCACTAGGAGTGTAAACTCCACTAGGCTGACGGGGATATAGAGCAGCCAGCATAAAGACTACACAAGGGTGAGTGGATTATGAATCACGATGAGTATAGACTATATAGAGGTGACAGGATTATGAATCACTAGGAGTATAGACTCCACAAGGGTGAGAGAAATGAATCACTCGGACTATAAACTCTGCAAGGGTTATAGGGATATAGATCACAAGGAGTCTAGACTCCATAAAGATGCAAGAGATGAATCTTTAAGAGCGTAAACTCCACAAGAGTGATTGGGGGTATGGATCACCAAGAGTATAGACTCCACAAGGGTTAGAGAGATGAAACACCAGGAGTATGAACTCGACAATGATAATGGGGATATGGATAACCAGGAGTAAAGACTTCACATTGGTGAGAGGATTACGAATGACCACAAGTATTGGCCTTACAAGGGTGAAATAGATGAATCACTAGGAGTATAAACTACATAAGGGTGATAATGGTATAGATCACTAGGAGTATAGACTCCATAAGAGATTAATCACTAAGGGTATAGACTCTATAAGAGAGAGAGAAATAAATCACTAGGAGTTTGAACTACACAAGGGTGGTAAGGATATAGACCACCAGGCGTAAAGACTACTTGAGGGTGGGAGGATTATGAATTACCAGGAGTGTAGAGTCCACAAGGGTGGGACAGGTGAATCACCAAGAGTATAGATTCCATAAGGGTGATAGGTATCCAGATCACCCTGTATATAGTCTCCACAAGGGTGAGAGAAATGAATCACTAGGAGTGTTAACTCCACAAGGGCAATGGGGATGTGGATCACCAGGAGCATAGACTCCACAAGGGTGAGAGAGATGAATCACCAGGAGTATAATTTCCATAAGGGTGACAGGGATATGGTTCCCTAAGGAGTAAAGACTCCACACAGGTGAGAGGATTATGAGTCACCCAAAATATAGACACCATAAGGGTCTGAGGATTTTGAATCACCAGGCATATAAACTCCAAAAGCGTGAATAACATGAATCACTAATAGTGTAAACTTCACGAGGGTGATAGGGATATAGATCACCGGGAGTATAGACTCCTCGAAGGGTTAAGAGACTTACCACTAGGAGTGTAAACTCCACAAGGGTGATGGGAATATGGATCACATAGTGAGAGAGACGAATCACTAGAAGTATAATCTCCGCTAGGGTGACGGGGACAGGGATCACCTAGAGTAAAGACTCCAAAGGGGCGAGAGGATTGTGAATCACCAGAAGTATAGACTTCACAAGGGTGAACGAGATGAATCACCCAGAAGTATAGACTTCTATATGGGTGATAGGGGTATAGATCACTAGAAGTATAGAATCCATAAGGGCGAGCGAAATGAATCACTAAGAGCATAAATTCAAAAATGGTGATGTGGACATAGGTCACCAGAGTATAGACTCCACATGGGTGTGAGAGAAAAATCACCAGGAGTACAAACTGCACATGGTGGTGGGAATATGGATCACCAAGAGTAAAGACTCCATAACGCTAAGAGGATTATGAATCACCATGACTATAGAACCCACAAGGGTGGGTCTCTGAGACGTTTCTAAGAATCTATAAAATGCAAAATAAAATTAAGTTGGGGGTTTTGTAGGACCCTCTAAAGTTCGAGTCGGATAAACCCAGATATGCCGTTACCTCAAGTCATGAAACCTCAATATTTGGGTGTAATTTGAGGGAATTTTGACTTTTTCTGGATTCTCAAATTGTGTTTGGGTTGTTGGTGGCCTACTTTTTACCGGTAGGAGGCAATTTGAGTTAGCGGAGCCCAAATGACGTCTGATTTGATTTGAGCCTCCCAGTCGATGTCACCCTTCGGATGCGTAGATAGAGGTCGTTTTGGACTTTTGGACCGAATTGATCCTTGATTCTAGATTCTAACTCTTTCATGGATACTGCGATTGTTTTTTTGGTGTCTTGAACACATCTATATAGTTTGGTGGCCTGCTACCTTAATATGGACCTTTAGCATGACTTCTTCCTAGCTCTAGGATTAGAACCATCACTTTGTTGATTGTTCTCTTTTGTTCATTTCTGGTACTTTGACAAGTCCAATGATTAAGAAAACGTAAGTAGTAAAGCACCATTCAAATAAAAACATTAAATATTGTAAATATTAAAGGGGAGGGCAACAATGGGGTGTCAACACTTACCCTAAAAGATCCAATCTTGTAACCAATGAGAATAAGAACCTTCCGTAGGAGACGATCACCTAAAGATGACTCCAGATGCTTATCCTCATCTTACTATAAACGATAGTGGAGGACCAACATGAATCTTAAAATTTGAGGACGCTTAAAAATTTATCATTCTTATCTTGCTTTCTTTTAGTTTCAAAAATAAAATGTAATTTTGAAAAATACTTTCTTTTATGCAATTTCAAAGCAGGTTATGAATGATTTCCTTTTTTAAGTTCTTGGTTTTAAGAAAAAAATTGAGTTTTTTTAAAATGCATGATAACATGTATGTTATCAAACATAATAACATCGCACGTAGTATAAACATGCATAATCGTAAACAACATCTCTCTTTTTGTTTCCGATCATCAATAGAAAATCTATGTAAAATCAATAACATAAGGTTGAACTCGATTTCCTTGGTCTCTTTCTTCTTCCTCTTCATCTCCTCAATATTTAATTTTACATAAAACATATACCCACGAGCGGACATACATAATTTCTAAACAATTGAAAAAAATTAATAAAATAAAAAATGAGGAAACCAATAAGCCTACTCTTTCATAGAAAAACCAGATTTATTACCCTATACAAGTCTTTCATATAAATTTATAAAACTCTCTCCTATTAACCAATCTAAAGAGAGATTACCCAACATATTTATATCATGCATATTATACGATTCATAACTAAACAATTTTAGACAACAATAAAAATGCAAGGTATAAAAATTGTGCAAATTTCAGGATCAATAGGAATTATTAATTCCTATCTTCATATTAACTAATTACAAATCTTTAATCATATATTAAAGATTTTCCAAAACTAAAGAAAAAAATTAGGAAAACATCTGGCTCCGTTTTGAACCATAAACCTTATTTTCAAAGCTTTTAAACAAACCATAATTTTTAACAAAATTAAAAATTTTAATTTTAATTTTTAAAACTATTAATTAGGTTGTTAGGAAGTACAGAACAAAATTGGGTTCAAAGTGAATTTATTTTGATGTTAAAACGGCCAAATAACACAATTTTTAGAAGCAAAAATTAAAAAAAAAAAAAACAAAGCTCTTACTAGCTTTGGAGTAGCTTGGTACCAACTAATTTAGCTACGGTGTGCCATGACACATGGGATAACCCTCACGATTAGGAGAGAACCTACACCTTTAGCTATTTCAAGGGAAAGCTTATGCCCTCCCCCACCCCTTTTTTTTAAAGATAAATAAATTCAAAAAAAAATAAAAATAAATTAAAAAATTTTCAAAAAATATTTTTTTTTATCTTACTGACTCTTAAAAAAAAAATTCAACGAATCTATTTTTTTAACAAGGATTTTTTTCTTTTCTTATTAATTAAAACCTCAATTTAATTCCATGAACAAACAAGAAGTTATAAGAAATCATACTAGATCGCTTTGATACCAATTATAGGAATTTGGAACGTAACAGAATAGGTTTTCAAAAATTTTTCAGATCAATCAAGCATGAAATAATACAATTTCTTATGCCTGTTTAATCAAAATACAAAAACAAAATCAAATCAATAAACAAAACCAACATTTTATTGCTTCTTGATTTGATTTTGACATCTCAAACTTTTCTTTCTTGATGGTTAAAACTCTTAGATTTTTTGCATTTTTTCCCATTAGGATCCTTTCAAGGCTTTCTCGTGACATTTAGGGTTGTGTGAACAACCTAACAGAGTGATCCTTTATGTAGGCAAGAGCAAAGGACCTAGGTGTAAATAAACTTAAGTTGGCTAATTAGGAAATTAGCCATAATTATCTCATAATTACAAATACATCCCCTAATAATTATACCTTACTCAACTAAAAAGGTATAATTTAACTTTAACCCCATTTTATTGAAATAGTTCAATAAAATACCTTGTTCACTCTTTAATTCTATGATTAAGTCCCTCCCCCATATATAGAGACAATTAGAATTTAGAAGCTATTCAATTCCAATTAACACCTCTCTCTATATTCTAACTATTGTTATTACCATTTTTGTTTTGGTCACCATCTCAATAACATATTATTAAGACAACTGGATCTGGATTAATGATTAGTTAATATTCTTAATATGGATAGTATACATGTAATAAATGAGATTGTGGATTCCTTCTTGATAGTGTTTGTTCCTTAGTCTTATGCAATGATTTCCCAGAGTACTAGGGTGTTGGCCCAACAATAATCAGTCTCACTCTTGATGAATTATAGTCATCATTACAAAAAAATAGTGTCCATCACTATCGGAGGATTTAGAACAATTGCTCAGAGTGAATATAAGAAACACATCAATGCAGATGTTATAGCTTAGAGATGTGTTTCTTATTATTATCATGTTTAGTGTCTTCTACACCAACACTTTAGATTTAGAGTGCTACTTTAATGATTGTGATAAATCATCTATCATATGGAAATCAAGAATGTTGCAGTCTTTTAATTAGGATGTCCTCATCTCATCACTGAATGCGAACAAATCTAGATTGATTAATACTTCCATTTATATCTCCTTTGTGTGAAATAGTTTCATGCATGTGAATCAAGTTCATTAATCAATCAACGATTACATTCATCACACGAAACACAAGCATCCTTATGAAATAAAAAAAAAGACTTTAGATAAACTAAATAAGAGTTATTTATTAAAATAAAATCAATTCATCATCTATTATATAACTTTAGGGGTATACATCCCTACAACATTCTGTACTAGAGGGCATTTAAGTAGATGAACGTTGGAATGGAGAAGTTATAATCATTTTTTCCGCACTAGTCAACTTTGTAGAAGATTGAGTAGTACTCTCGGCTCTATCACCCTCTTAGTCATTTTAGGGACAAAGCCCGAGCAAGTGACCAACAATGTTTTGGTGGTAAACTGCCCTTCAGCCTACAACAACATCTTAGAAAAGAGAGCTCTAAACTAGTTCAGGGTAGTTACCTCCATTTTCCACCTCTGAGTTAAGTTCCCAATCGAGGATGGAGTTGGTTACATTAAGGAGAGTCAAAGAGCAAACTGGCAATGTCATATGCCCTCACTAAGAGGGAAACCAACCAAAAAGCCTTCATTGTGGAAGAACTGGAAGTCCGAGATGAAGATGTGGTAAGAAGAGGAGAGCTAGCCGATGACCTAAAAGAGGTCATGGTCAAAGATCCTAAATTAAATAGAAGGATCAAAATAGGTGCTCGAGGTCTCGAATGGAAAAAACAAAAGCTCAAGGAGTTCTTAAAGAAGAACATTGATATTTTTTCCTAGTCTTACGAAGAGATGTCGGCATAGTACAAAGGTGATGGCGCATCATTTGAACATCTTACCAAGAGCTTGGTCGATGAAATAGAAGAGAAGAGTGTTCATCCCTTAACAAAATGAGGTAGTGGCACAAGAAGTTGAAAAGTTACTGAAGGTAAAATTTGCTTGAGAGGTCCATTACCCCACCTGGTTGTATAATATAGGAATGATCAATAAGTCGAATGACCAATGGAAAATGTGCATGTATTTCATAGACTTGAACAAGGCTTGCCCCAAATATAGGTTCCCCCTTCCCGCTATCGACTTGCTGGTGAACACTACTGCCAACCACCAGGACTTTCTTTTGTGGTTGCCTTTTTAGATTATAACCAAATAAGGTTGGCCGAGCAAGACTAGGAACACACGACTTTCATTATTGACTGAGGTTTTTACTACAATGAGGTTATGCCATTCGGTTTAAAGAATAAGGAGCAACATATCAATGATTGGTGAACGTGATATTCAAGTCCCAAATTGGATGAAATGTGGAAGTTTACATTAACGACATACTAATGAAGAGCAAATAGGCCACCGACCACGTGGCAGATTTGGAAGAAACCTTCAATGCCCTTAAGAAGTTTAGGATGAAGCTAAATCCTGTAAAGTGTACATGCAAAGTGGTGTCCAGAAAATTTCTCAGTTTTATTGTATCTAGCAGAGGTATTAAATCTAACCCAAAGAAAGTTTGAGCTATCTTAGGGATACAAACCCTCAGAACAGCTAGGGAAGTGCATAAGTTAGCAGGCAGGGTTACCACGCTTAGTAGATTCATCTATAGATCAATAGACAATTTTTTAAGATTTTGGGAAAGGCGTTCGAATGGACTAAGCGGCCTTCTAATAGCTAAAATATTTCTTGGGGGGTTCCACTACTCAACAGAAACAATCTTAGGGAAGAGTTCTACCACTACTTAGTAGTATCCAAGACAACAATTTGTTCACTATTAGTAAAAGAAGAAAATAGGATACAAAAAATCAGTGTACTACATGAGTAAAGCCCTTATAGAAGTAAAAGAACGGTACTTAAAAGTGGAACTATTGGCTCTTGCCCTCATAATAGTAGCTCAGTGACTCCGAACCTATTTTCAAGCACACACCAAAATGGTTCTAACATACTAGCCCCTATAAAACATTTTACATAAGATCGAGACATTAGGACGGTTAGTCAAATGGTCATTTGAGCTTAAGTAGTTTGACATCCAATACTGATCAAGAGTGGCCATCGAGGGCCAAGTAGCTGCTCACTTCATTGCTAAATCTACAACCCAACTAAACACCATCTAAAGGAGGAAGATCTTAAGCAGACCTGGGTCTTGAATGTCAATGGCTCCTCAACCTAAGATGTAACTGGAGTAGGTATTTTGCAAAAATCTCTACAAGGATAAAAAATTGAGTATGCTTTACGTTTTAACTATCTAGCTTCCAATAATGATGCCAAGTACAAAGCTCTCATTGCTAGTCTTTAGATAGCTCAGAGAATCGGGGAAGGGGAGTATGAGGCCAGAGGGGAAAGGATGGCTAAATATTGCTTAATGGCTAACTATCAAGCTAGATAATTTTCTAAAGTATCACAGCAAAGGATACCCAGATCAAAGAATGAGGAGGCTGACTACCA
>QLOD02000033.1:21587272-21603075 GCA_003260245.2 Sideroxylon spinosum | reverse complement strand
AACTATCAAGCTAGATAATTTTCTAAAGTATCACAGCAAAGGATACCCAGATCAAAGAATGAGGAGGCTGACTACCAAGCCAAAATAGCTTCCTAAAAAAAAAAGAAGACTCTAATGTGCTAATGGAAGTGATTGATTCTCTGAGTATCGAAACACCAGATGTGCAATCGAGTAGAATTGAATATCCTTAAGCTAAACCAATCAAGGACTTCTTAGAAACTAAATACCCACTCAAAGATCAAAATGCAAGGAGGAGAATACAATACTAAGCTATGAAATATGTGCGGATCGATGGAATCTTCTATAGAACAGGTCACACCATGCCCCTACTTAGATGTGCAAATGAAGACAAAGTAGAGTAAATTCTAAGGGAAATCCATGAAGGGGTCTATGAAACCACTCAGAATGGATGATGTTAGCCAAAAAGGTTCTATGAGCTGCTTACTGTTGGTCGACCATTAACAAGGATGCACAAGAATTGCGATAGATGCCAAAGGTTCACTAATATATCAAGGTTACCCGCATAAGAACTGACCCTAATTCAGAGCCTTTGGCCTTTTAGCCAGTGGGGAATTGACATCGTGGACCCTTTTCTTTTAGGGAAGGGTTAAAGGAAGTTTTCTTTTGTATCCATTGACTACTTCACCAAATGGGTTAAAGCTGAAGTTTATTAAGTAAAACGGAGTAGAATATGAAAAAATTTCTTTGGCAAGGCATAATTTGCAAATTTAGGATCCCATGGGTGGTAATCGTTGACAGCGGAAAGAAATTTAAAGGATGATTGTTCAACAGGTTATGTGAGAAACTTAACATCAGCCACCACTACTCTTCACCAGAGCATCGCCAAGCCAATAGGCAGGTAGAGGTAACCAACAAATCCCTTTTGACGATTATCAAGATAAGACTCGAAAAGGTAAAAAGGTTGTGAGCCGATGAGCTCCCAAGTATATTGTAGGCCTATTAAATGACTGAAATGACCTCTACGGGACACACCCCATTTTCTCTTACCTTTGAGAAGGTGGTAGTGAACCTATCACGATCGGATCTACACAGCGGGGTTATGACGAGTGCTGGTCATAAGTCTTTATTGCGACATGGTGTATTTCAGATAACCCAAATGATAAAAAGTACATTTTATTTTGAAATAGGGCCTTGATTACAGAGACTAGGAGTAACCACCGAAAACTTTTAAAATGGTGTGTCGAGGAACCCTAGTTTTGATTCCATTCAAAAGGTTTTAGTTATATTTTTGAAAATATAATTAAAATGGCCCTTTTAATGACTCTCAACTAGTCTATGCAATCAGAGATAATGGGTCCGGGGGTTTAACTACAAACAAAAATAGTTACGCTTAGATACCTAGGGATATCTAAGTGTCCCTTTCCACTCTTTATAGTCATAATCTCACAAAATAATACTTCGATTTATAATGATCATAACATGCAAACCAAATAATGTATGAGATGCCAAATAGCCTAACTTAGCTTATGTGTAGAAGTATAGTGAGATGTTTAATTAAACCTGCACGTGTATGTACTAAGGAAGAAATATGTATTGAAAGATGGTCTATAAAGACCAAAGTAACCGAACACAAGCTATCTACTCAAGCTACCTTGCTAAGGGATCAGGTTATCATAGCTCGGGAAGATGAACAAATCTCAAGGTATGGGTGAGTTAAGAAAAATAAACATCAGGAGTATAAACTCCATAAAGGTGTAAATGATATTGACATCAGGAGTAAAGACTCCACATGGGTGAGAATGTTAAGGTCATGAGTATAATTTGCACAAAGGTGCAGAGGATATTGACATCGGGAGTAAATACACTGCATGGGTGAGGATGGTAATGTCACCAAGTGTAAGGACTCCACATGGGTGAGAATAGTATTGTCACTAGGAGTAAGGACTTCACATGGTTGGGGATGGTAATGTCACCAGAAGTAAGGACTCCACATGGATGAGAATGGTAATATCACCAGGAGTAAAGACTCAACATGGGTGGGGATGGTAATGTCAACAAAGTAAGAACTCCACATGGATGAGGATGGTAACGTCGCCAAGAGTAAGGACTCCACATAGGTGAGGATGGTAATGTCACTAGCAGTAAGGACTCCACATGGATGAGAATGGTAACAATACCAGGAGCAAGGACTCCACATGGGTGTGGCTGGTAATGTCACCAGAAGTAAGGACTCCATATGGGTGTGGATGGTAACGTCACCAGGAGTAAGGACTCGACATGGGTGAATATGGAATTGTCACCAAGAGTAAAGACTCCACATCGATGACAGGAAAGCAGCCACTAGGAGTATAAACCCCACATGGGTGGAAAGAGAACAGACACTAGGAGTATAAACTCCACATAGGTGTAAAGTGTAGTCAGTGTTTGGAGCTAAACTAGGGGAATGGGCTATTCTCTGACGAGGAGCTCAACTTCTAAGGATGCACTCAATGTAACTATGTGAATATCTATATTTGGGCAAAAGGGCTTAGCTTAAAAGAGAGCTCAGTTCCTAGTGATGATGATTTAGTCTATATGATGGGCCTAGTGGCCCAATGTGATGTGAGAGATGCAATTTCTATGATCAAGTATGTCTAAAGGATGTAACGACTTAGAACTCATTGGCTTAGCCAATCGTAAGTCATTCCTAAACTCAAGTGAATGCTCTAGATTGTTAAGCTTTTAATTTCTAAATCTATGTCAACCCTAGTGAGTGTGTGCTTGCACGTACGAATGTGTTCTAATGGTAAGGAATCGTAGTACATAGATGGCTACCTTTGGGTGGGAAAGACCTTCCATGATTCCTTCACATGCTTTTGTCTCACGGCATAGAATAAACATGATATGTGAGCTTGGTAATGTGGTATAGCAAGATTAGGGCATGGCATAGTATAACATAGCATAACATATGAGCATGGAGGGAGATGATAATGTCATGGTGTAACATAATAAAGATGGCATGGCATGGTAAACATGAAATCCAGCATGGTAATATGATACGGATAGCATGGCAGAATGATGTAATGGCACGGTATGTGTTGACACCCCATTTTTCCCAACACTTCAATCATTTTTTAAAATTTATTCCAATGAGCAAATATCATTGTAAATCTTCGATTCTACTTTTAGAGCGTTTTTCAAAATTTTCTTCGAGCTTTAGACAGGCAAATCAGCCCCGATTTAAAGCCGAGATTTAATTAGGTCAATAATGACCATTTTACCCCTAAATCTAGAGCGGAGTTGAATTGAAAGCTCATATGAGATCAAAACTTCATAGGAACTTATGAAGACATTCAATGAGGAGAATTCATCATTCTTATGTTGAAAATTTGTTCAAATTCAAATTTTAGAGGTCAACATACCTCAAACATTAATTTTAGGGACTATCGGTGAGCCCATAAAGCAATATTCACTGGAATGACCAAATCAAATCCAAAAAATGGAAGAAGCTCTAGAATATGGAAAAACGTGTGAGAGAATCCAAATTTGGCTTTGGAGCATGCAAAAAGTACCTTCAAAGGCTATTTCGGCATCAAAATGTCCAAAACTGCACTTATGAACAAAACTATAACAACCATGCCATGAACATCATTGAGCCCCTAGAATCAAGCCAAAAGGCATTGAAATCACATGGAAATGATTGTCACATGTCCTTCAAGGTACATGTATGGTTAATATTGGTAAAATTGATTTTTAGTGACTCCCTCCAAAGTCCTGACCTAAATCCTTAACTAGTTATTTGAGAGTTCAAAGAAAGGCCAGGGAGTCATTCTAAGGACATTTTCAGAGTCCTGATGATTGATTTTAATGGGTAGAGTCCTTTCGAAAATACCTCTAAAGGTTATAGATATGTTTTGGTATGTTCTTTTCTTTTCAACCTGTTTTGCGCAACAATTTTCAAATGAAAATAAATTGATTTCAAAAAACTCCTTTTGACCTAGATTTTGACCTAATTGATTTAACTCGCTCCAAAAAGTGTCCAAGGGGTCAGAATCACCCAGAAACTGCATGAAAGGTCTTAAAATGGTCCAAACCTTCTCAAGTGAACTCCAAAGTTTTCAAAACATGGCCTGAGCAAGGGGCTTAAGCCAATTCGGCCCTCCATTTGTTCATGCCACCAAAAGGCTTGCTAAAGTGCCTTATGGCACACTTTTTGGCTTCCTTTAATTTATGACCTTGTTTGTTAACTTGGTTTTGCAAAATATTTTGATTAACTAATCAGTCAAACCTATTTTCTTACTTTGCTTTGAAAATTTATTTGCTGAACATGTTATTTAATTTAAATTAACTAGTCATTCAAACCTATTTTCTTACTTTGCTTTGTAAATTGTTTTGCCGAACATGTTATTTAATTTAGTTCGCCTACTAAGGTTAGCAAATAAGTTTGTTAAGTGCGTTTAACGAAGCTTTTTGCAATTCCACCATTTCAAGTGTCCTTGATTCCTAAGTTATGCAAAAAGAATTGATAGTTTTATTTTGTAAACCTTTTTGATTGTTTTGTAATTCAAACATTTTTACCCAGTATGTTTAGCAAACACTTTTAAATAACTTGTTTAGCAAATGGTTTTACATAACATGTTTAGCAAACGTTTTTGCTTAGCTTGATATACCAACCTTTTTGCCACATTTTTGGTTATAAATAGAAGGCTTCTCTTCCTCATTTTTTCATCCTCAAACCAGTGCCACTCTTCTTATCGTTCTTTTTCATTTAGCACCCTCCCCTCTCCAATGAGGCCAGCCACTAGGAAGCTTTTCTAAGAGGTTCTGAGAAATGATCCAAACTTCCTCTCTTCCTCTTCTCCAAACCAAAAAAACCAGCCCATTTTCCCTCTCTTCCTCCTCTCTCAACTGAGAGAAAGCAGCCCCTCTTCTTCTTTTCCCAACCAAAAACAACCCACATTATCTCTCTAAGAGCAAACCCTTTTGGTGTTTTCAAGTTTGTTTGGAAAGTCTTTGAGTTTCTTCTTTCAAAGCTTCAAAGTTTCGGTATAAATCCCTAGCTCCAAATTGTTTTCCTACACTTTATTTGTTTGAGTGGTAGGGTTATCATGCTTCGCCTGATTTAGATTTTACCTAGGATGACCTAATATGATCTTAAGATTTCTTTATTACATGATATCTTCTTGAAACACATTTCATACAAGTCTTGTTTAAATTCTGACGTTTTCCATATTTAAGTTATGCTAAAAATGGTAGAAGACCAGAAAGCATACAAGCACACACTCACAAAGATGTAAAAATCCTTAGAGATTGGTTATATACCAACCTAGAGTATGGACATAGCTTAGGATTGTTATGAACATTTAAATCCTTAAGTTTATTTATCTTATGGAAATATTTATGAAAAGCAACTTGTTAACATATTGATATTGTGATAAGATTGTCATTGATCATTTGCATGCAATGAACCATTGAGTTCATGCACACTGACTTTACCAAACGCTAGAGTTTATACCTTTAGACCTATGCCTCAATAGATATTTGCCCATCTTCACCTATGTGGAGTCTTACTCCAAATGACATCATCCATCTTCATCGATGTGGAGTCCTTATGCCTAGTGACATTATCATCACCGCCCATGTGGAGTCCTTACTCCTAGTGACATTACCATCCTCACCTATGTGGAGTCCTTACTCCTGGTGACATCACCATCCTCACCTATGTGGAGTCCTTACTCCTAGTGACATCACCATCCTCACCATTGTGGAGTCCTTACTCCTAGTGACATTACCATTCTCACCCATGTGGAGTTCTTACTTCCGGTGACTTTACAATTCTCAACCATGTGGAGTCCTTACTTCTGGTGACATTACCATCATCACCCATGTGAAGTCTTTACTCCTAGTGACATTACCATTCTCACCCATGTGGAGTCCTTACTCTTGGTGATCTTATCATTCTCACCCATGTGGAGTCTTTACTCCTAATATCAATACCATTAGCACCTTTATGGAGTTTATGCTCCTGATGTTTGTTTTTCTCTACTCATCCATACCTTAAGAGTTTGCTCAT
Organism: Sideroxylon spinosum; assembly: GCA_003260245.2. Taxonomy (NCBI): domain Eukaryota; kingdom Viridiplantae; phylum Streptophyta; class Magnoliopsida; order Ericales; family Sapotaceae; genus Sideroxylon; species Sideroxylon spinosum. Next base: position 21,597,062 of record QLOD02000033.1, on the reverse strand, counting down.
CTTACTGAGCTACGATGACCTGATCTGTTGATAGGTTACATAGGTAACTTGAGTAAATAGCTTAAGTGCGGTCTCCATAGTCTCTTAGACCATTACTTATACTTTCATGTAGACCTTTCCCATTAGCATATCATTACATAAAATTTGAACCACTTTAAGGTCTAACTATGATGACCTATTCCCTTTCAAAGGTTACGTAGGCAGCTTAGGCACATGGCCAAGTCTGATCACCATTATATTATATCATCTGTCATTATCATTTCTAGTACCATTTTTATTACCACTATCATCACCCTCATTTGGTCATCTACACCTTCCAAGTATTTCATCTTATTGCATCTAAATTGAATTTGTTATTTACAGAAATTCATGTATGCATACTTTAATAGAAGATTAGCCTTCAATTTGCATTCAGAGTCTATCCAGCATATAGAACCCCTTTAGGAAACATCATTGCCAAATAGGAAAAAAAACATCACTGCACTCACACATGAACTACAATTGGCTTGATACTCATTCGAGATGTGTAGATAGCTCAATCAAGCATAGCCACCTCACTTTTCATGCATCATGTGTATCAGGAGTTTGTATTGTTATGATATCAGTAAACCAGATATTAATCGGTGAGATTATAATTGTAAAAGAAGAAAGGGATACTAGATATCCTTAGGAAATCTAAGCGTAATCCGTTTTCGAGCATAACAAAACCTCCAGACTCATTATCTTTGATTGCACAGACTAGTTGAGAGTCATTGTAAATGGGACTTTTGTCATGTTTTCAAAAAATCATAAGGTAAAAACATTTTAAGTTTAAAAACTCAGGTTTCTTACACACCCAGTTTGAAAGTGTTGAGTGGCGACTCTTATTGTTCAGTAATCAAAGCCCTTCAAAAATAAAATTATAAGTTCTTACCTATGAGCACCCTTAGATGCATTAGTTGGAAGAAAGGCAAGAGATGTGTGCCCTGGCTATAACCTAATACGCTGACCCTATCGCGACAATATGGCATGTTAGTATGATATCTAAAACTTCACAAAATTGTCTTGGGTAAATCCGATCAATATCATACATCGGGTATAACTCAGACTCGAATTACGATTTGGATACCTTTCATTGACAAGGAATTTAGTTACATGATTAAAACTATTCTATTCTAATTATGTAAATAAAATTAAATTGAAAGAATATAATTCCTAAAGAGAGAAAGTTATACTAAACTTTGAACTCTAGAGAGAGAAGGCTTAGAATTCTTCCTAGAACTCCGTGGAAACTCCTAATACCCTGTGGCTAAGGAAGAAGAAGTGACGAAGGCCGAGTGGGAGAGAGGAGAGAGAGGCTCAGTTGGGAGAGGGGGGCTGTTTTTTGGTTGAGAGAAAAAGAAGAGAGGGAGCTTGGAATTTTCCCGAAATACCTTGGAACTCCTCTTTGATGGCCAAATATAAGGGGGAGGATTAGAGAGCACGGTTTAGGGAGGAAGAGAGGAGGAAGGGGGCTAGTTTTTGGGATGAAGAAAATGAAAGGGGAGGCCCCCTATTTATAGACTTTTTGGTGCCAAAACGTTTGTATATTAGGTTAATCGAACAAGTTCGTATAACCTAATAATCAAGAAAGTTTGTAAAAGTTAATTGGCAAACAAGTTTTGGATTTCAAAGTATTCAAAAATATTTACAAAGTTTGTTTCACAAATCTCCTTGCTAAATAAGATAGGTAAACAAGTTTGAATAGCTAGTTAAGCAAAAGGTTTGCAAGAAAAGGTTAACGAACAACCTCGAACATCAAAATAGTAACAAAAATTTACAAAATGCATTGAAGGTAAAGAGATTGGCAGCATGAAGGAATTTGGTGCTGATTTGTCTTGAGCCCCTAGCTCAGGCCAACTTTTGGGAAGTTTGAGCCATTTTAAGACCTCGGGCGTAGCTTTCGGGAGCTTCTGGGGACCTCTCAGACACGTTTTGGAGAGATGTAGAACAATTAGGTCAAAATTTGGTCCGATTTGGGATTCTTGAGGTCGAGTTATGTTCGTTTGAAAGTTACTACTCAAAAATGGGCTGCAATAGAGAAAGGGTCAGCCAATCCATTAACTTAACACTTGGAGGCACCACCAAGATGACTCCCACCCCCCGCCTTATTTTTGGGTATGAGGAATCGAAAAATGCCATCGGTGGGTCTCCAAGATGTTTTTAAGAATCTATAAAATGCAAAATAAAATTGAGTCAAACGTTTGGTAAGACCCTTTAAAGTTTGAGTTGGATAGACCTAGCTATACCATTTCCTCAAGGGATGGTACCTCAAAATTTATGTGTAATTTGAGGGCATTTAACTTCGTTTAGGTGCTCAAATTGTGTTTGGGGTGCTAGTGGCTTCTTTCTAGTCGGTAGGAGCCAGTTTAAGTTGGTGGAGCCCGGATGACCTCTGGAAAGAATTTCTGGATGTTCTAAGCTTTGTTTGATGTTTTCAAAAATGTATTGGAGTGTATTTTGTCTCCTTTCTTGTTTGTGGCTTGATCTAGGCTTTCAGTTGATGTCATCTCTCAGGTGGGTCGACAAAGGCCATTCTATACTTTTAGATCGAATCGACCCTTGAATCCAAGCTTTGATTCTTTTGTGGATGCTAGGTGTGTTTATTTAGTGTCTTGGACACGTTTGTGTAGTCTAGTAGCCTTCTGTGTTGATTTGGGTCTTCAATTTGACTTCTCCCAAGCTTAGGAGTAGAATCGGTATTTTGTTGATTGTTAGATCTTTGTTGATTTATGGTGATTTGACTCATCCTACAATTAAGAAAACTTAATTAGTAGAGCACCATTCAAGTAAAATTATTAAATAATTAAATAATATAAATAATAAATGAGGATGTAAAATTGGGTTGTCAACAGTTGCCTCTCTTTTTCTACCATGGCTTGCTTAAGGTAGAAAACGAAAAGGAGACAACCTAATTTTGTGCCTTTGCATAATGAAACAAATAAAGAAAAAACCTTATATCTTGGTTGATGCCTCACACATGGACAACTACAAGAGTTGCCTTCATGGATTTTGATGAGTCATCGTCTTCATTTAACCCTGAAAAAGAATCTCAAAAACTATGTTAGTAAATAGTTATTTAATTGTAAAGCAATAATGCTTGATCATGGGTCTAAACATATGGCTAGTTCAAAAGAAATGAATATGAACTCCTAAGCTGACTCTGAGTCTTTTGATGGTAAAAAAGAGAACTCAGAAGAGGAGCTAACTTTAAGGTTGACCCTAAATCTGGTCATGGCAAAAACAAGATTTTAAAAGGGGAGTACCAGACTCTGGGATTGACTCTAAATCTTGTGGTAATCATAAGATTACCGAAAATGAGTATTAATTTCCAGGGAATAAGGAGTATATACACTAAGACTAAACACTCCATAAGGGTGAAGACGATATTGTCACCAAGAGTAAAGACTCCGTAAGGGCGAAGATGGTATTGTCACCGGGTGTATAGACTCCATAAGGGTGAAGAGGGTATTGTCACTTGGAATAAAGACTCCACAAGGGTGAAGAGGGCATTTTCACTGATTATACTTGAAAAGTGTAATTGCAAGACCTTTATTTTAACATAAAGTCATGCGTTTTCTTCTTTATTCATGTATTTGGTTACATTTTACACTAATGTGATTTCCTTTTCTTACTTGTAGGAAAAAGTTTCAATAAATGCAAATTGGGAGTGTCAAAGATGAAGAATACAGTGAAGGATAGCTCAAAGAACACTTCCATGGAGGGTATGGAAGGAGAAAAGCAAGTTTGGAGCTTAAATGTGCAAACCACGGCAAGTGTCCAGCACGAAACCTGACAGTGTTCTGGCCATAACTGTTCACTCGTAACTCAGAGTAACCTGATTCTTTTTGGGTTGGAAAGATGACTCAAACAGATACAAACTTTTTGTTTTAGCCAAAGCCTGAATCGGTTGTATTCAAGGTCAAAATCTTAGTAGGCATTGGGAACGCTGGGATGTAGAGGTGTCCGGACACCCTCAGGATCACAGAAGACAAAAATTAGAACATGGGGCTACTGCCGTCCGAACACCCCATCTGGGTGTTCGGACACCTGGGACACCCGAGGTTTCATGATTTTTGTTATTTTTTAGGGTTTGGTGCATGGGCTATAAATACCCATTGAGCAGCTGTTTAGAGGAAGTTCTCCTCGCCATTCTAGATTAGTTTTTAGGGTTTAGAAAATTCTTTTCTTTTATTTTTTTGAAAATATTTCTATGAGTTTATGCAATAGTAGGTGTGATTGTTTCAGCTTTAGTTATTGTTCTTCGCTCTTTCAATTCTTTGAAGTACGGTATTGTATTTTTCTTATTTTTATAGAAGTTTCAGATATTTTTCTTTCATTTCTGTCCTTATTTTCTTGCTTTCTTATTCATTTATATTTATGAATTCTTACAAAATGATAGCGTAAATCTCTTGTTCTTGATTTAACTTCATGGGGAAGGTGGAAAGTTCGAATCATATTATGTGCTAGGGTTTCGTAGATGAATACGCAAACGCGTAAACATCTACATTAGAATTTCAAATCAATCTTTCGTTTAAAAGAATCTTTGGAAACAAAAACTTTTGATCATATTCCGGTAATCACTGATAAAGGTTTTTCAATCTTTAACTTTCTTAAAACTCTTAAAACAAAAAGATTAGGTTTGAAACCACAAGTGTTTTTTTTTTTTAAGAAAATCTTTCCGATTTCATAATCCATTAGACGTAAGTATGAAATTGAGTATTGTGGATTTTAAAAGAGCTTTGATGATGATATCTTCCAATTAATTTTTCCTTTCGACGTGAAACTTTAATTGGTAAATAAAGCACCAATATGATTCTTCCACCTGAACTTGAATGTTAAATCAAGGATTTTTACTTATTAATTTAAATTCGTAATTTAATCTTGTTCACTTTCTTTTAAGATCAGTTGTTATTAATTTTTTATAACTTTCAATTGCTTCAACAAATCTAGGAGTAGTATAAAAAATTCTTGATTGAATTTGAAGTGATTCTTAAACTTAGGTGTAGATAATTTTTAACCTAGAAATTGAAACATAGGTTCCCTGCAGATTCGATCTCGGCCGCACACCCTTATACTTGGAGGTTATTAGAAACTGTAATTTCTAGAGGCGGTCAAGTTTTTGGCGCCGTTGCCGGGAACCAAATTTTAGTTTTTAGGTTATTTTTAATTTAAAAAAAAATTAAATTAAATTAAAATTTAGAGTTAAACCTCCTCCCTTCACTCAGTGCATTCTCTTAGTTTATGAATAGTTGGATTCGAGGGGAAAACGGTAGATTAAGGCATCGTGAACCTTTAGTTGTTCCATTAGAATTGGAACCTCCTTTCGAAGAAATTCAAAACCTTAGAATCCCTATTACACCTATAGAAATGGCTGAAAATAATCAAGCTATTGCTGCTAGGCATTCCATGAGAGATATCTTACAACAGAATAGGCATACTCCTGAATCTTGTATAGTTTGGCTTGAAAACCAAGCTTTCCACTTTAAACCGGGGATGATAAAACTATTACCTACCTTTCATGTTATGGATTTTGAAAATCCATATGATCATCTAACACGTTTTAGGAATATTTGTGTCACTATTAAGGATCAGGGATGCCCAATAGAACTAGTGTTCCTTAAGTTTTTCCCATTTTCGTTGCAAGATAAAGCTTTTAAATGGTTTGAGTTCTTACCACCTAACTCCATTCGCACTTGGGAAGAAATGCAAGGTAAGTTCTTAAAGAAATTTTTCCCACCAAACAGAACTGATGCAATACAGTATCAAATTCTAAATTTTGCTCCACAACATGGAGAGACCTTCTATCAAAGCTGGGAGAGATTTAAAACTCTCTTACATTCCTGCCCTTACCATGGATTTGAAGTTTGGCATCTAGCTAGTATTTACTATGGATCACTGATGCCACAATTAAAATAGTTTGTGGAGACAATGTGCAATGGGTAGTTTTATGATAAAACTCCTGAGGAAGCCTACGAGTACTTTGAGTTTTTAGCTAAGAATGCAAACATAGGATACCACAGGATCTCAGAATACTCAGGCTGTTAGTTGTTTTTCAGTTCGAGGTTTGCACAAGTTGAATGAAACCGATGATCTTAAGGCAAAACTATCAACCCTAACACGGGAAATAGAGACCCTGAAAATAAAAAAGGATATACCACCCATAAAAGAACCAGTAGCTAATTTCTACTGTATAGTGTGCGATAGCCAAGCTCATGAACTAATGATTGTCCTAGTATTCCAGTGTGTAGAGAAGTAGTGCAAGGTCAGCCATTTACTGAAATCCCTATCCATGCCATAAACCAATATCGACCTCCATTTCGTGGATAAAATTTGGGAGGAAATCCATATCCTGAAACATATAATCCAAATATGAGGAACCATCCAAACTTTAGTTGGAAAAATGATGGAGCTCAAATACCTCAACACTATCCTGCTCCACATCCTCAAATTCCTCAAGTTCCAATTGCTAGTTCAGGATTACCTCAGAATGTAGGACCATCACATATTCCATACATTCCTCCAAATAAGAGATCCACAGAAGAAACACTTCAACAATTTATGAACACTCAATCCACACTTTGGGCTCAAAATAATCGAACTTTGGATGATATTAAAGGACAATTGACACTTCTAACTCAAACTTTGACTACACAACCTAAAGGTCAATTTCCTGCTCAACCATGTCCAAATCCAATTACCCAAGTGAAACAAGTTGAAGGGTCTTCCAGTATGCCTGGCAATATAGAATAAGTGCAAAACATCATGACGCTTAGGAGTGGTAAAACATTAGGTAAAACCATTCACCTTAGGATGGTTGAGGTTAGGGAAGAGTTAGAACCTAAGCGGATGTTGGAAGATAATAAGAAGTATGAAAAACAACCCATAGTCGTGGAGAATTTGGAGTCTGAACAAGAGGATGGTAAGGTAGAAAAATGAGAGAAAGGAAAGGAAAAAGAAGCAGAACCTATGGTAATGCCTAGAGAATACACCCCTAATGCACCATTTCCCCAAAGGTTTTTGAAGGTTAAGACAGAAGCTCAAACATTTGAATTATTAGAGGTATTTAAGCAAGTAAAAATCAATATACCACTCTTAGATGCAATTAAGCAAATCCCTATTTATGCAAAATTCTTAAAAGAGTTATGTACTGTGAAGAGGGGACTCAATGTAAAAGAAAAAGCATTCCTAACTGAACAAGCAAGTGCTATCCTTCAATGTCGTACACCTCTGAAATCTAAGGACCCTGGATGTCCTACTATTTATTGTCATATGGGGGAATTCTTTGTTAGTCGAGCACTTCTTGATTTAGGAGCTAGCGTAAATTTACTTCCTTATTCAGTATATGAACGACTAGGCTTAGGAGAGATAAAACCTACCTGTGTGACTTTACAGCTCGTTGATAGATCAATTAAAGTCCCACGAGGTATAGTTGAAGATGTATTGGTGCAAGTGGAAATTTTTTATTTTCCAGTGGATTTTATAATCCTCGATACACAACCACTCACCAGTTTATCAGCACCAGATCAGACACTTGTGATTCTTGGATGGCCATTCTTAGCAACTTCAAATACCTTGATTAACTGTAGGAATGGATCCATGAAAATGTTTTTTGGTAACATAGAATTTGAGACAAATATTTTTCATGTTACTAAACAACCGAAAGAGGTGTTTGAAATACAAAAAGTAGATGTAGTGGAGACCATAGTGCAAAATTATATTGACTGTGAATTCTTTAAAGACCCTTTAGAAAGGGTATTGTGTTGCAATATGGAGAAGGGAAATCTTATGACCCAAGGCGAAGTGGACAAACTAATTTATGAATGGTTAGATGTTTGCCCCATAACGTCTATAGGTAAGTGGACACCAACGTTTGAAAATTTGGGCTCATTACTAAATAAAGCCCAATCTTCAAATATGACATCCCCAAGCCCACGTAAGAAACCCTTACTTACTAGTTTGAAATACGCTTTTCTGGGAGAAGGAGAAACATACCCTGTAGTTATTTCTTCTGAATTAACTACTGATCGGGAGCATACATTAGTAGAACTATTAAAAAATATAAGAAGGCATTAGGCTGGTCAATGGCAAATCTAACAGGTATAAGTCCCCTACTTTGCACACATCGTATTTATTTAGAAGAGGGTGTCAAGCCGGTCTAACAAATGTAAAGAAGGCTCAACCCGAACATGAAAGAGCTAGTACAGGCGGAAGTATTGAAGCTACTTGATGTAGGGATAATTTACAAGTGGTACCAAAGAAGTCTGGGGTTATTGTTGTTCGAAATGAAAGCAATGAGCTAATTCCAACTAGAGAACAAACCGGCTAGCGAGTTTGTATTGACTATAGAAAACTCAATACGGTGACTAGAAAAGACCACTTCCCTCTCCTATTCCTAGATCAAGTGTTAGAAAGAGTGGCTGGGCATGCGTACTATTGTTTTTTAGATGGCTATTCAGGCTACATCCAAATTGAGTAGCTTTGGAAGATCAACCCAAAACTACATTCACTTGTCCCTTCGGTACCTTCGCATATAAGCAAATTCCCTTTGGCCTATGTAACGCCCCTGCCACTTTCCAGCGCCACATGCTCAGCATATTTAGTGAGATGGTAGAAGAAATAGTCGAAGTCTTTATGGATGATTTCTCTGTTTATGGAAACTCATTTGAGCAATGCTTGCGACATCTTGATCTAGTGTTAACACGATGTGAGGAAAAGAACCTTATGCTTAATTGGGAAAAGTGTCATTTTATGGTGACACAAGGCATAGTTCTAGGTCACATAGTTTCAAAAGATGGAATCCAACTAGATCAAGCTAAGATAGATCTAATACAAAAACTCCCCACACCATAATTAGTAAAAGATATCAGATCATTCCTAGGACATGCTGGTTTTTATCGAAGATTTATTCAGTCATTCAGTGAAATTTTTAGGCCCTTGTGTTAGTTACTAGCACAAGATACCCCATTTGAATGGACTGATCAATGTCAGCAAGCTTTCGATAAACTCAAAAGGTATCTAACTACAGCCCCCATATTACAATCTCCTGATTGCTCACTACCATTTGAACTCATGTGTGATGCTAGTCACCATGCTATTGAAGCTGTGTTAGGTCAGAGAAAGGATAAAAAGGCGCATGTCATTTATTATACTGGTAAAACTCTCAATAACACGCAAAAGAATTATACGACAACTGAAAAGGAATTACTAGTAGTTGTCTTCACCCTTGAGAAATTTCGATCTTATCTCATTAGTTCTTTAGTTATAATTTTTTACCGACCATTCTGCACTTAAGCACCTATTAACCAAACAAGAGGCCAAACCACGATTGAGTCGATGGATATTACTACTACAAGAGTTTGATCTCGAAATAAGAGATAAGAAGGGTGTGGAGAACGTAGTAGCGGATCATCTGTCACGGCTACCGGCAAATGTTTACCCCAAAGATAATATTCAAATCAATGATAACTGACCGACCCTAAAATGTGTTCGGGTTTTCACCTCTCAAGTGCAAGCGGGTTGTCGTACTTTTAAACTCGGTGAGTCCGAGGTCGAATTCACAGGGAGCCTATGTTATTTAATTTTTAGGTTTCAAATTGATATGAGGGTGAACGTAAAAGAGGTTTGGTGTTCAGTTTCACTAAGTCTTAGAATTTAACAGAAATAAAACAAGGAAAATTAAAACTAATGATTAAATTACCGTTACGAAATAACTTTAATAATTCAATTGAACTTCTATTTCTTTGTAATTCAGAATAAATTGAAAAATAAT
>QLOD02000033.1:21561544-21578256 GCA_003260245.2 Sideroxylon spinosum | reverse complement strand
CTTCATATTTATAAGCTCATTACATTATGTTTCCTATTCTATATTTTCAATGTGGGATTTGGAAACACACACAACACCAAGTTACAAAAATTTAAATTAAACGAATGGTTTAAAAGTAGAATGGGTTGAACAACAAAAATTTAAGACATACTATTTAAATTTAAAAAAAAAAAAAGAAATAATTTTGAACTTAAAAAAAAAAAATTTCTTTTTTAGTCAAACTACCGGAGCTATAGCCTGACCAACCTTATAGTCGGTCCACCACTTAACAAACCCTTATGACCATTTCAAATTAATAAACTCACTGGAGTAAATTTTAATTAAAACACTATTATTACTACATTGTCGTTACACTTCTTGTTTGTTTATTTATTTATTTTTTATTGAATAACATTTTCCAAACCTAAAAGAGACAGGCCAGGATTAGGTTCTGCATGTTATTCTTTAATCTACTAGAGGTCGTTGATGAGTCCCCTGTATAAATACACATGCTAGCTAGGGTTAGGTTATAATTTATCAACCCACAAAACTGTCTTTATATAAAATTTTTCCCTCCAGCCCTCTCCGCACCACATTTTATACTACCTTCTGGGTCTGGAAGATCAGTGCTACTAAAAATTGATCAGAAAAATTTAAAATTGTTCCTTCCTAACATTAGGAAGAATGAAGAAGCGTGTTGTCAGAAAGAGTGGAAGTACTTCGGTTGCTAGGGGATCAGTTCGATACGTGGAGTGCCAGAAAAACCACGCGGCGAATAGAGGAGGGTATGCGGTGGATGGGTGCAGGGAGTTCATGGCGAGCGGAGGGGAAGGGACTAATGGTGCTCTTACGTGTGCTGCTTGTGGCTGCCATAGGAATTTCCACAGGAGGGAAGAGGAGTCTGATGAGGTTGTCAGTGAGTCTTCTTGACCTTATTTTATTATTTTTACTTTTTCTTAATTTTCTATCATAAATTCAATGTGAAGTAAAGTGATTTACGTGTGGGAATTTGATCATATATAGTCCTTAATTTTTTTTGATATGATTGTTGTACCAAAAAAAAAAAAAAAGAAAAGAAAAGAAAAAGAAAAAGAAAAAGAAAAGAAAAACAAACCTGGTAATTAATTTGATTATTAAGATCACCAGGACATCAAGGAAAATTCATGAACTGTTGTTTTGGGAGGGTAAGATTGATGAAGGGTTCAATTGCTCCCTTCTAGTACTTTATTTGGTTTGTAGACACTGATTGTAATTTACAGCAAATTGGAGGCTTGTACAACGGGTACGAATGCCTGGGAAATGATTGTACGTAATGAATTTCTTTTTTTTTTTTTTCACAAGAATTGGTGTATAAATAGTATGAGGAAGATATATAGAAGGTGTTCCATTGCTTGGTTAAGTGTATGTTATTTGAATGACTTGAAATACGAACATAAATTAATTTTATTCTCTCTTTTTTTAAGTAATTGATTGCCTAGCTAATAAATCATGCATGGCCGGGTGCATTTGGGTGAAGGTCTTATTGAATCAGAACAACACTACTAATTAAACACTCATAAAAAGATTATATAGATACACATATATAATATATATTGAAGAAACAGTCTCAACCTAACAAAAAATATTAGTGTAGATGTGTTGAGGCCTAAACAGATAGAGCAGATGGTCTACGACTATCTATCTGTCAATACTAGTTTCCATGTTCGTAAAGTATATTATAGATGTCTTATCCTTGTAGTTTAATAGGATTTGTGATATAATACCATTAATTGAAGCCAATAGGGCCAGAGTGATGCTGTAAAACTAGGCCATTTGGCCTTTTCTGCATTTTCAAGAGCCAATGCACCGTGATACATATATAGCACAAATTAACATTTTACTCATTTCCTACTCTTCCAAATCCATGTCAACTAATTCAAGTATGGAATTTTTAGCTTTGAAATATTATATAAATAAATATATAGACGCAGTTTAATCCTGGTGGAGGCATTCAGCATTTTTTCTCCTTTTGAAATTTATGAGGCCCATATGTCTAATCCTGGTGGAGTCATTCAGCATTTTATTCTTCTTTTGAAATTTAAGAGGCCCACGTATCTGATCTATTGTAGACCTATTGTATATTTGGAGTGTAAAAAGTTAATGTAAATTGAAATATATAATAATCGTGTAATTTTTATAACATGTAAAAAGTTAAAATATCTTAAAAATTTATATAGATTTATCGATCTCGCAGTTGGGATTATGTTTTGAACCCAAAAAAGGAGCAAATAAACTCCAAAAGTTAACCTAAGTTGTGCTTTGGAGTGTTTAAAATATTTAGAGATTTTTTCGTTTGAATAGTGCTCAAAAAGTTTGGTTTGCTAACAAGTTAGTCTTAAGGTTACACGTGACGAAATTAAAAAAGTTAGAAACTTTTATAGTTTTTTTTTTTTTTTTTTTTTTTTTTTTAGGAGGGGAGGGAGAGATTTTTAGAGCTCCAAACAATTTTATCAGAAAAAAAATTCAAAATTCGTTCAAATAGGTAATAAATGATTCATTCTAACCTATTTTATCGAATCACAATGCATAATGTTTTAAATTTTAAAAAGTATATTGTTGTTTGATATATATATACATATATTTTTTTTTTTTTGAACTATATGGTTGCTAGTTTTAATATATTTTTAATGATAGATATTTTGAAGTTGATGAAGATTAAAAGTAGGATTTTTTTTTTTTTTTTTTTTTGAGGTAGAAATTTGGAGCTCCAAATTAAACGGCCCCAATAATGGTTTCTTGTATTTGCTCGACTTCATTTTGCAAATAATTTAAGATTGTGTGCACTTGCCTCTTTGGGAATGATCTATCATGTCAGTGGAACTCTCAATGTGAGATTTTAAAACTTGGAAAAACCGACAATTTTCGGTTCAAAAATTTAAACTCCGAAATTCTATTACACCATGTAAACTACACAGTACTTATCTCCAATATTGAACGTGACATACCGTGACACGTGCATGCCGACAATGGTAATATTAAAGAAATGAATCCTCTCAACAGTTTCAATAACTTTTCCTGTTTTCCATGCCTAGTGTGGCCTTGTAAATAGCAATCCACTGGCTTGGTTTGCATACTCATTTAGGTCTGACAAAGCTAGAATCATGAGCTGTTGCTTTTGCAGCAAAAATATTTTTTAGTATGAGTGAGAGAGAGAGAGAGAGAGAGAGAGAGACATCTGCAAATAAAAATTGGACATAATGATTGTGGGAAACAAAATACGGGAAGGCAAAGGCCGAGACTCGAGATATGTCCTCGAGCAAGTTCCATGGCAGCTGGCACAGCCCACGATTATACATCTGATCAAAAGCAGTAATAACATGCAAAATGCATGCGTGCATGCATGCATGCCATCAAATATATTTATGGATAATCTTGCTCACAATTAGTCCTTGCTAGCTAAAACATAAATATATATATGTATCACCACGCACCCATGTGCTTCTGCCCTTCGTTTGCATTTGGCCTTCATTTATCATCCCTCGGTTACATTTCGCAGTTCTTAATTTTTTGTTATAAATACTACAAAATTTGCCCCCTCTTCTATATTACTTTTCAAACAACAAAAGTTGAACATATTAATTTATTTTTAATTAAAATTTGATATATATTTTTTGGGAGAGCTATAGTAGATAGAGAAAGCAAATGCTTAATCAAAATATGAAAACACCCAGGCGATTCCTTGAATTGGGTTATTAATGTTGCTCCAACAAGTACTTGAGGTGTAGGAAAAGGAAATTAAAAGGAGCTCCTCAAGATGCCTGGCATGGCTTCTAAGAGCTAAATGCTTCCCCGGCCCATTGGATAAGGATATATAGAATGCTTCACGGCCTCATATTGTGAAGATCATTTGGAATTCTAAAAGTAAATTTTAGCGGCCGACAAGCCACCACCTCCATTTCAGCTGCACACTTAGTCACCATTGTTAATATTTTGTAAGATATTATTGTATTTGTAACTTGTATTTTAATTTTTAGCATTAGATTTTTCCAATAAATAGAAGGTTTGTATTCAGTTTATGTATAGCGAACGAGAGAAAAATATAGAGGTTATAGAGAAAAAGACCAATAATGAGCAAGTTCTCCCCAAACTTCGTAACTCAAGTTTTGTAATAAACTGATAGTTTTGTGACTTTATTTCGATCCTAAATCCATAACATATATTTCGATCCTAAATCCAATGGAAGGATTTTGTGGACTGCAGACTGCAACCCACAATTTCATTTTTGGGTATTGATATATCTATACTCTATATTGCCATCCAACTTCCGTCTTGGGCTTGAAAGCAAGCCCAATGGGTCAAGTTCACCCACAATTGTCACTAGGCCTGCTCATAACTAATTTATATAAAAAATACACAATTTCGGGGAAGTAAGGACTGTTTTGACAATATATATGACAGCTTTCAATTCACTTTTATAGTCGCAAGTTGATTGATAAAGTTATATATATATTTGGTTTAAATTAACCGAATAATCAAGATGGAGCAAATAATATAAAGTTATATATATATTTGGTTTAAATTAACCGAATAATCAAGATGGAGCAAATAATAAACAAAATATATTTATTGGTTGGTAATATAGGCATCATGTACCGTAAAATCACACACAACATGATATTTTCGTCAGTGCATGGTAATGCCAATGTTTTGTGTCAATTTAGTCCTCTTGATGATACTTTCTTTTTCTTTACAATTTTGAAATGGGAAAATGCTGCCTAGATTTAGTAAACACACACCATTTGACTAAATTATTAAAACCTCCAATGAGGATTACTAATAGCATAACTTTTTAACCTTTTATTAGAGTCTATTCCATGACTTGTTTTCCTCCGTTGCTATTAGACTGACCCACACACCGATCAATCTCTTTGTTTTAAATTTTTCATTTGCAAGACTTTTTCCAATGTTGCTTTTGTGAAGTGGGAAGACAAAAAGTTAGTGGGGCCACTGCTACAATAATGGAAAAAGATCATATTATAAAATTTATAAATATCACAGTTTTAAAAAAAATGTGTTAAAGATTTCTGAGCTAAAATTTTTAGCCTAATTAAAAAAATTACGATAAAAAGTTACTTTTAATACTATTTATCTTAGTTTTGCTAAAATCATGATTGTATTTAAAACGAGACAAAAGATCAGTAGAAATCATTTCTTAAAAAAAATGAGATAAAAAATCAGTGGAAACCATCTATAAAAAAACTAAGATGAAAAATTAGTGAAAATATCTCTAAAAAAACCGAGATTAAAGAGAGGAAAATCATACCTTAAAAAGAGCGAGATAAAAAAAATATTGTATTTTTTTTCTCTATATCTCTCACATAACTTTTTTATTACTTTATATGATTTAAATTAGATTTTATAACTTTTATTGTAACATTTATTTATTAATTTTAATTAATTTAATGTGCTATAAAAACTATGATCATAGATCAATAGACAAAAATATTTTTAGATTAATGCTAAAACTAATTTTACTGAATCAAATTTAAATAACGCTAAATGTATAAATATTATATTTTTTTCAGTGAATAGATGGAAGTAACTTTTATAGTTTGTATGATTTATAACCAGATGAATATTAAATATTTAATATCTAATAAATGTTTAGTGCATTTTTAATATTAATTATATTAAAAGTGACATTATTTTATATTTTGTTAGAAGTGATAAAAATTTAGAAATAAAAATAATAAATTTTTCATTTTTTTTTGTTTTTGTACAACTAATTTTCGAATGTAATATATCATTGAAAATATTTCTTGTATTAAAAATCAATCCTTAAAATAGTTTTCAAAAAATTTGTTTTGAACAATAATTTTCTAAAACTAAAACCTAAACGCAGCCTAATTACTTTTAATAATATAATACATAATGAAGAAAAATATATTATAAATAGTGAGTCGTGATTAAATATGTATTATACACAATGATTAAAAGAAAATAAGAAAAATATTTAAGATCATTTTTAATTAAATATGATAGATATTCATAAACTATATATTAAGTATTTGTATGGTTCTATATATTAGTTATGATTTCAAATTATTTCAAAAAAATTAAAATAATTAAATAAAAGTAAAATTTTTATCATTTTCTCGACCAATTAATCGAGAAAATTGTAACTTTTAGCTACTAATTGTTTGATGAAAGTGATAATAAATTATTGTAAGAAATTTAAAATAATTAAAATAAAATAACATAATTTTATTAATTTTAACAACCCTAAAAGTGATAAAAATTTATTTATATATATCAATATGTAAAATATATATGTAAATGATAGTTTAGACTAATGGTTAGCTACACTAACTTTCAGAGTAATGACACGAATTTGATTCTCAGCAAGAATAAAAATATATATATATCAAATATACTAGGTTGTTATAATGATAAGGCGCGAAACAGTATTACAATGGCATGATAGCACTTTTCATCTTGGCTTTTACCATAAAAGATCACGTTTTTAGTATATGATTGTTGTAAGTTTTCGATCATAGTTGTAAACTCTAATCAAATCTCAGTTTTTACCATAAAAGATCAAACTTTTAGTTTGTGATTTTTGTAAGTTTTTTATCACGATTGTACATTGTAATTGAAAATGGGTGACTTACAGTCTCACCTGGATTAATCATGCTTTTGTAACTAAGATGAAATGTGAAACATCACGCCTAAAAATTGTGATATTTATGCATTTTTGCTCACTAATTGCAAAAATACACTTTGGATAATATTTAATAAGTATTTATGTTTTCATCTATATAGCAATACAATTCATTGATTTCAAAAAATGTATCAGATTAACGATTGAGATTATAATTTACTTTATCAAAAGGTGAGATCCTTTTAACCCTTTTTGCCTAAATCTTCCATCTACCACAGTTTTGAGCTACGCAACCGAAGCACTAGTAGTTACAGTAGGCAAACAAAGCACCAATAGGCGCATGAAGCACCACATTAAAGAGTCATAGCTACATTGGAGTTAGAGGTAGATTCAGAATTGTGTCGTTTCTTTCACTTCGCTTCCTCATAAGTCTCTTTATCAGAGCATGCTCTGTCTCTGGCAAGTTGAATAAAGAAATCACTCTTTTTTCTTATTTGTTTTTTAAGGTTTTTTTAAGTCAAATTCGCGTGTTCTATTTACATTTGTTTAAGAATGAAATTTAGTTTTTTTCCCCCCAGATTTAGGTTCTTTGAATTGGGGAGTTGCTTATATCGTCTCAATGAAGAGTACATTTTACACCCCCAAATGTAAAATGATAAGTTAATAATTTAAATTTATAAACAATAAAATATTGGTCGTACCTATAGAGAGAGGTGCTGTGAACTCATAATTCTTCTCTTCTTATTTAATAGGTGTCATGCGATAGAAATAAAGGAAAATAGGTTTGAATTTTGAAAAAGAAACTTGCTTAGACATTTCGTCAAACACCTAGAAAGTGGCAATTAAATCCAACTTAAAACTTGTAACGGAAAATTTAATAAAACTAAGAAAAAGAACTATAACATGATCTTAGATCAAACCAATTCAAGCAGTAATTTTTATGGATTTTCAAGGAGAATAATGACTAATCAATTTGGTTGTAAAATCAAGTAACCTGGTTAAATCTCTAGATCAAATATTGCAATAATTCATATAAATACATAAAAGTTCTATGTGGCAATCTACATACAAAATTCTTAAGATTGAAAATAAAAATTCCAATTAAGTAATATATAATATCTATGGAATATACAATCAAGAGTTAATTAAGAAGTATCAACTAGTAATTTCAAAAAATCCAAACAAATTAATCATCATTTATTTTAATATTTAAAGAAATTGAAAAATGGAGTAGAATCAAGAACAATAGTTGATAAATTTGGTGACAAGGTTAGGTTCATCTAATTGGATATTGAAACCAAACTCTTAAAATGCATAATCTATAGAGCACGTGGAAGTTCTATATTAGTAATTTTCATAAAAAATATTCTAGAAAGTGCAAAAGAATTCTATTTAGTAACTCATATATAGTCTATATAGAATATACAAACAAGGCTCGATCTAGAATTAACAATTGATGATTTCAAAGAATCCAAACAAATCAACTATTATTCAAATAAAATTCTTAAGAAAATTACACATTGAAACTCAAAGTACTTTGACAATCCATATAGATCCAACACTTTCCTTGATTTGAATCCAAGAATAAAAACTACTCAAGCATCATAAAAAAGAAACCCAAACTTGTATCGAAATTTAATATACTTGTAAAATAATTCAAACGAAAAGTGAAATTTTGTCTCCTAGCAAACATAAACTAAACTATCTCTCTACAAAAATATAAATCTAGTCTCTAACTCTAACTTTATATATCTATATCTAATCCCCTAATGTAATGTCTCTAATGTCTCTCATTCTCTACAAATCCTCTCCTTATACAGTACAACTAATTATTTGTAATGATCAAAGAGCCTTTAAAAAAGTAGTGAATTACAAAAATGTGTAGAAAACTCGTTTGGTTCGAACAATGGTGTGAACAAAACCGTTGTTTGAACAAGGGTTTGAACCATTCTTCTATACTGAGACAAAATTTGAATTTTTAAGGTTGATCCTCTTCTGTTGTTAGAACTAGGGTGAGAACAAGGTGTGATTTGAACTCTTGTTCACACTATAGCTTATGACTTAGAAAATTTTGATGGTTGAAGTCTTGATCTACCCTTTATTATTCCAACAACGGTGTGAATAAGGTGCGGCTCAAATCCTTGTTCATACCATGACTCATGACTTAGAAAATTTTGAAGCTGAAATCTTGTTTGAACCCTTATTCATACCATTTTCATTCCTTAGAAAATTTTTAAAGCTAAAATCTTGTTTGCACCATACCCTCCATATGTAATTTAGTTCTCCTTTTTGAACTCTTTTTCTTTCTATTTTTGCCTCTTATTCATATGGGACTTTTCCAATTGCATTTTTCTATTAATTAGACAACCATGCCTAAATTTAATTCCTAAAAATTATAATCAACACAGAACACAAGTGTATGAGAAATATGCAATGAAATTAACTTTCAAGTGAATAATTTTATGGAATTATCATACTAAAAAGGTGGATAGATGTACAACATTACGTGCTAATCAAGAGTTTTTCTTGATTTCTATTTTCTCTTGGATGAAATTTTATATTTGTGAGAATGAAAGTTGATTATGAGTTTTGATAGTTTTTTGTTGCTTTTGAATTTAATTTTATACTCTTCTGCTTTTGGTCTTTTGATTCTTTTCTTCTTTTGAATTTATATTTTTATTTTTATTATTTAATTTGATAGGACTTTTTAAGATCTCAAAAAATTAAATAAATAAAAACTCCTTTAACCAAATTGACTATTTTAAAATTTTATTTTTCTTTATTTTCTTCCTTTTTCTAACATTTATTCTCTATCAAATTCAACCCACCTTGACTCCATTTCATATTTCATTGATAATCTATTGGAATGGGATTTCTACTTCATCACCAAATAAAAAATAACCACATTACAATAGATATCATTTCTCTACTCTTATAAACTCGTAACCATCATTATTTTTTTGTATCAAAATAAATATAGTTTCAAAATTAGTCACCAAATTAAATCATAATTATTAAACTACTATACCTACTACTAATGGTCTAAATATAGTAATTGATTTGGGTATTTATTGTGTGTGTGGGGCAAAGAGACTTAATGAAGCTAAAGAATGAGGACCCTAGGTGTGTGTGAGTGTGAATAGGAGATAAGAGTGAAAGAGAATGGGGAAGATTGTGGGTGCCCAAAAGGATACAATTATCAAGGAATGAGAATGTTTAAAGAGAGAATGATTGAGTTTTTATAGAAATATTTTATTATCTTGTATTTAAAAATTGGTGACCAAATTTTATTGGGTCGAGAGAAAGTGTATTTTCTGTACTTAATTGGTAGGGAAAAGTGAATGTTTTATGATCAAAATTTAATTTATTTGGTCAAAACAATGTAACCTATGGTGATCAAATTTATATTTGGTCAAAAAGTTACAGACTGGAAGCCAAATTTATATGTGGTTGAAAAAAGTTATTGTGAAAAGTGATATAGTAGAGCTTCAACTACTATAGACATTCCATTTTGCCTATTGATAAAAAATGGCATGTGTGTCCAGGGAATCAAAAGAATTGACAAGAATATTCTAATGACAAGCATAAACCTCCCCAGTTATATTTTAGAAGTCACAGGTGCACCCAATAGGGATAATTCTTTTGTTCTAGCTTAGGATTCGTAGTTTTGCTTTTTAGTGATAAAAGAGCGAATAGGAATGTGATCGCTATTTGAAATCTAGACATCCAAAAAAAAAAAAAACAAAAAATACATGGAAGTGCTCAAAACATTTCTTGAAAGTGTGTAAAAGAAGTCAAGTTCATAACACCATTAGAATTGGTCCTTAGAATTTATATATCTAAAATAGCCACTACTAGTACAATTGAAGCCCGAAAAGTATAAATGACTTCAATTCTGAAGACAATAGCCATTAAAACTCATAGATGCATCCCATGAAAGCTAGAGAACATAGGTAGCTAGTTAGAATTTCCATGTGCACCTTTGAAGCAATATTTAGGCCTACTCGATCAAACAATTTGTTTTGTTTTGTAGAAAAAATATAAAGATCGAAACCCTCATTTCTAAGTTGATGGATCTAAAATTTTGTAGAGCTGCTAAGAACAACCAAGGTCCAATAATGTAAGATGGAATCGCTCTAAGTACCAAGAACAAAAGAATCCTCCATTAGTGGTCCTTAAGTAGCCCCTAAATTCCACATAGAATTGGAATGAATGTGAATTGAGACCATCACTGGATGTCAAAAGGACCCATAAATTTGCAACCACGCTCTCTAAGTAATTACCTTAGATTCTTATCAAAAATAGAAGCCCAAAATCCAAGTCCATGTACTGTTTTGGTGCATAAGCTCCACATTTTTCTGTATCAAGATATATGATAGGAGACGAGTCTGTCTGTCATACCTCGAATTCATGACTTGAGCATGGCCCACTGATTCATGTAATCATATAATACTAAAATAGCTTGATAACCCATTAAGCCAAGTAACCCACTTAAGCACTAAAATTATAATAAAAGACACTGAAATTGAATATAAACAACCAACATTATGATAGATTAGGCTACCATGCTCAAAAACAATATAACATTGGGATTCAATCCGGCTCGTATAATCCATCCGAATAATATAAATGTTAATTGTATTCCTACATCAATTATAGAGGCAAACAAAATATATAATATAATATAAAAAACAAATTTATGATAAAAAAAATTAAAGGAAAACTATAATTTTTGGCTGAAAGTACTAATTTGGAAGTAAGTACCAAAAACTACTACAAAGTTTAGAGGGGAGTGATCGCAACGACTAGTAGCCACTATAAACAACAAAGTATAAAATATATGCCGTACCATGCTTCATGAGCAACTAATATCATCATCTTAACAAATTACATAATCATCAACGACCATAGCCTGGACTACAATTCATGAATCAGTTAATCTAATAATCTTATTTATTTATTCAGTATCTCACTATCATTATCAATATAAAATGATAATTGTATTAATACTTGGGGGATTCAGCATTCTACTAGGTGTGTTTGTGGCCACAAATCCCAACCTAAACACACATCCTATGCCTACCTTATATGACTGTGGTTTATATGAATGAATAAGTGATCCAAATAACACGCTAAATAATGCCTTCCTCGATTACTAGGTGACTAACCTAGTAGATGTAAGTGCCCCATTTTTTCGTAGGTTTCAAATTTTTCAACCATTACATATAACAACTCCTCCTATTTCCAATAACTTTACACCCGAAATGAAAAATCACCCTGTACTATGTAGTCACCAGACCTTTTCCAAGTCTAGTCACTGCAACCTCTTGACCATGATTTTGATTACATATAAAACTTAATCTACATTTTGAATTTTGCATATCAATTTTACACTCAACCTAAAGCCCAACCTGTCATCGTGTTTGTAACCTTATTTGAAACCCACTCTTGTAGTCCTATCTAAATCCTAAACTTAAAGCCCTCTTTTGTAGTCCCAAACTCTATACGATGCTTATATTCTAGTTAAGTAATTGGCATTTTTTTTTTGGTTTTACCGTTATACCCATCATAGTCACATGGCCAACTCGGCCACTACTTACATTCCATATACTTGTCACATATGACCTAAGTCCATCTCGCACTAACTTTTAACATAAGCCTAGAATCCCTAGTAGAATCTAGCATCTTCAAGGATCACCGTTTCATTCCCTAGAAGAGTGCTTGTTCTAATCCCCAGTAGAACATTTATCGGTGCACTCCCCTAATGGAATGACCCTTACGTTCTCAATGGATCTCTAGTGGTGTATCCACGATAAAAACGAAACCTATAATAGCATTTTACTTGCATTGTACTAATTAATCAACATAAAAATTCCCCTAGGTAGCATGATTGCCACATAGGCTGGCATCACACCACCAATAGAAACGAACTACGTTTCACCTAATTCTCTCAGAGATAGATAGACAACTTTTGGATGCCCAATCATTTCACCATCATACTTTACATGCATCATTTGTATCATATTCATAGGTTAAATTGTTACAATTAGTATATTCTAAATATTTTATGTGATATTGGTTTACAGAGATCAAAAATAGACTTTGGACATCCCTAGGTGTTTAAGGGTGCATGGTGCTTTTACTTTCCTCGTACAAAGCTGAACCTTTGAACCCTCTGATAATGTATATCAGTAGGGAGTCACTAAAAAGGGCCTTTTATCTCATTCTAAAGTGGAAATAATAAAAATAAGCTTTAACTAGAATAACTAAATTTGGGTTTCTCAACACACTCCTTTTGCAAGTGTCGAGTAGTAACTCTGAGTAGTTTATCATAGTTAGTTAAAACGTTCATAGCACAAAGGCTAAAAGCACAATATGGTAACCCTACATCATGTTATAAAACTTGATGCCCTGCGTTGTGAGGGACTATGAGAGACCTATCCCTATAAGAGAGCGTACCTATGGAAAAATAAAACAGGAGGTCAAACAGATAAGTAATGTCTTTTGTCCTACATCACCTACATGTAGAATGAGAATATATATATGAGGGTTTAATAATCTACCTAGTATAAGGCCTTTCTTGGGACACCTAATTGGGCCTTAGAGAAATATAAATGTGAAGGTTGCAAAGCCTAAAATAAATAATATTGTACTTACTACGGATTATGGGTTGTTACAGTTGGTATCAAAGCTTGTTCTATCCAAAAATATGGGGCCACACGAGGACACATACCCTATTAGGGGAAAGAATTTTAAGGGACATGTGCCTGTGAAGGATTATGCCTTAGGGACAGTGAACCAAAGAGTGAAGCAGAGAAGAAATACCTTATATCTCGTAACGACTGGGTGTAGAATGAGAATGTGTTGTAAATAAGGGTTCAATAATCTAGTTAGAATAAGGCCTTTTTTGTGGCACTTGTATGGACCTCAAAGAAACAAAATTGTGAGGGTTACTTAATCTAAAGAGGAAAATATTGTACTAGATAGATCATGGGTCATTATAGGCACCCCCGGTCATAACATATACATTATCCTTTATTCTCATATTAAAATAATAAATATAATCCACAAGAAATAATATTCTTGAGTGGTGAGCCATGAATAGAATTTAGAAATAAATAATGTAAAATCTATGTCTTGAGACCCACACTGTAGGTTACATAAATAGCAACAAATTCTCAAGATGTCACATGTGACATGGTAGGCATGAGATAGAAATACTTAGTAGGTCAAACAATGTATGTTTAAGTGTATATACTTAATAGTATACAAGATAAATCATACACCTATATCTATAAAACATATATATAAATGAAAACACAGATAACATAGCTATGCTACTCTAATCTCCATAATGCTTAATATTATTCTAGAACATGTGACATTTGATAACGTTTGTGGAGTTACTAACTATATCATTTTGAATTTCAAAAAAAAAAATAGGAAGAGAAAGAGAGAAAAAAATAGAATTTATATATATTTGGGACATCACTTGTTCATGTTGAGTGATCATTACTATAATCATACAATAAAAATATATATATAAATATAGTATAAATAAGGCTTTATTGGTGCTAAAAGGGTGTTAAAATGAGAAGAGTTGGGTGGAGTGTGTTCTTTGCACTCTTATTTATCCTAGATATGTACTTTGAATTTCTGTTCCTTTTATTGTCTAACCAACTCCTATGGCCAAGATGCAACCCTTGAAAGACCTAACGGACTCTAACTGAGCATCTTTTGTATGGTGCAATCATCAGTCATATACTTGTAGTGTTGATACTCTCATTTAATAAGCATTTGAACATTCCTTCATAAAGCTATGCTACTTTATTTTTCAATTTTCTCCACTTACATTTATTATGGGTTCATGCAATTTTAGTATTGTAATCTTGCATGAATTATGAGAGAAACTCTTTGTGAGTGAATTTTATTTGAGAGTGGCCATCATGTGAGATTTTGAAGTTGAAGCCGAGTGTTGAACGCTTTTATAACCCTATTGAAGGAATAACGTAACTTGGCCTATACGAGTCTCAAAGGTTGATTGTAGTTATGTTCAATGTGTATTTTGTTGAAATAAGCAATTATTTTACCATACAACTCGTTGATTATTGAACTTAAACCATTTTGAGCTTAAAGTGACTTGTGCCATACATGAGACCGTTCCTAGATGTTTGTAGGTAGCATCACTACAAACCCTCACGAGATCTTACTCATCCACTAAGAGGAACCTAGGGGTTTAAAGGGCTTACTACACTTGCTAAGTGTGGTTGTGTGTCTCCTACAAAAATGGACATTTCCTTAGGTAGTTTTATTTTAGTTTATTTTGAATAAGTGGGCTACATGTTTGGGAGTAACCTTGCATTTGTATTTGAGACCGTTGGACTAAATTGCTTTCATTGCTAGGGACTAGCAATGTATAGGTTGGGGGGTGCGATTAATCACATAAAAATGTGAATTACATATGTTTCGATGTGATTAATCAATGGTTAAAAAGAGTAAATGAGGTCATTTTCTTACTTGTATTAATTTTTGTTCATTTTAAGTAAGTAAAAGCTAAGTGCAAAGAAATTGAGCAAAAAGGAATGAAAATGAAACATGTCACGAAGACCCTTCAAAGGCACCTTCGAAGGGTGTTCCAGTCGAACTCAGTTCGTATGACAAAAGGTGAAAAAGAAGAAAAGAGGAAAAATGTTCAAGGGTGACCCTACCCTTCGAAGGATCCCTTGTTTAAAGGCCCATGTGTATGATAGAAGAGTGTTGATTGTAAGAAGTTAAAAAAAAATTCAAAGTCTGAGGCTACCCTTTGGAGGGCCCTCCAAAGGCTAAGGATCCTTCAAACCCCCCTTCAAAGGATCCATGAAACTCTTCACTTGGATTTTATGAAGATTGTTTCAAGAAGCTAAGGAGTTTTTCAATCACTCTTTTTTAAAGTTAAACTTTCAAAACTGCAGAGGAAGATATTATTATAGGTTTTATTTATTTTTATTAGTGTAGGTTTCATAAGTTTTTTTTTTTTAGTATCTTCAATTATTGTAATTATGTGGGAGTTTAGAGTTTTTAGACAATAAAAGAGATAACCTCTTTGGTTTTTCCAAGTATAAGAGTAGTTTTCAAGTCAGGTTAGAATAGAATTTTCTTCTCCCTCTCTAAGGGAGAGCTTTCTCTCCAAATTTTCTTTTCAAGCAAGTATTCTAGTTTTATTTTTATTCTCTTCAAAATTTTAGTAAGAAGTTGTTTTTCTTCCAATTATGCTAAGTTTTATTTTCAACATGCTTAGTTGATTTTTTTTTTTTTTAATCCTTATTCTGATTCATGAAATATTATAGTTTAGTTTTAATTTGTAATTTTCTCAATCATCTGCTTGAGTTTAATATTTTTTTTTTAAAATCAAATAGAAATTTTGTAGAATCGAAATCGTAAGTTCAGTTCTTAAACCCCGCATACAAAATACTCGATTCGATCGTATGACTTATTGAACTCAGTGTTCAAAAAAATAAAAAAAAAACTCAAGAAAAATTGTTTATCTTTCATATTTTAGCTGAGAAATCTTCCAACCAATTTACATTGAGTTATGTATTGGTTGAGTTATAAAATTGAAAAAATTAGAGTCAAACTAAACTATATTATGAATTGAACCGGGATATGGTGTGCTTTGTTTCAGATATTGATTTAATTCAAAAACCTTTTATAAAAAAAATCAATGAAAAATATTTTATTTAGTTTTAAAATTCTTTGTGGAGTAAATTTTTGTTTTTAAAATGATTTTCCTAAATCCATCACTGAAGCCTTACGCTCCCTGTGAGACGATCCGGACTTATCCGGATTAACTTGCTACAACTGATCCCTACAGTTAGGGTGAGCAAGCAGCAAGCATCTCTCCCTTCTTCAGTGGGAATAGCTTCGAGCTCCAACTTTCAAGTCGAAGCCTCATCCCTTCAATCCTTACTGGTAAGTAACAACGTAGCTTGGGAAAGGCTGCTCACAAAGGTTTCGGAGATCGAATTAGCAGAGTTGGTGAACGTTAAGAGCCCCAACTTAGCTTACAATATGAATCATGATTTTTTTTGGGTATGTAACTTTGACTCACCATTTG
>QLOD02000033.1:21530071-21561444 GCA_003260245.2 Sideroxylon spinosum | reverse complement strand
GAACGTTAAGAGCCCCAACTTAGCTTACAATATGAATCATGATTTTTTTTGGGTATGTAACTTTGACTCACCATTTGTTTTGCCACCTTGCTTTCCCTTTTTTTCTTTTTGTCTATTTCTGACTTTGTGGTTTTGTTAGGCCATGATCAAATCTTATGTTGTATATAATCGGCTATCTAAGGTTGAGATGGCTTTGGCCGTGAAGAAAAAAAGAAATGAACAAGCCCTAAAGGGGTGCAGAAGATCACCAAAGAGGTTTACTTTGAAAAAGAGAAGGTGTTACACCATGAACGAAATGTCATTGAAGAAAATAAAGCCCTCCGAACCGAAAGAGCCATTCTATGGAAGAAGTTCAAACGGAGAAAAAACTGAGAGAAGCAACTAAGTTGAAGGTCATTGAGCTAGCTGAAGAAATAGACCACAAAGCGACCCCAGTCATCAAAAATTTTAAGAAGACGGATGATTATCAAGAGTTGATCATGTCGATATTCTTACAAGGCTTTCGAGCACGTGAAGGAGAAATTCATAGCTTTTTTCCCAGACTTAGATCTTTCAATGATCACATCTGGCCATGCTACCATTGACGATGGATCAAAAAGTCAAAAGTTAAAGATTGCTGGAGACCAAGCTAAAGCCCTAAGCAGCCCTAAGATATCAAGCAGCCCCAGGAGGCAATTGAAAAGACCGATGCTAACTTAGAAAGTGTCGTTGATATTCCGGAGGTGCCAATGTTGACGATGCTGATGGTGCTGCTCAAGATCAGGCTATTATTTGAAGATTTCTTTCTTTTTACCCAATTTTTGACACTTTGATCTTTGTTTCATGATCAGTATAACTTTCTCTTTCTTCTTTATATCAGATCTTTCTTTTAAATTTAACGAAATTTCTGTTTTCCTTCTACTGTTATGTCGTGTGATTCGTGGATGAGTTTATACAACCTCTTTTTTTTGTGTGCAGATCTTTCCTCTTTTTAATTATGGGCCACATTATAGTTTTTGCCTGATGGGCACACTATAGTTTATATGCTCAGTTTCCTAGACTAGGTAGGCCTTTTGCTCAGCTGCGTCTCATAAACTGAACAGGAATTCTTTACCATTCTTTCATTATTGGCCTTATAGGCTTTTGTTAGCGCTGCTCGGTCTCGTAGATCGAGCAGGAAATCATTGTTCTCATAGCCTTACTTTACACTTCTCAACCTCATAAGTTGGTCACTTCATCACTCTACATTAGCCTCATGGGCTTAGCTCGATCCCATAGACCAAGTAAACTCTTTTCTCTACTTAGTCCAGTAGACCAGAAAATCTTTGGCATTGTCTTGGCATTAGCCTTATGGGCTCAACTCGGTCTCGAAGATCGAGTAACTCTTTGCTCTACTTAGTCTCGTAAACCGATGAGGAAATTGGACTCGTGGGCTTTCTTTGGGCTGTCCGATCCCGTAGAGAGAGCAGGAAAATGGCTCGTAGGGTCTCTTTGGGAAATAAAAAGTAGAGATTCTCATACAATGAAAAAAAAAATTTAGTAGGAACCTGCTAACACACAATGTTTTATTAATAATCGAATCAAATTAAAATTACAAAGTCTCTTACACATAGTATTTTCGAAGGTGTTCAGTGTGCCATGGATGAGATAATTCCTTATCTCAAGCGTTCTGAGCCTATAAACCCCCCTTTCGAGTAGAACCAAGTATCTCATAGGGCCCCTCCCAATTTGGACCTACCTTCCATTCTTGAGGGTTTCAAGTCAATTGGCTGAATTTCTTGATTACCAAGT
This sequence comes from Sideroxylon spinosum, assembly GCA_003260245.2. Taxonomy (NCBI): domain Eukaryota; kingdom Viridiplantae; phylum Streptophyta; class Magnoliopsida; order Ericales; family Sapotaceae; genus Sideroxylon; species Sideroxylon spinosum. Next base: position 21,559,674 of record QLOD02000033.1, on the reverse strand, counting down.
CTTCATGTCTGAACTCCCTCGGCTTAGCTCTCACATTATGGAATTGATGCATCCTTTGCTAATAGGATGCCATCTTGATTGCACCTTGTAGTCTCCTTTCTTCGAGCAAGTAGATCTCCTCATTCATCGTTTCGCCATTTTCTTCTGAAGTAAATCTTTGAATCCTCGGGCAAGGCAATCCGATCTCAATTAGAATCACTGCTTCAATGCCATATATAAGAAGAATGGTGTCTAACCAATCGCCACCCTTTCAATCGTTCGGTACGCCCACAGGATGTTAGGAAACTCATCTGCTCTTAGGCCTTTTTCTCTGTCTAGTTTCGTCTTAATGATCTTGAGAAGAGATCGACTAATGACTTCAATTTGTCTATTTGCTTGAGGGTGCTTAGGTTAGGAATAATGATGGCTAATGGCCAGTTCGTCACATAACCCATTAAATTGCTTCCCCTCAAGTTGTTTTCCATCATCTGTGATGATCACCTTGGGAATTCCAAACCGACAAACTCTGTTTTGCCACAAAAACTTTCTCATGTTTTACTTAGTTATGGTTGGCAAAGCTTCTACTTCTGCCTATTTAGTAATGTAGTCGATCGCCACCACAGTAAATTTCCTTACCCTCTCCTTAGGGGAAACGACCCAATAATGTCATTTCCCATTGAGCGAATGGCCATGGACTTTGGATCGGAGTCAACTCTTGAGCTGGTTATCTTGGAACATTGGAAAACTATTGACACTTATCACATTTCTTGACGAAGTCTCTAGTGCTCTTACCCCTGAGTGGTCTTGCCAGTGCTCTTGCCCCTGAGTGGTTGCCACAAACTTCTTCATGGATCTCCTTCATAACATAGTCATTAATGGCGAGATGTGACCTCTTTTGTAAAGTATCCCATCTAGTAACAAATATTTGCTTGACCGGTATTGAATCCTTCTTGCTTCATTCTTATCATTCGGGAACATTCCGTTCTTGAGATAGCTCCTAATAGGTCTTGCCCATTCAGCGTCTTCCTCAATTTAATTAATCTCTAGGGTTTAGATGCTTGAAGAATTCAGAACTTTAATTATAATATCCGAATATGTTTCTCTTGAGAATGCAATTCTAGCCAACCGGTTCACTTTTTCACTTTGGAGCCTTGGCATCTTTTGCAACTGAAATCTTATGAATTTCCTTGCTAAAATTTTGGCTAGCTAGCAGTATTCGATCATGTTGTCATCTCTTGTCTCGTAGTCTCCCTGTACTTACTCTATCATGAGCTGGGAATCACTGTGAACCTGTATTCCTTCCGTCCCCATTCTTCGATCCATCTAGAGGCCGATAATTAGGGCTTCATATTGAGTTTCATTATTGGAGACTAGAAATTTGAAACACAGTGCATATTCCAATTTATGGCCCTCGAGAAAGACAATAATGATATCTGCGTTGCTGGAGTTTCGAGTAAAAGACCCATCAACATTTCATATCTAAGGTTGCTCTGCATCCTCTGTTTCGGGTAGGTCAACTGGGTGGGTTATAAATTCGGCTATGAAGTTTACTGCTACTTATCCTTTGATTGCTACCCTCAGTCGGTACTGAATGTCAAATTAGTTGAGCTCAATCGATTATTCACTAATCTGCCCAGGGTTGCAGCTTGTGCAACAAGCTCTTAAGGGGTTGGTCAGTAAGCACCACGATGGAATGAGCTTTGAAGTAAGCTTTGAGCTGCTGAGTCGATATTACGAGAGCGAGGGCCAGTAATTCCATTTTTGGGTAATGCTCTTCTTCCTCCTGAGGGCCTTACTTGTGTAGTAAACTGGCTTCTGTGGCCCTTTTTCCTCTCAGACGAGCACTAAACTAATTGTTGTGGATCAAATTGCGAGATATATGAACAATTCCTCACCTAGGATGGCCCGATTGAATAAGGGCACTAATCCCAAGTACCGTTTCAATTGCCGAAAGGCCTCGACACATTCTACTGTCCATTTGAAGGCTTTCCTTAGTACTTTGAAGAAGGGATAGCATTTATCAGTAGAATGGGAGATAAACCAACACATAAAGCAATGGTCCTCCCTTCGATCCATGGTATAGATGTACAAATATATTGGCAACAAAAAAAAAAAAAAATTATAATACAACGAAGGATGAGCAACTTTAACAGTTTGGGTGTTCGGTTGGTCAAAGTTTGGTAATACAGTAAACGAGTAAATATTTGATATAAAAGTGATATATGATGAAATTTAATTAGAAAAAAATACAAAAAGTTGATGGGTTTTGATGGGTTTTGGCCAACCAAACACCCCTAAGCCCATTTAGAATTAAAAAATAAATTAGTAATTTTTACTTTTTTTGACATTTGATAACACCTCAAGAGTTGTTAAAAGTTTTTAGTAAATTTTTTAATTGTTTTTACTTAACAACTAAAATTTCTAAAAGTTTCTAAAAAAATTTCTATAACATTTATAAAAGTTACTAAAATTTTTAAATTTCTACTAAATGCAAAAAAAATTACACCAATAATTTTTGTCAAAAAATTACAAAAAGTTATTAAATTTGTCGGGTCAATTGCCTTTGTTTTATTATATATCCAGCTGGCACCGTTAAAAACTCATTGAATCTAACCTTCAACAAGGAGATACTACGAAGCTTCCATAATATTATGAAATATTTTTGTGCCAAACATTTTACACATCTATGCTCTGTGCCGATTGAAGGTGAAATTTTTAATAATTTTTGAAATTTTTGACAAAAATGGTATAAGTTTTTATGCATTTAGTAGAAATTTAAAATTTTCAATGACTTTTATAAATTTTTAATAACATTTGGTTATTTAGTAAAAAGTTACACAAAACTTTTTAAAAACATTTAGATATTTTGGTTGTCTACTTAAAAAAGTTAAAAAAAATTTAAAAATTTTTGACAAGAGGTGTAACCAAACGTTAAAAGAAAGCAAAAATTACTAATTTACTTTACTATTTTTTTAGGTGACTGGGCAATTTGTATCTGTTAAAAGTCTTCTTACCTTTCAAGAAAAAAAGTATCTGCTAAAAGTCTTTATTTTAAGCCATAAAGTCCGCTGTAATAATGACTAGCACCGAATTGTCCGGTTCTTTGTGGAGTCTACTAAAGGGGTAGATTGTATATATATAATGTTAAATTTTTAAAAGAATATCTATTTATTCTCTTTATACTTTCACATTCTTATTTTGTTTTTGCTTTTTAAATTTTTACCCTTTTCTTTCTATATGTTCTTTTTTGATATTTAAATTAAGTTAATTAATTATTAGTATGCAAAAGAATGTATAAGAAATTAAAGAATATTTAAAGTCTTCAAAATTGAGAGTAAACATTAAATTAAGGTTTACATAAAAATAATTTCTCAATGGGTTTATTTCACTTGTATCTCCCGTGATTTTGTCTTTGTACATATATATTCTATAAATTTTTCTTTATACATATATACTTTATAAGTTTTAATAATGTTCTGTTAACTTATGTGAAATTGGAGGATATTTGAATAATTTTCTTTGTCAATTTAATATTGAAATTTTTTTATCCTCTATTAATGCACTCTAATTTATTATTACTAATTCAATATTTTTGGAGTATGAAAGGTCTCTAATTATATGTCTAAAAATTATCAAATAAAAAGATTCCTAATTCAATATTTAACCTAATCGTGTACAAGTGCAATTTATTTTATTATTTTTGCAAAAAAAAAAATACTATATTATTTTATGTGGCCTCTCGTATTTAGAAATATTTTTATTAAGTTTTTGTGCTTATTATATACCAAAACTTATCAAATGAAAAGATTTCTAATCAATTATTTATACTTTTACCAACTACCCATCAAAAATAATAAAAAATTTACCTCTCATCGTAATAATTGTGTACAGGTGAATTTTATTTTATTTTTTGTAAAAGATACCACATTTTTTAATGAAGTAGCTCGGTAAAAGTATTCGTGATAAATTAAAATTTTTTTATTTTGATAACTTTTACTCATATTGCTTAAATTTATAAAAACATTACAAAAAAAAAAAATCTAAATATGAGAGTCCATATAAAAAGCGAGGTATTTTTTACAAAAAGTAAAAATAAAATCACTTGTGGTCAATTCAATTGATGAGAGATAAATTTATTATATCTTTCTTTAATTGTAGTTATTAGTCTATTATTTTTAATATTTAAAAGATTATTCAAATTTATATTAATGAAAAACTCCTGATTTGGAAAAATAGCTTTAAGTATTAATAAAATCTAGTATGAGAGAGGAGATCAATTAGAGAGAACAGGAGAAAGAAGCAAAAAATAAATAAAATAAAATAAAAACTGACTTTAAATGAAAGTTATTAGATTTTTCTTTTTTCATGAAAATTTAACAACCTTAATGTTACAATTGACAATAAACTAGTAGAGAGTATCCTCCCTTCAATCCATGGTATAGGTGTGCAAATATTTTGGCAAAAAAAACAAATTATAATAGTACGACGGACGGCAACTTTAACATTATAGGGCCCGTTTAGAATTAAAAAATAAATTTGTAATTTTTACTTTTTTTTTTTTATAACGCCTCAAGAGTTATTAAAAATTTTTAATTTTTTTTTTTACTAAACAACCAAAATTTCTAAAAGATTTAAAAATATTTGTGTAAGTTTTTACCAAATAACCAAATATTATTAAAAATTTATAAAAGTTACTAAAAATTTTAAATTTTTACTAAATGTATAAAAAAATTACACCCATATACGGGTCATTACAAATAGTATCAAAAGTAATACCTAACCGAAGTGTGGAATCATGCGCGGCACTGCCCTACTAGGGGAAAGATTATCAGAGCCTATAAAGTACCTGTCCATGAAAGACTCTGCTTAGAGAGAATGAAACAATGAGTGAACATCACCTAGGTAGATGAAGAAAGTAAAATATATGTAGTGTTAAACATATGTAAAATACAACGCATTTTAAAGTTGTGAAATCATTGAATTCTATTGGAACACTAAGGTTATGCTGTCATGAGTGGGAATGGTACTATGATACATTGTATATATGCATGTGAAGATCTTAATTATCGTGCTTGAAAGCTCGTTCCTCTATTTGCTAAAGTTTTCAGGTGACGTTGGAGGTACTGGTAGCCTTGCAGAGACTTATTTACTTCCTTTCTTTTTGACTTCTTATTATATTCGATTATATCTGAAATATCAGTATTTTATATGAGACTTATTTATAATATTATTTTATTTATTATTAATTCAAATTATCATACTATTGGATGACTGTAATTAATTGGAAAACCAAGAAACTGTGCAGGAATTGTACATTCAGATTTTCTAATTTACCTTTGTCATGCACACGACGCTTTCTTCCCCACACACAATAATTAAAATACCCATTTTGTGTGCATTCTATCTTTTGTTTTGTGTGTATGCCTTGATATTCAACTAACTCATGAAAATAACATGCTATTTCTAGTGTGTATACCAATTTAACCTTATTGTCACATGTGTATGCCCTACTAGCTATGCCCACGCTAGACTTGAATGCTCACCTCTCGCACATACCTATTTTTTTCTTCATTTTTGGGCACAAGCTAGCCTTTTATATCATCTCATGCGAACATAATCAGTTTCATGCCCATAACAACCCTCAACAATTTTTTTTACGCATGGCGTGCTAACTACCATGCTCATGCCAAAATCCTGACTTGGACAATATTTTTGGTTACTTTATACGTTTGTCAATTATTTAACTGCTATTGTCAAAGTTGCAATCTTGAGTTTATTTCTATATTTCAAAGAATTGTTTAAGTAATTAGATTTGATTATTGCATGCCATTAGTATTAATGTTATTTTTTCATTGAGTTGGATTATGAGTTCGATTAATAATTGCATAGATTGTAATATCCTGATATTTGGGGCAATGGACATGATATTACTATTTTGAGCATGCATAGAGTCGGGAACATTTTTCTTCATTATATTAGAAGTGCTCAGGACAAGATCCTATATAACTTGGCAATCATTTATACAGATAGCAAAAGTTTTATTTGGGTGTTGCAAACCTTTGGTAAATAAGATTTCAACGGTTATTGAAAGGCATTGACTTAAGCATGATGGACTTGTATTTGATACTGAAAGATAATATTCTCAAAGCTTATGGGTCGTGATGGTTAGAAAATATATGAAAATTATATAATTGCGTTGATTTATTAGTCATCGCACAAATTATAGTTTTGTTTAGCTAATTAGTAAATCTCTATTTTGTTGGTTACATATGTATAATTTTTCATTTTACCACATCCACTATGATATGTAGACAGTATATAGGCACGTAAGGGTTTTGACTACTAAGTTTAGTAGCTCACCCATTTTCCCTAATAAATTTTTCAAGTGACATCGTCGGAGGTGTTTGTGGTGGCGTAGAGACATATTTTCTTTCTTTCTGACTTATAGTTACGTTTAGTTATTCTTAATATGAGGTATTTCAAATAAGACTTATTTGTGATATTATTCTATTTACTCTTAATTCAAATGACTATACGATCGAATGGCTATAATAATTTAGTAGTGGATCATTTTATTTTCTATTATTTTTGTATTATAATTGTTATTATCATATTAATTTATATGGATTTCAAAGACATAGATTAGTAATTCTGAGATTATTACTATTATTTTTATTATTATTGTTATTGTTATTGTTGTTGTTGTTGTTGTTGTTGTTATTATTATTATTATTATTATTATTATTATTATTTTACAATATTAAGCTTGACCAATACTTGACCTCATATATCACGCCTTTGACTTTCCTTATATTATTTTATTTTTTTAAACTAAGTAATTAATTAATTCATTAACCCACATCGTTTACCCTTAAGTTGAACCTAAGGTGTGACAGTCTTTTTCTTCTATATCACTGTCAAGTTTGGACCAATGATCCTATTCTTTTGGATGTATTTGCCCTTACTGGCCTTTAGCCAACTAGCATAATGTTAATGCTAATCTTTTAGTCATACATAATATCGACAAATTGATTCCAAAAAATGAAAATAGTGAGCTCAAAGTTTACTTAAAATATATCAAACACTGCATCAGTCTCAACAACCCTAATTAGATAGAGCATGTTAATTTTTTGGCCATTTGTCTTTGTAATTATATTTTCTATTATAAATCCCTTAAAATTACCAAAAAGTATTTCACTATGGCATATATTCCACCTCCCTCGAGGTCATAAACTTGCTTTGATTTTTTGGCCGTTGTGGATTGCAGTGCCTTAATTTATGGAGTTCAAACATCAAACAACATTCAGCACTAAATGGGAAAATATTGGAACCTATTCGAATAATTAGTAAGAATTTGAAAAGACTATAGTCATATACTAGTCTTTCCATTTCCTTTAGTCATCTCTTCACGATAGATTACAGATTGGTGAAGTTTAAGACCCAAGAAACTCTATGCTACTATTCTCAAGTATCTACTCTTTTTTTTTTTTTTTGAAAAGAACTGTAATACTGCAAACATGTTTGAAAAAGATAAGACTTCTCGATAAGAGAGATTGGTTTTTGCTAATTTGGCTTCCTTTTATGGATGCTAACTAAACTGCCTCATGATCCTACCAACTTATGTTCCTACTACAACTCCTAAGATAGCTAAGTGCACCATGTCTCCCATAATCACCGCAAAACATAATAGATTTGCATCAGTTGTGGCTCTCCCACTTCCTAAGATGTTATTTAAAATCGATCCAAAAGACCAATCGTCATTTTGGTTAATATTTACCTAACCAATTTTCCTTACAATCAATATATATTTTTAGTGTGATGACCTATTCTTATAAGCTCGCCAAGATAGCTCCTTAATTAGGTAATGACATATAGTTCATTCATCTCTCCTCTTGCGATCCCATGTTTCTACCATGTTCATTGATAGCTCATTAATGGATATTTGGTCATTTTGATGTCACGATCCATTCTCAATGATCACTTACTTAATATCAGTATGAAATATTAACTAATGATTTTAACATATCCAAATAAATCAATTATCATTCATTGAAGCTCTTAAAGAAATTGAATATTAAAGCACAAGTTACCTTGAAAATCCATATAAATCAACTATTTTTCTTAATTTGAATCCAAGAATGGAACTACTCACAATAGTAGATAAAATCAAAGTTGTGTTGAAATTGAAGACTTTTTACAAGAGAATTCTTAAAAGGAAAATTTAATTTTCTCTTCTCCCAAACAAGATCTTAACTTTCTCTCTAAAACTCTATATGCAACTAACCATGTATCTCAGCAAATTGTCTTTTCTATTTATGGTACAACTAGTTCACAAGCAAGCACCAAAAAGCCAACAATCTTAATTGAGAATTAAAAAATTCGCCCTAGTTCATCGGGCTATTTGGATAAGGGTCCAAGCACTATCTTGTCCGGACATAGGTTTAACTAAGGATTTATACTTAGAAAATATTTTTTAACCTTTAATTTCCTTTCTCACTACGGAATCGCACATTGGTTTGGACCTAGGCCTATTCAGATAGGGGTTTGAACAGGGCTCTTAATACTTAGAATTTTTTCTTCTTCTTTCCATTACATGCAAGTTCTCGGTTGATCGATCCTTGATTTGAACAATTGCTATTTGGATAGGGTTTGAACAGGGTTCGAAACCCTTAGATTTCTGTTGATCTTCAAAATGAAGATTCTGTTGATCAAAATATGTCTACACCCTCGCCTGTTCAGTTAAGGGTTTGAACAAGGACTTTTTTTTCCATTCTTTGCTTCATTTCATCTCTTGTTTAAGTTATGTTCCTACAATTTTACGAAAGTATCTCTTAGAATAATAAAACCTTGTAATTCACTTATTTCCTACTGTAAAATTAGGTTACATAACTCGTTTTAGAATATTAGATTGAATATTTTACCATACAATCACTGCTCGTTTGGACTCATTCGATAATTTTCTTTGTTTGAAAAAATTATTTTGGGAACCAAGTCAATTTAATATTGTATGTCCCTTCTACGAGAATGCCCATTAGGTAACCCATTGAGCATAACATCACAAAATTCTTTCAAGAGTAGTTTTAGAGTAATAGGAACATTATTGAACTTTCCCTTCTCTTTGGCAACCATCAAATGCATAACACCTCTTTCTTCACTTTTTTTCATGAATTTTGACAACAAAAAAAAGGAAATTGTACCCTTTTTTGTGAAGAGTTGGGAGCATGTTCCCCTTTAAAAGATAGAAGGACAATTTTTATTTTCTCACATGGAAGGAGTAAGTATTTTTATGCCCCTTATAAATAACATGTCTATCATATTCCCATAGTCTCCCTAGGAGTATATGACATACATCCATACACACTACATCATACCATACTTGAACTAGGTAAATTTTCTTGATTAAAAAAATGAGGTAGTGTATAGTGATCTTTACCTCATTATCCTCGTTGAACCATGCAATCCGATAAGGTTTTAGATGTGGCTCGATTTAAAGCTTGAGATTGCTCACCATTTCTTAAGAAACAATATTTTCACAACTACCACCATCAATCGCAGTGGTACAAACCTTACCAAAGGTATTTTATTAAGTTTTGAAAATATTTGAGCGAAGCTGATCCTCATCCGAATTAACTCCTGGAGTAGTGGGAAATCTTTGGGTCCTAAGACTTTTACCTTCCTCAGGCTTAATTTCCACATGCTCAACATCATATTCTTTGTCAAGTATGGCTGACTTAGATCATCAAATTCTTCACAATTGTTTTCATCCATGAAATTCACATGTTCATCCACTCATCTTTTTGAACAAGTATTTGAATAATGACCCACTTGTCCACACTTGAAACAAGAATTAGAATGTTGGGGCAACTTGATTGATTTCTATTGTGTGGTTTTGTACAAGTATGAAATTATCTTGGGCATTGAACTAGCACATCCATCACGTGATGATTCTCATTTCGTAGTTGGATAAAAGTTTTGAACCTACATAAATTTCTTGGCACCCTTTTGAGAAAATTTTGCCTCCATTTTAATGCTAGCTAGTAGGCATTATTCAACTTAAATAGTCGATACACCTCGACGTTGTCTTCATTGATCATTCTCGAACCACCAACATGTCCAACAATGAGTTGTTCTTCAATTTTTTTTGATATTGAACCATGATTTTGTAAAATTTTTCAGTAGAGTTGAGTGTACTTTTAGAATCTTGAAGAATGTTGTTATATTTAGAAAATAATATTTGAGAAAAATTCACTGGAAGGAATTTTTCTTTAAGCCTTCACTTCATTTTCACCCAAGAAGAAATATTAGGGTTCCCTTTTCGAAGTCTCATATCTTGTGCTTTGTCCCACCATGCCAAAGCATAGCCAAAAGACTTGTAGCCATAAGCTTAACACGTTAGTTTTTCGATGTCTCCTTGTAATCAAATAATTTCTCAATGGGACTAATTAAGCCATTCAAGAAACTTTTCAGGTTGAAGATGATCATGGAACTCCAGTAATCAATCTCCAAAGTGTGGAAATTACAATAATCCATCCTTGGTAATTGCTCACCACAATTGGAAAATGGATTTACATTGAATTCACCAGTAGAAGACCCAAGGCTTAAAACACCTCTCTCACCACAAGCTTATTGGCGTTCAAGACACAAAGTAAGTTATTCTACTTGTCTTTTAAGTGCTTGAAGTTATTCATCTCTTTCATCACGCAAGCCTCCCATTCAATTACCACATCTCCTCTAGCTCCTTGTGCCGCCATGAGAAAGTAATTGAAGAAAATTTCAAGAGCATAATTACTAAATCTGATACCAAATAATAAGGGTGGAAGGATAAGGGATGAGGATTTTTGAAGAACAAATAACACAGGATAAGAAGAATCAAAAAAAGTAATGCTCAATCAAATATTTCTATTGTTGAAGAATAAATTATGCTTTTATCGATCTTTTACATTCTCCACAATTTACGTACACTAGTTTGAGTATTAACTGTAATACCTTTTCTCAGGAGTCTAACATTAGGAGTCATATAACTTCCCAAGGTTAAAGTACGATTCAAGAGCATAATAATAATAATAATAATAATTTCAAATACTAAAACATTGAATAATAAAAAGACTTTTGATCAATCACCAAGACAATAAATTATCAATCACTAAGACAATAAATTAACTCATTGAGCATCGTATCGCTCATCCTTCTAATTTTGCTTCTTCTTCTTCTTCTTCTTTTTTTTTTTTTTTTTTTTTTTTTTTTGGCTGCAAACAAATTCTTGTTCCAAATATAATCAAAAAGTCAATCGGTAACATGGCTTTTTTTAAGGGGGAAGAATAATGTCGCTAATCATATTATATATATCATATTATATACATAAAGGAGATTTGTCAACGTCGTTACACCACGTAGAACATAACGAATTCTAAGGTTATGACACTGGATACTTAGTTATATCTATATTAAACCATATAGGATCTAACTTATGATACATGCATGGTTGTAATACGTGATACTTAATTATAGTTCTCTTTATTAATTTACAAAAAATTAGTATTTTACATACTTACGACTTAATCATGATTTTTAATTTTGTTTAAACTAAAATGTTCATAGATATCATTTGATATTTTTATTTGATCTACACTTCAATTCATCATATTACATCTTATTTTTTATTTTTATTTAAAATATATTCTTATTTTTTATTTTTTCTATATTTTAATAAATTATTATTTAAAACATAATGCAAAAATATATTTACCTTGTTAAATAAATGTTTTAATAATATTATTGTTATTAAACAAAATAATACAAAAAAATAATTAGCCTGTTAAACAAAAATTTTAATTTATTGACATAAATTTACAATTATTATTATCTTAATGTATAATTATATAATCTAAAATGAATTAGTATTATACATAGTTACCACTTATTCATAATTTTATTCAAGCGAGAATATTCATGGATAACACTTAATTTTTTTAATTAATCTACACTTTTAGTTATAATATTATTTCTTACTTTTTATTTTTCTATTTTTAATAAATTTTTATTTAAAACATAATAATTATTACTATTATTAAACAAAATAATGCACAAAACAATAATTGACAAGTTAAATAAAGATTTTGATTTTATTAATATAAATTTATAATTATAATTATCTTAATTTTTAATTATATAATTTAAATGGAATTATTATTGTACATACTTATTACTTATTCACAATTTTATTTAAAGTAAAATGTTCATGGATATCATATATTTTTACAATATATTTTTACTTTGAAATATATTTTTACAACTATTTTAGCATATGGTATTATGCTCAACTTAACTCTATAATATTACAAATTCATGCATCACACAGACCACATCACTAGTATACATACATATAATATAATTTGGCAACGCCGTTGGGCCATAAGACCTAACTTACGCTATAGTTATGACATGTGACACCTCATTATTACTATCTTGCATCATGTGGGACCTAATTTATGGTATTATTGTGACTGGCTGTAACACGTGGCATGTACCTAATTATATTTATTCTGATTGCTGTATAAAGAAATTAGTATTTTATATAATTACTACTCATTCACAATTTTTAATTTTATTCAAATTAGAATGTTCATGGATATCACTTGATATTTTTATTTTTATTTAAAATATATTTTTATTTTTCTTTTTTATATTTTAATAAATTATTATTTAAAACATAATAAATATTATTATTAAACAAAAAAATGTAAAAAAATATTTACTCCATTAAGTAAAGGTTTTAATAATAGTTATTATTATCAAATAAAATAACTACCCTATTAAATAACAAATTTAATTAATTAGCATTATTAAAAAATAATTTAAAAATTAATTATAATTAATAATAAATATTATTGATAAAAAATAATGCAAAAACAAAATTAAAAAATAATAAATATTATTATTAAAAAAATAATTTAAAAAATTAATTGGCCTATTAAATAAAGATTATAATTTATTAACATCAATTTATAACTATAATTATCTTAATTTATAATTATATAATCTAAAAAAAAGTATTGCAAATAATTACCACTTATTCACAATTTTATTCAGGTTAGAATGTTCATTTATTAATTTTAATACTAATTAAATTCTAATAATTAGATAAATCCTAATAAGGTTTTTAGAATTAAAAATCTTATAATCTATATCTATTTAAAATTCCATCCTTAACTAATATATTTGGATGACCATAAACAAAGAGAGCTAAACTATTAATAGGTAAATGATTTTTTAGCATATAATTTTTATTATTATCTTAATATCGCATAAAATATATGTATTAGTTGTAACATAATTAGATAATTTCAATTAGATATTATCAAATATTTGATATGGATCGGATTAGTTAATAAATTCCAGTTTAAAATAGAATACGAATTCACATAAAATTTTAAAACACATAACAAGTTTAACAAAAAAAAAATGCAAATAAAATAGCATTCATAGCCAGAAAAAATTTGTTAAAATTTTACTATGATGGATTTTATTTATAATTACCATGGTTGAGAGGGAGGGAGTGTGTAGAGTATAATATTGTTTATTAGTTTCTTTTCGGTCATTAAGAATGTGAATCAGTTTACTATAATTATTTTAGTAGATGATATTCCTTTATGTTGAAATTATTTTTTTATTTATGTATTTACTTTTAACTTATTTTTAATTCTTTCGTTAAAATATATTAGGTTTGAATTTTAAATTTTATTCTATTTTTAATATGATTATTAGTAATAAGTTTCTAAATTTTATTATATATTTCATTAGTAATTTTTTTTTTTTTTGTACATCTGATTTCAAGGAAAGCTTATTCTTTGTTATATTTTTTAATTTGGATTTTATCAAAAATAAAAGGAAAACTTTTTTTAATGTGATTGTTTATATAATTTTTTAGATTTTATTATGTTTTGCATTATTTTTAAAATTTAAATTTTTTATATATTAAATTCCAAAGAAAGTCTATTTTTAGGTTGATTTTTAATTTCTTTATTTAAATATACCAGGTCTAATTTTAAAAATTTTATTTTATTTTTGTTTAATGTGAAATTAATATTGTACAATAATGATAATAACAAAATTTCAAGGCTTTACAAAATTTCATATTTCAATTTTGTTAATTTTCTCATAAGGAATAACTAAAATATTTCCTTATAATAATAAAATATTATATTTATTAAATGATATTCTTTTATTGAAATTATACTTGCTTATGTTTTTACTTTTTGGCTTTTTTTTTTATTTTTTTCATTAACATATATAAGCTCTGATTTTTAAAATTTTATTTCATTTTTAATGTAATTGTTAATTAGTTTTTATTATATTTTTATTGTTAAAATTTTACATTTTTTATGTATCATATTACAATGAAGGTCTCTTATTTGACTTATTTTTTGATTTGTTCATTAAATTTTTTAAAATTTATCAATTTTTATTAAATTTTTCGATATTCTTAAAATTTTAATTTTTTGTATATTAAATATTGATTGCTATTTAAATTTTATCTTAATTTATAATTATTTAATAGAAATTTTATTTAATTGTAGACTATGGTTAATCAAATCATATTTAATAAAAATATATTATATTTTGCAAAAAATTTCAATTTTTTATCCACATAAAATTGTTATATTTAATTATTCTTTATCAATTGAGCTAAATTTTCCATTGATTATTATATTAATTTTTATATTATTATATCTCATTAAATATTATAATTAATTTAGATAAAAGTTAAAATACTAAGTGACAACTTTGTAATTTCATTAAATATAATGTATGAATTTAATTTGAATTTTAGTTACGCGTTTTAGGTGGAATGCATTATTTTAAAGTATATTTTGTTAAATATAATTTCATGAATTTAAAAATATAATTTTTAGTTATAATTTTAGAACATTGAATATATATCTTTTTAATTCAGATATATCTAAATTTTATTATAAATGTTTATTTGATTTTATCATTTATTCAAAATATAATTTATTATAGCGTTTATTGTAAATTATTTTTTAATATTTTTCACGAATTGTATAATATATCAATAGTTATTTTATTTTGTAACAAACACTTTAAAGTCACAAACTAATTTTACGATTCTTATATTTTTTTAGTTTAATTATAATTAAATTTTATTTCATTGTATAAAATATAGAATTACAGTTCATTTTAAATGTTATCATTTTATTTCATTTTACTTTAATAATTGAGATCAAATAAAATTAAAACTAAAATAATTTTAAATAGAATAGAAAATAAAAAAATTATGTAATAAATTTATTTTTGAATTTATATTATTTTTACATATATAATTATTCTTTAATGTATTATTTCAAATCATTCTTGATTTTTTATCCAAATTTGATTCTTGATGAACAAAATTAAGTGATAATATCATTTATTTATCATGTGATATTTTAATTAGTAAAAATAAATTAATTACATATGTTATTTGTTAATAAATTAAAATTTTTATTTAACAAGTTAGTTATTTTTTTACATATAATTTAATAAACATTATTTTTCTTTAATGATTGTTAATATAAAAATTTATTTAAAATATATTAAATATATAATATAACACGTATTTTATCATTAATATATATATATATATATATATATTTAGAGGAAGAAGAGCGCTAATAAGTAATAATAATATATTTGTTGAGTCTGCCATCTGACCTTGTTAAACATTTCCTACTAAAACAGCTCAATATTTGTTATTTGATGGTGAGTTAAGGTCAGAGCATGCCCACCTAGAGTGTTGAATAGGTGAGCTTTTGGTAAGATGTCGCTTACCCGTTACCTATAAATCTCTTGTATATACACAACAAACTTGTACTACTAGAACATCACATTTTTTTTTTTAAAGGTAAGAAATTGTACTACTCCACTTTTTTCCTAGAAAAGAAAATTAAAATTAAAAGCTCTTTTTGTTAATTATTTTAAATTTAATTAACATATTAAATAATTAATCTATATAATGAGGCTTTGTTTGGAACTTGACAACTGTCTTTATTAGGAGCTCGACAAGTGTCATTTATGTAGCACAATAAATATGAGGTTTAATTTGGAGCTTGACAAGTGTAGTAAATTATAGCATAGCAATTCAGGTGAAAAAAAAATGATAGTTGAAAAAAAAAATGATAGCAATCTGATGTTGCAGGGGATGAGAGGCCAACTTATCACAGAAATTTTTTTTTTTTTTTTAAGGATATTTTAAATATTTTTTCCCCTTTCTTTGTAGGATTTGAATATTAAATATTATTTTTGTATTAATAATATGAGGTAGTGATTGTCATTCGAAACATGTTCTGTTTTTGCATTGTTTTTATCTTTTTATTTAGAGGATTGGTAATTCCGTCTATATTAGGGTATCTTTGATATAACCAATCTCACGTCCGGAAAAATGAGGAGATTTGTGCGTTAGATAGCCGATATCTAATACAATACTCAGTCCGATTTCTTCAGAAATTTGAGACTTAATGAAATTTCGAGGGGACTTTCCCTATTCAGAAATTTGAGACTTAATGAAATTTCGTGGGAACGTTCCCTACTTAGCAACACGCTGCACTATTTGAGTACAGTGATAAAAAAGTAAAGACCGTTGCATCAGTGCTCAAGTGCAGTATTAAATAGGTAAGGATTCTCACACTTTCTTAGATGAGTGAGGGGTAAGAAAGTCAGTCCAAAATAAAAGTTTGAAATTAGGTACTTGTGGCTAATTCAGAAACTTATAAAAATAGTGAATCCAATAGAAAGAAGACTATCGCAATTGCTTGCTTGCAAGAGACAATGTGGGTGAGACAGAAAGCTAAAGAGGCTAAGCGGACTAGGTATAAGTTATAGTATACGAGACTAAATAGATTGAGAAATGGGATCGGCATAATAGTAAGCAAGGATCTAAAGAAATATATAGTTAACGTAAAACGTTGTAGAGATAAGATTATCACAATTAAGTTAATATTGCGATATAGTGAATGTAATTAGTGCTTATACCCGTCAAGTAGGCTTAGGAGATGAGTATAAGGAGAAGTTTTGGGAAAACTTGGAAAGAATGCTAATACAGATACCCCAACGAGAGATGGTCTTCATAGACAGAGATTTGAATGGTCATGTAGGACGCAACGTAGATGGATATATAGGAGTATATAAGGGATGTGGATACGGTAATAGAAATGAAGAAGGAAAGGATACTTTGGAGTTTACAGTGACTTATGATCTCATAGTGACGAACACCCTTTTTAAAAAGAAAGAAGAACATTTAGTGACTTATAAAAGTGACTCTTTAAGAACACAGGTTGACTTCTTTTTAACTAGGAAAAGAGACTGCTTAGCTTGTAAAGATTACAAAGTTATACCAAGAGAGAGCTTGAATTCCCAACATAAGTTGTTGATCATAGATTTGTAGCTCCAAAGGTAGACTAGAAAAAAAAAAGTTATATAGATGCTCAAGAATTAAATGGTGGAACTCGAAAGATAATAAGCAACTAGCATTAATGGAAAGAGTACTAAAGGAAGACGTTTGAGCGGTAAATGAGAATGCAAATAATATGTGGGCTAAGGTAGTAGAGTGTATTAGGAGGGTAGGGAAAGAAGTTTTAGGAATCCAAATGGGCTACTCCGGCACAAAAAGAGGCATGGTGGTGGAGCGAGGCCTTCCAAGACAAGATGAGAGTTAAAAGAGAGCGTTTTAAATCTTGGCAAAATAATCGATATGAAGCAAACTTAGTGTGGTATAAAGAAGCAAAAAGAAAAACCAAAAAGGCAGTTAGTAAGGCCAAGGCAAAGGTATTTGAGGAGTTATATAGACGACTTGATACTAAGGAAGGCAAAAGAAAGAAACTCAAGCATGCTAAAGGTAGAGATAGGCGAACCAACGACTTAAACCAAGTTAAATGCATTAAGGATGAGGAGGCAAAGGTATTAGTAAAGGAAGATGAGATAAAGAAGCATTTAAAAAAGGCTTATGACCATAGAGGTTATCTTTCTCCTGATGAGGTTAATGGAACAGTGTAAAAAATGTCAAAAAGATTTACATATGATGTTCATTGATTTGGAGAAGGCCTATAACTAGGTTTCTAGGGAGATTCTATGAAGAGTATTGGAAAAGAAAAGAGTGTGTGTCGCATATATCGAGACGATAAAGGACATTTATGATAGAGCCGCGACATCTACACAGATGATTGAGAGAGAAACTAAGGAGTTTTCTATCACAATTAGCCTATACTAAGCTCAGCGTTAAGCATGTACTTGTTTGCCCTAATTATAGATAAGATTATAAAACATATTCAGAATGAGGTACCATGGTGTATGCTATTTACAGATGATATTGTTTTAGTAGATAAGACGAGAGAATGAGGGAATACTGAGCTAGAATTATAGCGAGAAACGTTAGAGGCAAAAAGGTTTAGGCTAAGTCGATGTAAAACGGAATATATGAAATGTAAATTTAGTCAAAGTCAAACAATTGGTAGTATAGAAGTAAGTTAGGGTACACAAAAGATTGTAGAGAAAGAAAACTTTAGATATCTACGATTTATGGTGCAATAGAATGAAGGGATTGATACTGATGTAAATCACAAGATTCAAGCCGGATGGACTAAATGAAGGAGTGCTTCGAGGGTCTTGTGTGGTCAAAAAGTACCCTTCAAAGTGAAAGGAATGTATTATAAGGTGACGGTAAGACCAGCATTGTTATATAGTTCAGAGTATTAGGCAGTAAAGTATAATCATATTCAGAAGATAGCAGTTACGAAGATGAAAAATACTAATATGAATATGTGGGATCACAAAGATAGATGGGATTTGGATCAAGTAGATTAGGAGTGTTGACCCCAGATTCATAAACTTAGTTTTATAATTGATTTTGATGATAACAAACATTGAATTGAATTTTCACTATTTAATTTTCAAATAGACATTATATGAAATGTTACAATTCATTTTAATTTGATAATTCAAGATAAAATTCTTGGAAAATATTGATATTATTTTTCATGCATTTTTATATAATTTGGATGATGAAATAAAGGAATTTCAAATTTTGGAGTAATGGAAATTAAAAAAAGATGAAGATTTGAAGGTTAACTCGGATGAACAGCTAAATCAGACATATGTTAGTATATTGATGATATGTGAAGATCTAACGGTTCAAATTGCATGAACTTTAAATATACTAAACTAGACTTTCATATCTACAACTTTATCTGAGTAATATTGTCTTGGATCTAAAGGAAAATTATCCAAAAATGAGTTAGAATACTAGTCATTACATAACAAAATGTACTTCTGGATTCTGGAGCTAGGGTTCGTTTGTGAGCCATAACACATAATAAAAAAGTTAAAAAATTCTGATTTTTGGTGTGTGGAAAGAAGACTTATAAATATACAACTTTTGTCATTTAAGTATCTTCTAATTCTAAAAGTATCATGGTAAAAAAGAAGATTAAATGAGAAACACAGATTCAGAGTGTCAGAAAAAGCTATCTAGAACTAGTCTCGGTATGGAGCCTATATCGGAAGATCTAACCGTTGGATGAAGCTTAAATTTGGTCAGTATCTGACTTGTATAGCTACAAATTCATCACTCTGAGCCAATGTCAGATATGAATGTTGTGAGAGTAAAAAACGGTCACAAAAGTATCTTAGAAAATCTAAATCTTAAAGACAGTATTGGAAGCAAGGAAATTCAATTTCTTTCAAGGGAAAAAGTGTTTTTTTACTTAGTAACGGTCACTTGAAGATTTTTGCTTATAAATACAGTCTTAAACTCAGATTCAAGAAAAAAAAAGAAAAAAAAGAGCTTACAAAGAGATACAAGAAAGTCCATAACTCTGCAAATATAAAGTGATTTCTTCTTACACCAGTGCTTCATCTTTTATATTCAACTTGTGAGAGTTTCTTTTTATTTGATTTAGTGCTAAATTCATTATGTTATTGTGAGAGATGAAAACTTAAAACCCTCTTAATTTTTGAGAGTTGGGTGAGCTCTTGTTAGTTTTGGTTCAAGTGTTGGAACCAAAACAAAAGATATTTTTTGAAAGAGACTTGTGGAGTAATTTGGGGATAGAATCACTTGGTGTGAGTGATTTGAGGATAAAATCACTTGAAAAGGTTTCTAGCACCTTAGGAAGCTAGTGTGTAACAAGCTCTTCAAAGAATAGTGGAGAAATCTCAAGGAAGACCTTGAGGGAGTGGACGTAGGCAACATTGAAACCGAACCACTATAAATCGATTGTGTTTGCTTCTCTTCCCTTCTCTTTATATTTATTGCAAACACTAGCACTCACTTTTCATCCACAAATACTTAATATTTTTTAAGTACCTTTCATTTTTTTTATTATCCTTTTCATCTTGATATATTTTCTTTAAGGGTTGAAAGTTTTATTTACAAATTTTTTTAAGCAACCTTATTCACTCTCTTTAGTGTTGCCATTTGGAACAACAAAGAGTAAGGTAGGAATAGTACGGATTGAAGATAAAATGAAAGAAAATTAATTAAAATGGTTCGGTCATGTTAAAAGGTGTGCAACGGAGGTACTAGTTAAAAGGTGTGAAAAGTATGGAGATTGTCAAAAGTAAGAGAGAAAGAGAGAGATCCTAGAGAAGTTGGAAAAAAACTATTAAACATGACCTTACTTATATGGATTTAATGGAGGATAAGACCTAAACAGATTCGATGGCGTCGTCAAATCTATATAGCCAACCCCACCTAGTAGGAAAAGGCTTGATTTGATTTAGTTTGATTTATTTAGAGGATTGGTAAATTTATAACAAATCATCTAATTATTGCTGGGGATAATTGAATTTTTTTTCCGGGGATATTTGAATTTTTTTTTGTTTGAATATTAAATAATATTGTTACATTAAAAATGCAAGAAATGGTTGACATTACAACACATGACCCATTTGTTTATCTATACTAATATATGAAAATGAGAGGCATTTTGTACGAAAGTGATACTTAATTTTATCATAACTCAGCACATATTTTAAATTTCTTTTATGTTTGTGATTTTTCTATTTAGATGATATGTTATTTTTATATTAAAAATTTTAGTTATTATTAACTATTTGACAGATATTTCAGGTTTTTTTTTTTTTTTTTACATTTTGTATTTCGTTTGAAAGATTGTCATATGTTGTATTTTTATTTTTTATTTATTTTGAAACATGAAAAATGTATTTTTTTATAAGTTTATAATGGATCATATTTTACTATTATTAAAGCTATTTAAAGAATTATTGGTCGTATGATAAGTGTAGTATTTTTTTGTTTATGTCGCCACAAGCAACAATACGCGGATCGTTTTTCAAGTTTATTTTAAAATTAAATCAAATCTTTTTATTTTTGGTAAGTAATTAAATTCAAATCTTATTCGAGTTAATGTAGGTAGAATTAATTTTCTAAATATCAAAAGATATAACTAACCAAACATAAGGCTTGTTGACAATCCTACGACTATAAATTATAAATCATAAATTCTCTCTCTATATTAATTATTAATTATATATTGACGTTTAATGAAATAAAAATCTATTATTTTATTTTGTGGGTGCTTTCGTGACTGCAGGGTCGAAAAAAGTGAATATAACCTAGAAAAGTCATCTCTCTCTCTCTCTCTCTCTCTCTCGTGTGTTCTAATATCAGTATGTTACTGTCGGTGAACTGACATGAGAATATATGTGGTATATCTGTGACCTATACATGTAACAAACTAGGTGTATTGAGTTAAAATTGTATTAATTAAGGAAAAAGTCCGAGCTGGTGTGTATAATGTTTTCATCCAGAGGCTCAGCCATGCGCCCAAACAACAAGACATCTGTACTCTGAAAAAGCAAAAGGCAATCTGCTGTGGAATCTCAGAACCCACGCTGATCGGGTATTCTTCTTGCAAATCCTCACCGACCGATTTTAGGATATCATAAATCTTTGAAACCCAGATGATGATTTTTTTATTTTTGATATGCTCTTATTCTCTTTTTTTTTTTTTTTTTTTTCATTTAAATATTCTTTGCGGCACAAAGGTTCTAAAATCCAAGCAATATTTTTATGATTAAAGAGTTTTTTATGAGTGTTCTATTCCTTCTGAATGCAGGTTGATGCTGGTTTGTTTTTCCAACAGAATATGTGATAGAAGAGTCAGTTTGAGATAATATTTAAACCCTCCAAGGTTTAAAGGCAAAAAAGGGCTTACTTTTTTCAATAACCGAGAATCTGTTTTTTCTGTTTGATTTTTCTGGAACTGTTCTGATGATATTGAGAAACTGAAATCTGTTGTTCTCAGGGATTACTCACTGAATTAATGAGTAAAAACAGCTGAAACCCTAGAATCTTTACCTTTCATTCCTCTAGCTAAAGAACTTTGTGCATTTTGCTTGTTTCAGAGTAATCTCTCCTGCTGCTTGCTCACATCTTCTAAAAAATATATTAGGTTCTAACTTATTTGAATTTCTTCAATGTCAGAAAAGAGCCTGCTGCCCTCAAGGCTCCTTCTCTGTTTAATAACCATTTCAATGGTTCTTTTGATCCTCTCTTCATTGTCCCTCCTCCAATTCAACTACAATTCTTTCATACCTAGCTCAGTTTTTAAGTTAAGTCTTGTTAGTAACACATCAGCTTATTTCAATCCTAGTGTTAGAAGTGAAAATTTCAAATCTCCTTTCACCTCTGGGGCGGCTTCACCCTTTCATGATTACCAACGTGTGGGACTCCAAGAGGTTACTTATCAGAGTTCTGATACCAACAAGAAATCGGGTGCCTTAAAACTAGAAGAAGAAAAGATTTGTGATGCAAATCATGCTCTCCTCCGTGTGTATATGTATGACTTGCCTCCTGAATTTCACTTTGGATTACTGGGTTGGAAGGGAAATGCAGGACAAATTTGGCCGGATGTTAGTAATCGTGCTCAAATCCCTCCATACCCAGGTGGGTTAAATTTACAGCACAGTATGGAATACTGGCTCACCCTGGATCTTCTATCGTCTAACTTTCCAAATATGTCCAGACCATGCACTGCTATCAGAGTTCATAATTTGAGTCAAGCAGACATTATTTTTGTGCCATTCTTCTCATCTCTGAGTTACAATAGGTTTTCTAAGCTTCAGGGAAAGGAGAAAGTTAGTGTCAACAGATTGTTGCAGAATAATTTAGTGGAGTTTTTGAAGGTTCGGAATGAATGGAAGAAATTGGGTGGGAAGGAGCATCTTCTAGTAGCACATCATCCTAATAGCATGTTGGATGCAAGAAGGAAGCTGGGTTCTGCCATGTTTATTCTTGCAGATTTTGGGAGATACCCAGAGGAAATAGCAAATCTTCAAAAGGATGTTATTGCACCTTACAAGCATCTTGTTAGGACCATTGCTGCTAACAAGTCAGCCCCATTTGAAGAGCGTCCAATATTGGTGTATTTCCAAGGAGCAATTTATAGGAAAGATGTAAGTTGCATCTCCTCATCTGCATGCTTCATGAATTATCGCACTAATGCCAATCAAATTCTGTTTCTACTTTCCCTTCATAATACACAGTTCTGATAGAGGTTATTTATTTTGCTCTTTGTATTTACCTAATCAAAATTCTGATGATATAATGATTCAACACTAAGTAAATAATGCTACTATTAAACAGTCAGATTATCTGCACTGAAAGCAATTGGTCAACTTGTTTCCTCCCATTACAACGAGTTGAAATTTTCAATCTAACTGTGATAAGTTGATAACTATTGAGAAGAAGGAAAAGTACCAACCTTTATTGCAGGTGATGCTTTTCCTGTAAGCTTGCAACTGGGCTCAAACGTTAACCTCTTGAGTATGCGGGTTGCAGGGTCAGTTTGTGACCCATAGGATACCAACATCATTTTCTTTCTACCCACAAGCAAATCCTATGATAACTTGGTTTAGGCTCATGTTCTAGTATAGAGAAATTTGTGGACCCATTATGTATTAGGTTGGGGACTTTGAGAATGAAACATCAGCTAACTTTAATTTGGCTGAGACAAGCACAGGATTTCTGAACATGCTGAGGCAGTGGCAGAATTGTTTTATTTTTGTTACAACTTGTTAGTTTCCATTATAGCTTTTATAAATGTAATTGATGGATAGTTGCAAAAATATTCTAAAGAAATCTTAGTAATGGAAATGTCAAATAGTTGCAAAATATTCTAAAACCGTCTTGGAAGGATTCAGTGAATCAAATACTATGAGTTGATAATGATGTTCTAACTTATTCCTAAGTCATTGAATTTGTAAATTTATCCTTAAAAAGCACACTGTAATCATGGATGAACAATGTGATAAATCAATTTCAGATTACCAAAAAAAGAAAAACCTTGTGGAATATGTAATTATTTCAGTTCTATTAAACATATTTCATTTTTTTTTATAATTATCAGTTCTATTTAATATTTTCCTGCCCTCTTTGTTTGAAACTTCAAACAATCTTAAGATTTTTCCAACTAAGCAATTCTTTTAGTGCATCCCTCCTATTTTTTTCCTTATTTTTACATTGGAAAAAATTATTGAAATAAGCATCATTTGAATTTTTTTTTTTTTTTAAACTTCAAAATTGATCTGTTTTCTATCTGTCATTCTACTTATCATGTATGGATTAATCCTCAGGGAGGAGCAATTCGTCAAGAACTGTACTATCTTCTTAAAGATGAGACAGATGTTCACTTCACATTTGGAAGCATTCAAGCAAATGGGATCGGTCAGGCAGGAAAAGGGATGGCCTCCTCCAAATTCTGCCTGAATGTTGCAGGAGACACCCCTTCCTCAAATCGCCTCTTTGATGCCATTGCTAGCCATTGTGTTCCTGTAATAATTAGCGATGAGATTGAACTGCCATTTGAAGATGTCTTGGACTACTCGGAGTTCTGCATATTTGTGCGTGCATCAGATGCAGTAAAGAACGGATTCCTACTTAACCTTCTGAGGGGAATTGATCGAGACAAGTGGACCAAAATGTGGGAAAGATTGAAGCAGATTGTAAGACACTTTGAATATCACCATCCGTCTCTGCCTGGTGATGCGGTGGATATGATTTGGCAGGCAATTTCACGTAAGATATCTTCAATTCAATTTAAAGTTCATAGAAACAACAGATACCGTAGATCTCAACATCTTGTTAAGATGATGTAAATACACTCTGGAAGACTGAAATTTTTTCTTGTCTTTTTCTTTTGTGTTTTATGAAGATAAGGGAATACATTGTTGGTTCTTTGAAAGAGCACAAGTTTAGTTTTGTTAAATAATGCATATGCTTTTGTTTATGTCACGTTTATTTCATTTCTTCTGCGGTACCATTTTCCCATCTTTTATGCAGTTCACAAGAGTCTGGTTGGAAAAAACAGAGTAAAAAGTTGTTCAGTCTGTTATTTTCTGTGTCACCAGGCCAATACCATGAGCCTAACACTACACATTGAAAGCAAATTAAAAACTTTTACCTGGAGAGAGCTCTCTCCAGGCTTACAATATGAGTATCGGAAGATAAATTTTACCAACTTTAGCACAAGCCCAGGAATAAAAAAACAGAATGCGGCAAGTTAGGAGTCACTTGAAGATAACTAGGTTTGGTAGATTACATTCTAGTATTGCACTATGCAGCAGCGTTTCTTACTTTTTTTTTTTTATTTTTAATTTTTTATGATTTATCAAATAGTCAAAATATGTTAGCAAGACGGGGGTTATAACACACGCACACACCCTAAGCTCCGGATGTGGGAGTCGTGCCTGGTCTTGGGCCAAAGCCAGGTTCACTCAAGGCCGCCCAGGGACCAGAGGGAATAGAAAACAAACTGGTTTTTTGATTATTTACGACAGTCCAACTTCCAAACAAAAGTTGGAGGCAAGACGGGAGTTATAACATGTGCACGCACCTGCATGTGTCATACTATTTGCATATGTACAAAATTGACCATACAAATACTTATCAAACACAAATGAATAAAATAGAGGTGTGCGTGTGCTTCGCATGTGTATGTGTGTGTGGAGATAGGAGGGGGGAACTTCAACTTATGATAAAAAAACAAGTGTGCCTTTATGTAGGCTTTTCCTATGTTTGTGGGAGGCAGTAGAGGCTAGAAGAAATACTCTTGTTTCACTGTAATATGCAGGATCACGAGTTTTTGTTGCTAAAGATATAAATAGTCTTTATACTGATCATAAAAATAAATAAATCATCTTCCTACTGATCAAAAAAGACATAAATCATATTCCTGAAAGAAATATCAATAACAAAATGGAAAAAAACACTATATGTTTTGTGTATGAGGGCTAGCATCCTCCTGCTTGGTATTCAGCTACTTGCTAGGATCTAAAATCTATGTTTATACAAATCTAGAGATAATGCTAGCTCAATGATAGGCTTAAGTTTCCACTCTCGAGTTCTTTTTTCAAACAAAACTTCAACACAAAAACAAATAAACTATAGAAAACCAACCAACCACATTGAGAAACTGGTAAGGAAGCAGAAGTTGCCAACCACCTTCAGATATCTCTCTGGATCAATGACAGCCTCTTAAGCCATATGCCCTGTCTTCTTTTGCCAAGAAATATTCTTGCCTTATCTTCAGCTGCTTATCAACTTCTGTTGTGAATGGGATCGGATCCTCCTCGAACTGATCTTTTACTTGATTGATTTGGATTAATTTCCATTGAAGGAGCCGGTGCTAGGTTAGGTGATGGTTGTGCTTGCAGGACAACCTCCTTGCCAGCAGCCTTCAGAACGCGCGAATTTCTTAGAAACGGAGGCTGTCCCTCATCCCATCTGAGGGCAAGATCTATGCCTCTCAAGCCTGAAACCTTATCCGGTTGTGTTGATAGAAATCCAACACAAACAAGAATTATGACCCACTTACAAGTAGAAAAACCCATTTCTCTACACCTCAAGAAGAATGTAGCTCTCTTGGTCAAGGCAACAATGAGAGAATTGAGTTGGTGGTCTCTTGGACTGTGCCCCTTTTATTTCTTGTGGCTCATTCCTGTAGAACAAGGCTGTAGCTTATCTTTTGTGGGATTTGAACCAACCAAAAGCATAAAGCATGAGAGGGCCCCAGAACATCTAGGGAAGTTTCAGATTCACCTCAATCATAAGCCTGCAGTAGAAGCAATATAAGGCTGTTTTAGAAGACACTGACAGGTTTGAAATAAAAGTTAGTTTAGAACACCACCCTTGGGAAGACAAGAATCTTTTCATTGGTTCCCTACTTCCCAATCATTTTCCTTGTTCTTCTGTACCAAACAATGACCAACCCAGTCTCAGGGTCTCTTCATTGAATTTTCCATGTCATCATCCTCTTATGCTGACATGTACTTCACCTTTAGCTCATATTGAACTTGGTTACTCTGCTTAGCAATGACAACTCGAACAAATCATGTCTTTAATTCAGTGTTTTATTCATTTTACAGTAAATAACTGCTAACGAAAAGATGCAAAAAATACTATGTTGTGTGACTGATTTCATTATTTTAACTTGATTTGTTTGTTCGTGTTCCTTGTTTGATTGCCAAGAAAATAGTGAAAGCATTGGGAAATTTTCAGTGTTAATTTATGGTGTGCTAAGGAATGAAAATAAATAATTTAGGGAAAGTAAGAGTGGTTTTGCATGGCTTGACTGCTGGAATTAAAGGCAGGAGGAAGCCAAGGCTGAGATTGCTACAGTTGCAAGAAAGCCAGATAAAGCAATATTTGGGGAAGGTGAGGAATAGAACACTCTCCCAAAGATGAACCAAGCACTTGCTTTATGGTATAATGCTAATTCACTTTAGAATTCCAAGCACTTCTATCCAGGCAATAAAAATCACACATACTCTTGGTTTCTTGTGCTTAATGGGTTTCCTTTATGCTTTTCTTTGCTTAGAGTATCTTTAGATTGTGCAGCCCATTCTTCAAAGTTTCAACTTAGAAACCCCCAACAGGTCCTCTCCATATATGGCATTGGAATGTCCCCTTGTCTTCCCTTTTTTTTTTTCGTTCTTTATTTTTTCTCACTTACCCATGTAGACCGTCTTTCTCTTTTCCTTCTTTTTCTAGTTTCATTAATTCACAAACTACAATATTACAAAGCATAGTTTCCTACTCAAAATTAGAGAGGGGTAGAGAGAGAGAGAGAGAGAGAGAGAGATCCTTTTTCCTTCTAACAAGGGAGATGAGGTGGACTGGTCTTGGTCCAACCCATATATCCAATTCGATACATTTACAAATGTGAGACTTCACTTTTAGCACTGTATTATTAAAGCAAAAGAAACATATGAACTGTTGCTTTCTTATTTCATCCTTCACCATCAAATTTGAACTCCAACGCTGCATTTAAATTGTGAGATAATTAATACTATGGATAATGCATGAGATTAGATATAGTACGTGATGAATTTTTTGTGTAAGATTATTTCTTTAGTATTTGGCTAGTGGGATAAGAAATATGATTTGATGAAATAATTTTAAACATATGAATTTTAATAGAAAACAAATTTGAGATGCATAGTGTCACATGGGTGGTATTGTATATTTCCAGTTCTAGAGGATAAATACTCCGACAAGAACTTTCCTGCCACCTCACCTCCCAAATAATAATAATAATTATTTATTTATTTAATCAATTAATTAAAAAAATAAATTTGTGGGTTCCACTGGATACACAGTCCAATGCTAACTCTCTAGTCCCGTTAACAATGCAGAGGGAATCCGTGGAGGATTTCTTGCACATCATACAAGGGCATAGCAAGTGTGAACCATCAATCAGCCAGAGGGAAAAATATATATATATATATGTATGTTTTATTTTATTTTATTTTTTTAAATAACCTAGAATCCTCATGGGTTTATTGTAACCTCGACTGGTATTCCAAATTTTAGTACATGGATCGGTGCTTAGACAGATGCTACTTTTCAGCTCCTAGGGTATCATTTTTCACCTGCTACTCATAGAATATATGTCCAGGGCAATGACAAACTTGTTAAATCAAGTAGAACAATGATTAAGTGTGACTCAGAATGAAATCCAAACAGAGAAAAATGGTGGAATGGGGAAAGTGTTTCTATGTCATTTTTCTATCAAGCAAGCAAAACGGGAAAGAAACATGCATACATAGAGAAATGGTGCAAGTACATAGCCCGCCAAGCTTAGCGGCACCATGCTAGACCAAAAATGTATTGATGTCAAATAAACAAAAACGGAAAGCAACACGCATAGAAAGAGAAATGGTGCCAGCATATAAATCAGTCATCCCGTTGTTTATTTACACTTAGGTTAAAAATCTTATTAAAATGAGTTTTACTTACTAAAATTTCAAGCGATTTCAGTTGAGGTCCGTTCTGAAACAACAACAAAAAACTCTGAAAAATACTAAAAACCTTTGAAAACCTTTAAAATTCTCTAACAAATTCTACACTTTTTGTATTTCGTGAAATTTCTATAAATATATATATATATATATATTACATATCACAACAAATTTTTACAAACTCCAATAAATTTTTTATAAACCCAAATAACATTCTACAAACCCAAATAACTTTTCTACAAATCCCTAAAACTTTTTAACTACTTTTAATAAATTCTGACATAAAACCGTTCCAACGGAATAAAAAAAAA
>QLOD02000033.1:21449008-21459360 GCA_003260245.2 Sideroxylon spinosum | reverse complement strand
TCGTGAGGCTTCAGCGTCTGACCTATGTCTACCGCCACATTAGACGGCGAGATCATCTTCATCTTGGTGACTCGGCGATCTATGATGTCTAATGGTAAGTCGAACTCTCCGACCATACACAAAGGTACGGCCCCACCGCACGGTTTGCAATTGTCCATCTTCCTCTCGATCAAGTACGTCTCTACTCCGCCCTTCGCCAGCGTCTCCGCCGCGGAGCCACCGGCGGGTCCGCCGCCCACAACGGCGACCCTGAGATTCCTGCCGGTGACTTTCGGGCTGGATTTTCCGGCTACGATGCGGAGTCTCCGGTGGGTTGTGTGTTGGGGGGAAATGGGTTTGGATAGAGTGACGGCGTGGTGGTTCTCCGGCGAGCCTTGGCGGAGTCCGACGAAGGTTTTGAGAGCAAGGGAAGCCATTTCTGGGAAGGTGTGTAGTGAGTAACAGAGAGGAAGAAGGGGCTGTTTGTTTCTTCGCTTTATCGTATTGTTTTATATTTTTGACGGATATGGTTTGTGATTTTTGGTGTTTTTGACCGTAGATCCGTGTGAATAGACGGCTGTGATTTGTTGTGGATAATGGGGTGGATTATGTTGTGGACTAGTATATGAGATGAGTAGTTCGTTACGTTTTGCATGTCTTCCTAGGTTGGCATTTTGCCACGTCGTCGAACCTTTTTCTGGCCAGAACATAAATATCATCCCATATGTGGCATGTCCTAGTAATTTTTAGTAGATTTAAAAAGATAGGTGAGAAAAAGATAAAACTATATGAAATTTTAATAAATCTGTATTTAAAATTCTACTTTGATTATTGTGCGGCAAAAAAAAAAAAAAAAAAAAAATCCTTCTATGTGCTTTTCGAGAATTAATTACACTCCGACCAAAGACTATATTCTCTTAATATTTGATTGATTAAAATTAACTAAAATTCATCGATTGTTATTAATTTTTTGTATTATTTTTTAATTTTAAATTTCGTTACATATCATTTTTATATAAAATTTTATATTTTTATTGTATTTTTTGATTCACTTTGACCAACCAAACATTTCTTAAATTGGGACTAAGTAAATACTTTAATATTTATATCATATAATTACTGATTCAATATATTCAAGAAATAAGATTTACAGAATATATAAAAGGATCACTTTTTCACTAAACACAATGTTTACGTTATTACTAGCATTTATATTATATAGCATTACTATAATCAAATCAAGTTATTGGATTATCCACGTCTAGACATTGGAGATATGTGCAAAGTAAGAAGTTCTCTTTTTTTTTCTTTTACATGATATTATTATTTATACATGAAACTAATTTAAGTATGGGAGATTTCATGCTCGGAAGTCACCTCCATCCACTTTATTTCACAATTTTCTTATACGTAGTTCTGCGCCTAAAAGAGAGTCTACATAAAAAAAAAAAAAAAAAATGAGCAGCGGTCTAAATAAAAATGAGAGAAGGAAGTCTATATGACAAGGGGATTAAAATTTTTCCCTACAATTACATTTTATTTTTATACAGTATCTCAATTCGAAATCTTAGTATCATATGAGCCAAGTCAAGTTAAATCCCCTCTTCTCTATTATTTATATCAACTGTATTTTTTTTTTTTGGCACATAAAATTGTCTTTTTTCATAATATTAATTTATATAATCTTAAATTTTTTTTATTTTGTTTCTTAATATATATATCTTTATTACCATATATTCATTTTAATATCTTTATTTTTGCTACATTAATCTTCTAAGATTGTTATTTTTATTAACCCAATACTCTAGACCATAAATTATATCTTGATACGTATTTTCAGATATTATAAAACATCCAACACATTTCTCTATTAATCTTAGGAAATATTTAGTACAAGGTGAAAAATTTGGGAATAAAAGATTATTGAGATAATTGTTACCCTAATAATATTTAATGGTGTAGTTGATACCTAGTAAAAGTTAATATTTAATTGACCGAAAGTAAAGTTTAATATTTAATTTTTAAAATATTATAATAAAAAATCATCATAATAATTTTATTTTTAATAATTAGTGATTTTAATAATAATGATATTTTGATAATAATATTTAATTTTAATAAAATATATAAAAAATTAATTATAAAAAATAATTTTATCATAAATTAATTTTAATAAAGTATATATTATTAAAATATATAACTTTAAATAGAAAGAATTAATTATTAAACATAATTATATAATAGATTAAGTTTTCAATGGTAATTAATATAAATATTGAATTATTATTTGGTAAAAGTTATTTTTGATAAAATATTTAATAAAACAGCTAATTTTGGCTTAATTAAATAAATTATTAATTTTAACAAATTATATTAATATAATGCATAATCTAATAAATTATTATTTATGAAAAATAATTGTTATTTAATAAAATAGTTTTTCTAAAATAAATCATTTTAATAATTAATTGTTACTGGTTAAAATAATATTAATTTGAGAAAATAAATAATTTTAATCATAAATTAATATTATTTTAAAAAAATAATTAATTATTAAAATGATTTATTATGGTGATAAAATAATTTAATAATTAATTAAATTTAGTTTTGATTAAAAAGTTATTATTTTATAATATTTGTTATAATTAATTTTAGGGGAACGTTGCCGAGGTTTTATAGCGATGCAAAGCAATGTTTTATGTAGTAATGAGAAAAATGTACAATTTTTCCATTACACCACTACTCACCTCCACCCACCACTAGCAATTTACCTTTATATGGGGATAATATTTATGTAGGTGTAATTGTTACCCATTTTTCATACTAATATAATGGAGGGAAAAAATTACGCTGGTAAAATTTATCCTCCGTTATCACAAAAACAAACACGTCTTTGTAGATAATATACTTTTAATTCATCCACTTGCTATTTGATTCAAGATTTATTTTTTTATTTTATTAAGATCCAAGAAAATGATAACTTTTTGGCATATGTTGATCCTAAACTTTCACTATATCATTAGTAATTTTAATTTTACGCTTTCTTTAGAAAAATTTCTCTGTTAGAGTTGATTTGATTTTTAAAGTAAAAAATTAATTTGATTTGTTAAATGAAAATTTTTATTTAGAACATCGATTTGAATTTAAGAATTGAATTGAATTGAGTTAAGAGAAATACTAAATTTGAATATTTTAGTGGGAAAGAGAAAATAAGGTAAATATGATATATGAAGGTAAATTTATTTACTTATTTAGATGGTTTAAGAACATAATAAATTCTTATCAAATTTTATTGTTTTTTATTGGATTTCAAATGAAGTAAAATCCTAAAATTTAAGTTATAAAATGAAATGAAATTCAACTCCTAATATTTTTATTTTGGTTCCAACCATAAGAATTGGTAGGAATTCTTACCAAATGAAATCAAATTCTATTAATTCCACCATTTCAAACAAACCGTTACTGAATTTGAAATTCATATATTCTATTTTAGTCTATCAACTCAAAAATCTCTAGACTTTAAAGCGTGCTTCTAAAGTTGTAAATATATATGGTTCTGTATTATACTTACATCCATAAATGCGGTAATACTTAATTTTAGCTATAGAGACTCCAACAATGGAGTAAGAAGAATATAAGAAAGAGAAGAACCCTCCCATGCTGTTCTTAACATACAAGGTTCGAGTAATGTACCTATATCCATGGTATATTAATAACTAATTTTAACTAGAGAGGCTCCAAAAATGGAGTAAGAAGAATAGACAAGGGAGACGAACACTTAGAGAATCCTCTTGCTTTGTTCTTTACTTTCTCTTAACCTTGACCTTGAAAACCCTAAGTTTTAACTTTATAATGAATGTACAGTATATCCCATATATATAGGCCACAAAACCATAAATGATTTTAGCTTTCGAATCGTAATTCAAAGTATCAGGTTGACGCTTGCCAGAGTAGTGTTCCTGTGAGGTTCCAACACATTTCCATGCCCTTTTAGTTCTTTTTCCAGATGGCCAAAATAATATTTAGGGATAATTAAATCATTTTGATCTACTATTGTGCATGAGTAATCACTCTTAGTAGGCTAGCCAATGAAGCGAATCTAGATTTGATATGGATCAAATCTATCAGATCTAGATCTATTGACCTATGGTTCATAAACGTAGTTTTATAATTGATTTTGATAATAACAAATATTGAATTAAATTTTCATAATTAATTTTCAAATAGACATAGTATGAAATGTTACAATTCATTTTAATCTGATAGATTCAAGATGACATGCTTGGAAAATATTGATATTATTTTTCAAGTATTTTTATATAATTTGGATGAAGAAGTAAAGGAATTTCAAAGTTTGGAGTAATAAAAATTAAAGAAAGATGAAGACTTGAACTAGAAGGTTAACTCGGATGAACAGCTAAATCAGACACATGTTAGTATGTTGATGATATCTGAAGATCTAACGGTTTAAATTGCATGAAATTTAAATATAATAAACTAGAATTTCATATCTACAAATTTCTCTGAGTAATAGTTTCGTAGATCTAAAGGAAAATTTCTCAAAAAGGAGATGGAAGATCAGTCTTGGCAGAAGCAGGTTTAATTCTGAATTCTTAAGCTAAACTTGGTGTTTGAGCCATAAATCATAATATAAAAATTAAGAAATTCGGAATTTTGGTGTGTGAAAAGAAGATTAATAAAGCTAAAACTTTTGTATTTTAAGTTTTTTCTAATTCGAAAATTATTATGGTGAAACAGAAGCTTAAACTGGAAATATAGATTCAGAGTATCAGAAAAAGTTAGTAGTAGCTAGTCTCGGTGCAGAAACCGTATCCGACTATCTAACCGTTGGATGAAGCTCAAATGTTGACATATGATAGTTGACTTATATATATACAAAGTTCTTACTCTCATAAAAAGTCAGATATGAATGTTATGATGGTGAAAAGCGGTCACAAAAATTATCTTAAAAAATCTGAATCTGAAAGGTAGCATTGGAAACAAGGAAATTGAATTTCTTTCAAGGGTAAAAGTGTCTTTTCACTTAGTAACGACCATTTGGTGATTTTTTCCCTATAAATATAGCCTCAAGATCAGATTGAAGAGGAAGAAGAAGGCAAGAAAGAAGTAAAGAGAAATAAGAAAATTCATCATTTTGTAAAGATAGAGTGACATCTTTTTACACTTGTGTTTCATCTTTCATATTCAATTTGTGAAAGTTTCTTTTTTTCTTTGATTGAGTGCTAAACTTATTATTGTTATTATGAAAGGGGGAATTTATAACTTTCTTAATTTGTAAGAGTTGGGTGATCTCTTGTTGGTTTTGGTTAAGTGTTGGAACCAAAACCAAAGATATTCTTTGAGAGAGACTTGTGGAGTGATTTGGGGATAAAATCACTTGATATGTGTGATTTAGAAATAAATTCACTTGGGAAAAGTTTCTAGCACCTTGGGAAGTTAGTGCGTAACAAGTTCTTAAAAGAATAGTGGAGAAATCTCAAGGAAGACCGTGAGGAAGTGGATGTAGGCAATATTAAAACCGAATCACTATAAATCAATTGTATTTACTTCTCTTCACGTCTCTTTATATTTATTACAAACACTAGCACTCACTCTTCATCCACAAATATTGAATATTTTTTTTAAGTGCATTCCATTTTTTCTTGTTATCATTTTCTTCTTGACACATTTATTTTAAGGGTTGAAAGTTTTATTTGAAAAATTTTTTAAGCAACCCTATTCAACTCCCTCCAGTGTTTCTATTTGGGACAACAAGATCCAATTATAATGGATTTGTTCAAGATCTAAAAGTAATCGGATCTTTTTTTTAAGATCTAACCCAGATCTATTTACTCGACGGATCTGACCTATTTTAATTTTTTTAAATCATCATTTCATAAAAATAAAAAATATATTTTGTTCAAAATATTATATGTATATAGATAGTATTTCAACAACAAGTTTTCGTGTAGCTACTGGAATGGAGATGGAAAAACTAAAGCTCGATTGTGAAAGATCTATGCAAATGGTCCAGCAGTGAACGAAAATGCATGAAAACTAACACCAATTTTTTGTGAATGAGCTTTCGGATGGAGATCAACAGGAAGTTACAATGGAAAGTCCACGTGAGATAGCCTTTTTTGTGGAAATAGCTCCCAAGTTTTGGAGGAATCATTCTCACCATTGTGAAACATCTCCTAGGTTTTTGATAAATTTTATTCGTCATCGGCGGTGGCGACATCAGCGACTGTGAACACATGTCTGATGTTATGCTCATCACTTCGGCCATCGTTATCGTACCCTGATTACACTTGAAAAGTGTAATTATAAACCTCATAAGTTAATTTAAAAAGCATGCATTATCTAATAAATTTCAAAGTTTTATTAATTTGTATCACTTATTTGGTTTCTTCTCTTTAATTTAGGAAAGAAGAGCGAATAATTGTGATTAGCAGCGATGAAGATGAGAAAAATAACAAAAATGAGCCTTTGGATTCCACTTAAAGAGCTCCGATTCGGACTAGAGCAAGAACACGGAGAGAAAAGAAAAATAGAAAGTCAGAGTAGCACATTGTGGTCCAGACCATTTCCCAAACGGTTGGGACCACTGCAACAAAAATTAGAGAACTAAACACATTGTGGTCTGGACTGCAACTACGGGTGGTCCGAATCATTGGGCGATTTTTAGGTGCCATTTTGTATTTTTCTTTTTAAGGTTTTCGAAGGCTCTATAAATAGAACCTTGGTAGAGATGTTTTGACATTCATTCAACCGTTGTACTGAGTTTTTCTAGAGATTTTACTATATTATTTTAAGTGTTTTTGAAGAATGTTCTTTATGATCTTTGAAGTTTTTATTGGCGTAGTGTCGACAATTGTCATTTTTCTTCACTTCGAAGTACGGTATTTAATTTTAGATTTAATTTAATGAAGACTATTATTTATTTTGTTTTTATTCTTGTTTCTTGCATTCTTGTTATGTCGATGTTAGGTTAAATTGCTCATTCTTGATTCAACGAATCAAGGAAGGGTTGATTGTTATAAATATGGTGATGTGCGTAGATCTACGTGTATTGTGTGAAAACGTATACGTAGAGATTTACAGTTTTTATATTTAAATTTTATTTGTTTGAAAACCATTCGAAACCGAAAACCCTTGATCACATTCTTTGTAAGCACTAATAAGGATTTTTGAATCTTAATTTTTCTTTTATATTTTTGAGATGAATATGTAAAATCTAAACCCTAATATTTTTAAAATAAAATCATCTAGTTTTATAATCCTAAACGTGAATATAAAGTTGAGTTTGGGAAATTCGTAAACTTTCACGAAAACATATTTCTAATATATTTTTCCTTTACTTGAAACCTAGATTGAGATTTAAAATAAAACACATCACTCTGTGAACTAATTAATCCACCCGAAATTTGAATCAAGACCTTTATCTGATAGTCGGTTTTCATCTGGTAATTAAGTTGATTATTGATTTAAATTTCGAATTTCAGTTTTTGTTTAGATTAGTTTTAGTAGAGAAATTTACGCTTATTTGCAAGCAAAAATCAATTCCAACCTCCAACCACTAAAATCGTCACTTTTGAACTAGGTAGTAAATTGCTTTCATCTTTGAGAACTTAGAAATTAAAACAGTAGGTTCCTTGTGGATTCAACCTCATTCTCATCAAGTTAAAAGTACACTGCACACCCTTGTACTTAGAGGTATTTTAAATGTAATTTCTAAAGGCAGCCAAGTTTTTGGCATCGTTGTCGGGGAGTCTCAGATTAGTTTTTAACTTGCTTTAAATTAAAGTTTATTTACTGCCCTTTGGTTGAAAAAAAAATTTAAGTTTTGTTTATTTTTCTTTTACAAAGTATCTCAAGAAAAGAATTTATAATCTGCGAAAAGAGATCAAGTCTTTGGAAATTCAAATTAAGAATGAAGAAGTACAACTTGAGTCTTTTAAAATTTTGATCAAAGAAGGGAAATCCATGAAAATATTATTAATTTAGAATTTAATTTAAAGATTTGCTATAGAGAATTAAATTATTTTCGTAAAGAACTTTTGAAAATAGCCTTTTAATTTCTTTTTATCTCCTAAAATTCAATTTTTATTTATTTATCTAGTTTATGAGTGTTTGGAATCGTGGGAAAGATGGTAGCTTAATACGTCCTGAAAACATCAGTATTCCTTTTAATACCGACAATCTCTTCGTAGAAATTCCTCTATCATCTACTCCTATTCCTAC
Source organism: Sideroxylon spinosum (assembly GCA_003260245.2). Taxonomy (NCBI): domain Eukaryota; kingdom Viridiplantae; phylum Streptophyta; class Magnoliopsida; order Ericales; family Sapotaceae; genus Sideroxylon; species Sideroxylon spinosum. The sequence goes on along the minus strand of QLOD02000033.1, from coordinate 21,451,137 downwards.
GGTAGAAATGGTAGACAATAATCAACCCATTATTGCTAGACGTTCAATAAGAGATGTATTCCAATAGAATAGGCATGCACCTGAATCTTGTATAGTATGGCCTGAAAATCCTTTCCTTTCAATTTCATACTTAGGATGATCCAAATTCTACCAACCTTTTATGGTATGGAATCTGAAAACCTTTACGAACACTTTACTAGATTTAAGAATATTTATGTGACTTTCAGAGATCAAAATTATCCCATAGATTTAGTATTCCTGAAACTTTTCCTTTTCTCTCTTAAAGATAAAGCTGTTAGATGGTTTGAATTCTTATAACCAAATTCTATTTGTTCTTGGGAAGAAATACAAGCTAAAATTCTTAAGAAAAATTTTCTTCCCAATCGAACTGATGCTATTCAACACTAGATTTTGAACTTTGCTACTCAGACTGATGAAAGTTTTTATCAGTGTTGGGAAAGGTTCAAAACACTTTTACATTCCTGTCCACATCATGGATTTGAAGTTTGGCGTTTAGCAAGTATCGTCTATAGATCATTAACACCACAATTAAAACAATTTGTGAAAATCATGTGCAATGGACAATTCTACGATAAAACTCCTGACGAAGCATACGAGTATTTTGAATTCCTTGCTGAAAATGCACAAGCTTGGGATAATACGGGAACTCAGAACACCCAAGCTACTAATGTTACACCAAACAGAGGTTTACATCAATTGAGTGAAACCTATGAACTAAAAGCCAAATTAGTAACACTGACTAGGGAGATTGAGACCTTGAAAATTAATAAGAAAACACCTACTGTCAAGGAACTCGTGGCAAGTGTATATTATCTTATGTGTGATAGTGAAGCACACAAGATAGACGATTGCCCTATGATCCCTACGTGTAGAGAAATGGTGCAAGGACGACATTTAGTGAATTAGCTATCAATGTGATCAACCAATTCTGTCCACCATATTGAGGACAAAATTAAGGGAAAAATCCATTTTCTAAAACCTTTAATCCGAGCTGGAGAAATCATCCTAATTTTGGATGGAGAAATGATGGAGTATCAATGCCTGAGTAGTTTCATTTTGCTCCACCTCCACCTATTCCACAAATTCCTACCCACAACCAAGGACTGTCTCAAAACATGGGACACTACAGCAAATCACACTTTTGGTGACCACTTTTTACGACCAAATATAAATTTGGTCACTAAAGGGTGATTTTTCTCGACTAAAGTAAGATTGGTCGCTAATAGTGACTTTTTTCCCAACCAATTAAAAGTTGGTCGCCAAAAGGTACATTTTCCCGATCAATTGGTAGCTAAAAGGTTACTTTTTAGTGACCAAAATTAATTGGTCACTGAAAGGATTACTTTCCTCGACTAGTTAGTCGCTAAAAACTTGAATAAAAAATAATAAGATATTTATTACTTTTGCCGACAATTGGTCGGTAAATGTATTACTTTTAGTTACCAACTGGTCGCTAAAAAAATTACTTTTTAGCTAAAAAGTTATTTTCCTCGACCAATTATTCACTAAAATTTTGAATAAAAAATAATAAGATATTTAGTATCTTTGTCAAGTAATTAGTCTGCAAATGTATGACTTTTAGCTACCAATTGGTCGGTATTACTTTCCCGGATCAAGTAAATGTTAAAAAATTTGAAGAAAAATAATAAAATATTTATTATAAACTAACTTAAAAGTATTAATAAAATATTTATTACTTTTGCCAACCAATTGGTAGGTAAAGTGCATTTGGCTACCAATTGGTTAGCAAAAGTTATCAAAATTTATTTAAAAAGATAAATAAACAAATAAAAATAATTAAATTTTATTTTTTTCTCTATCTTTCTCTTAAACAAATTTGTTTATCTCTTTGTACGATTTAAATTAGATTTCATAAATTTTATTTTAACATTTATTTATTAATTTTAATTAATTTAATGAAAATTCACACGTATACTATGCTAGATATACCAAAACAATCAATCACACAAATAATTGAAAGCAAAAAGCAATATATGTGGCGAAACTCCTCTAAAAACTTTCACTAAAATCAAACGTTGGTTACAAACTCAAAACTCTTGATAGATCGACTCCTCGACTCTATACTCTATTTGACGTTTGCTCGAATC
>QLOD02000033.1:21428203-21448908 GCA_003260245.2 Sideroxylon spinosum | reverse complement strand
TAGCACCCTCTAATGAATGTTCTCTCTCCATGTTTTTAACCCTAGATACATCCCTTATATATACAGCAAGACCTGGGTCGTATATAGTGCAAAACAGTGTAAAATTTACACTTCGTGGGAAGGGGCATTCGAGCGGTCTTCCCGCGGTCTTCAAGCAAGGTCAATTTCTGGAGGCGTTTCTCAGCTTTTTCCCGCGAATCAGAGCGTGCTTCCTACGTTGTTGCTTGATAAGGCTTTTTTCAACTCATTTTAGACTTCTAAAAGTGTTTGTATAACTTTTCTTGAGGTCTGTACACTTCTACTAGAATCAAGACTGTAGTGTCTTAGCCTATACTAAGTCTAAACATTACAGAACTCTATTTTGACTATAGATTTGTCAACTTTACAATTTTATCCCTAACAATTTCCCCCTTTGGCAATTCTATGTCAAAACTTAATAAACAAAATTCCAAATGAAACATCCTAGTCGAAAGCCTCAGAAAGTAATACACTGATCAATATGTGCTGATTATTATTCCTGTTTACTGCACACTGAAATAAACATATCAAGGCATCTCGTGGGAAGAAACAATAAAGGAAATAAAAATAAATGAACCATTAATCACCAAAAAAAAAAATAAAATAAAACATTAACTAAATGTTAATTATTCTCCCCCTCAATTAAACATGAATTATTCTCCCCCTTTTTGATATGAATTGACAAAAAAAAAAAAAGATATGATGCATAATCTTGATCAATTCATTCCAAGTTCTATTTCCCCAAAACACAAAACTATACATAGTTTCAAATTTTTGACCATACATAAATAGCACTGATAAGAATTCTAAGAGTCCGCTTACTATTTATGTTATAAGTTGTTCACACATGTCATACCAATGGTCAAATGCCTGTGCGGTGTGTGCAATGAAGTTTAGAAACAATCATGATCAATACTTTTCACATACTCGTATGAAATTTTAAAATGCTCTTTTTGGACAATGAATTGAATAAATAGTATATGCACTTGTGCTTTTCGACTTATTTCTCCTCAATTCATTTATTTTCAACTACACACCAATTTTTCAATTTACTTTCACCAAGTTTATTAAGATTTTCTTTTTCAGACTTTTCTAACTTTACCTGGCGGCTTTTACACACTTATGGGTAGGTAGCCATCTTCCTGTATCATCGAACCTAGAGGGTGGTTATTTTGATAACCCACACGTCAACAGACTAGCTGCATTCTATCCCATTGGTAGTCCTTTCCAAGTGATTTTAATTGAAATATCGTAGAGCAACTAATTGTCCAAAAGGAGAATTTATAAACACACTTGGGTAGTGAAATTTTTTTTCATGAAGTCCAAACCTCAGTGTATTTACAATAGGCACACCATTATCATGATAAGGAACAACAAAACATAGGATTCAGGTTCATCAAGTAATTCGAATTCATGACCACTATGTAGATCAACAATTCTACGCCTATGATTTTGAAAAGTGTATGAAGTAATAAATCATGTAAGAACATCACAAAGAAGAACATCACATCAAAAAATATTTTTATGTTTTAATAAAAATCTAATCTACATAATTTCATAGAACTAAGAAAAAAATATAACAATTAAGCATAGCCTAGTCTATGAAAAAAGTTACCTCTATGTATCAAGGCTCAACCCTTCAACATCTTTAGGGGTGTGAGTGATATGTAAGTCACTCTTTCTAACCCAGATAGTTCCCATTTTAGGGGGTTTGTTAGATTTTGGACCAATTGATTTTGAAATATTTTTCTTTTTATTCTTCTTCATTGGCCAAGGTATGGAAGGTTTAGGAACAAAACATGACTCTTGGAACCTCAATGGGCCAAAACTGTTTGACACTTGAAAATTAGGTCTCAAGAAATTCCTTGTGTCAACATAAGATAGGGGTAATCCACATAATTTGTGGCAATTAGGTCTAATGTGACCTTTAATTCCACAATGAGGTCTAATGTGACCTTTAATTAGGTCTAAAATCTTTCACTAAAATCAAACGTTGGTTACAAACTCCAAAACTTTCGATAGATCGACTCCTTGACTCTATACTCTATTTGACGTTTGCCCGAATCCTCGATGTACCAACTCTTCTAGCGAAAGCCCTCCGACTCCTCGAAGGCACAATACTGATTCCTCAGTAGCTTTGTTGAATCCTCAACGTGCTGAATCCTCAGCGATCACGAGCCACAAATCCGAACTCCTTCGGATTAAGCTCTGAAATACTGGAAAGCTTGGCTAAGCAATTTGAGAGAACTTTGAAACTATTTAGCACCTTCTAATGAATGTTCTCTCTCCATGTTTTTAACCCTAGATACATCCCTTATATATTCGGCAAGACCTGGGCCGTATATAGTGCGAAACAGTGTAAAAATTACACTTCGTGATAAGGGTGTGGTAAGGGCGCTCGAGCGGTTCTTTATCTTTTTAAAAGAAATTTAAAAGCAAAAATAATTAAAAGTCATTAATTAATTTTAAGTAAGTTCAGTTCTTAGTCTTTTTAGAACTTATTTTGAATATAACCACTGAAAATATTTTTCGTATTAAAAAAAATTTCTTAAAATTGTTTTCAAAAATTTTGTTTTTAATAATAATTTCCTAAATCTAAAATTAAATGGACCAAATTATTTTTAAAACTATTAATACAGACAGAATGAAGAAAAATATATTATGAATAATAAGTCATAATATAATTAGATTGAAGACATATATTAAATCTATGCTGTACACATTTATTAAAGTAAAATAAAAAACGATGTAAATTTTTTTTAGTTAAATACTATAGTTATTTGTAAATTATTTACTAAATATTAGTATGGCTCTATATATTGGCTGTGATATTAAATTATTGAAAAAAAGTTAAAATAATTTGATAAAAAAATAGATTTTTATCACTTTTACAGATCAATTGGTCGCCAAAAGTGACACTTTTAGTGACCAATCGGTTATCAAAAGTGATAAAAATTTGTTAATGTATATAAAGATGCAAAATACATGTACAAATTATAGGTTGGCTTAATGGCTAACCATTCAAACTTTTAAAGGAATAGCACGGGTTCGAGTTTCACCAACAACAAAAAGTAACAAAAAGTCACAAAAATATAAGCTCGACATATGGCATAATTATAGGTTGACATGTGTCACATCATAGATTGACACGTGGCATAATACAAGTTGCCATGTGGCATGATGACATGTCACTAAACGGTGCAATGTGGCACCACATGATTTTTTATTTTTTACATTTAATTCAAATTTCTAATTTTTTAAATTAACCTTTTGGTGATCAATTGGTTGCTAAAAACAAACCCTTCGGTGACCAAATTTGGTCGCCAAAGGGTAAACTTTTCCTAACTAAATATATGATAGTCGCCAAAACTCTACTCTTTAGTAATCAAAGTTTGGTCAGTAAAGATCATACTTTTATCGACCAAGTATATTCTTGGTCGCCAATAACTTTTGCGACTAGCTTTTATCGACCAACTGGCGACCAAATTATGTTTGATCAGTAAAAACTTTAGTGACCAAAATTTTGGTCTTTAAAAGTGTTTATTGTTGTAGTGGGATCATATCCAAATACAAAATTCCTTTCTAATAAGTGGTATATCAAAGAGACTCTTCAGCAATTCATGGCTACACAATCTACATTGTGGGCCCAAAATAATCAAGTAGTGGATGACATAAAAGGATAGCTGACTCTTATACCCCAAACACTGAGTAATCAGCAGAAAAGGTTAGTTTCCTGCTCAACCATATTCAAATCCATCTACTCAAGTACATCAGGCTGAAGGATCTTCCATTGCTCAAAATAATCTTGAACAAATTCAAGTTGTCACGACGCTTAGGAATGGTAAAGTAATAGACAAAACCATTCATCTTAGGGTGGTTGAACCCGAGAAAGAGTTGGAACCCAAGCAGACAATGGAAGATCAAATACAGATGGAAGATCTAGTGAAATTAAATGAGAATGAGAAAGCACAGGAGAAAGATGTAGAAAAAAGAAAGAAAAGGAAGGTAAAAAAGAAGTAGACGTTACTTCAAGGGAATATGTTTCCAAACCATCATTCCCTCAAAGATTCCTAAAATCAAAGAAAGATGCTCAAGTACAGAAATATCAGAGGTGTTCAAGTAAGTCAAAATCAACATACCTCTAATTAATGTAATTAAACAAATTCCTGTATATGCCAAATTCTTAAAGAAATTATGCACGGTGCAAAGAAGGCTAAATGTAAAAGAGAGCTTTTCTAACTAAACAAGCTGGTGCTATACTTCATGGTCGTATACTCCTTAATTATAAGGACCCTGGATGTCCTACTATTTCATGCCACATAGGGGATTATTATATTAGTCGAGCACTGCTTGATTAGGGGCAAGTGTAAATTTACTCCCATACTCAATTTATAAACAATTAGGTTTGGAAGAAATAACACCCACTTGTGTGACACTTTAACTCGGTGATAGGTCTATTAGCGTCCCACGAGGAGTAATTCAAAATGTATTGGTTTAGGTAGAGGATTTCTACTTTCTAGTAGATTTCGTCATACTGGATACACAACCATTAACTAATGTGTCTGCTCTCAATTCGACACCCAATCTCTTACTCTAAATGGGTAAGCTCTACACAAATGGTCGGTAAGAAATCTGGTGTTATTGTAGTTCAGAGTGAGAATACTGAGTTGGTTCCAACTTGAATTCAAACTGGTTGGAGAGTATGCATTGATTATAGAAATCTCAATGCCGTAACAAGGAAAGATCATTTTCCTCTTTCATTCAGGACCAAGTTTTAGAAAGAGTAGTTGGGCGTGTATATTATTGTTTCTTAGATGGTTATTTGGGCCATAATCAAACTAATGTTGCTTTAAAAGATTAAGCTAAAACTATTTTTACTTGTCCTTTTGGCACATTTGCTTATAAAAGACCATTTGGTCTTTGTAACGCTCTTGCTACCTTTTAACGCTACATGATTAGCATTTTTATTGAAATGGTAGAAGAAATCGTGGAGGTCTTTATGGATGATTTCTCCATTTACGGTGATTCCTTTGAGCAGTGCTTAGAGAATCTTGATCTAGTATTAACTCGGTGTGAGGAGAAAAATCTAATGCTTAATTAGGAAAAATACCATTTCATGGTGAGTAAAGTTATAGTTTTAGGTCACATTGTTTCCAAAGAAGGTATCCAAGTTGATCAAGCTAAGGTAGAATTAATTTAAAAACTTGTCACTCCATAATCTATTAAGGATATTCATTCATTCTTAGGCTGCGCTGGATTTTATCAGCGTTTCATTAATCATTTATTGAAATTTTAAAACCCTTGTGTCATTTATTAACAATACAGGAATTTTTTGAATGGACACCACAATATCAAGAGGCATTTGAAAAACTTAAAACCTATTTAACTACAACACCGATCCTTCAATCTCCTAACTAGTCACTTCTGTTTGCGCTTATGTGTGATGCAAGTGACTATGCTATTGGTGTTGTGTTAGGGCAAGAAGGAGATTAGAAAGCACATTTTATTTATCATGTAAGTAAAACCCTAAATGATTCTTAGTGAAATTACACCACAACTGAAAAAAAGATGTTAGCAGTTGTCTTTGCCCTTGAGAAATTTCGCTCTTATCTTATTAATTCAACTGTTATAGTGTATGTTGATCACTCTACATTAAAATACCTGTTGACCAAATAAGAAGCAAAACCATGGTTAATACATTGGATTCTGTTATAACAAGAGTTTGACCTTGAAATTAGAGATAAAAAAAAGTGTTGGCTGGTAGCTGATCATTTGTCATGTTTACCAATAGAAGCTTACTCAAAGGATGAAATTCAAATAAACGATAGTTTCCAAGATGAACAACTATTCAATATAGCTACAATAACGACATCCACACCTCTGTGGTATATTGACATTGCCAATTATTTGGTGACTGAAAAAATCCTAGAAGAATGGAGTTCTAAGGATAGAAGGAAATTTATGAGAAACAATTGAGTTTTCTTTCGGGATGATCTTTATTTATTTAAATATTTCCCTAACCAGGTAATTTGACGTTGTGTTCCCAAATAGGAAGTCCAGGGCATAATCGAATTCTGTCATTCCCAAGCTTGTGGTGGCCATCCACAAATAAAACAGCTTAAAAAATTTTACAATATGGATTTTATTGGCCCACTATATTTAAGGATGTTCATCATTTTTGTACCACGTGTGACAGATGTTAACGTTTAGGGAGTCTAACCTGTAGAAACATGATGTCTCTTTCCCCTATTCTAATTTTGGAAGTATTTGACTATTGAGGAATAGATTTCATGGGCCCATTTCATATATTTTTTGGATTTGAATACATTTTTGCAGGAATAGATTATGTTTCTAAATGGGTTGGAGCAATTTCCAGAAAAACAAATGATCAAAAGTCGTGCTCAAATTTCTCCATTAAAATATATTTTCACACTTCGGAATGCCACGAGCGATTATAAGTGATGGAGGAAAACACTTTTGCAATCAGCTAGTGGGTGCATTGTTACGTAAATACGGTGTAGTTCACAAGGTTGGTGCATCATATCATCCATAAACAAGTGGCCAAATAGAGCTTCCAAATAGAGAAATTAAGCAAATCCTTGAAAAAAAGGGGTCAATCTAAACTGTAAGGATTGGTCATTAAGATTGATTGAATCCATTTGAGCGTATCGCATAGCTTATAAAACAACTTTAGGGATGTCTCCATATCGTTTAGTTTATGAAAAGCCATGTGAATTAGCGCATAAAGCTTATTGCGCCATTAAACACTTTAATATTAATATTGACGAGGTTGGGTTGCATCGAAATTGCAAATTACAGAAATGGAAGAATTACGGAATTATGCTTGTGAAAATTCTCAAATCTCAAAAGAAAAGATGTAAAAGCTCCACGACCAGCATATAACTCGTTGTTCATTCCATGAAGGCCAAAAAGTGCTTCTTCATCATCATGACTTCATCTTTTTCCCAGCAAATTGCAATCTAAATGGATAGGCTCTTTCATCGTAAAAAGTGTTTTTGAACATGGTGCTGCTGAAATAGAAAATCAAAAGAATAAAAATCACTTCAAAGTAAATGGACATAGACTTAAACCGTATTTAGAAAATTTTGTGGGATTAGTTGAGTCGTGGGAGATTTTGGATCCCTCGCCATACGATTAATTTATGATCAAAATTATTGTATTGGATGTATAGTAGTTAGTTAGAATATTTTTTCTTTTAGCTAGGATAGAATAGTTTTAATTTTCCTCTATTTAAAAAAAAAAAAATCTACCTCTAAAACTCTATCATTTAGTCGTACTCTTATATCGTACTTGTGCTTTGAGTTATGACTATGCTGTTAGTTGTCTTACTTTACGTTCATAGCTCATTCTTACGTGTTAATTCTTTTTATTTTGTTTTATTAATTTTTTTGTGTTATTTTTATCTTTCTCATTCTACTATTTATCTCATGCTTAGTATTATTATTATGATTTTCTTATTTCGTACTTTATATATTATCTGATGATCATATTCTTGCTATTAATGCTGCTTTAGCTACGTATGACGCTAACATGAGGTACTTCTTTTCCCTTCTTTTCTATTTTTTTGGGTTAATTTTTTTATTTCATTTTTTTATTATTTGTTTTGTCATCATTAGTCACTTGCAAGTTAAGTTAAGGGCACTGTTTATATATATTTCATGCAGTTTCTTTTTTTCTCCATGGCACACACATTGAAGACAATGTGTCTCTTAAGTTGGGGGAGGGATGGTTAATAATATGTAGATTGCCCTTAGATATTATCAATGACTAATGTATGTGTCACTTTCTAATTCAATGGTGGTAGCAGTCATGAAATTAACAGATGGTTTAATGTTCAATTTTGAAATGGAGAACTAAATTTTAAATTGAGTATAAACTTTTCTTTTGTAGTAAAGAATTATCACTTAAGATCATTGAAATAAAGGCGTGTTAAGAATTAGAGTTCATGAGACTTAGTTATTCAAGTATGTCAAGACGTAGGTGGAGACTTAACACCCTACACTTTGTGAGCTTTTGAGCTTGATCTTTATTCTTGAGGGTTTTATACTTAACATTCTATATTATTTCTTTCATCTCACTTTTCTTGAATAGTTTCATCACATTACTTTGCTTTGGTATTTAATGCACAAGATACTAATTTTGATTTACATGTATGGATCATTGCTTCTGACAAAGTGTTATGAACCTAGAGAGTGATGTTAGGCCATCTTTCTTACATTTGGAAGCTTGTGACTTTTCTTTGATTACATTACCTTCGGACCCACTTTGAAGCCTTTAAAGAAAAAAAAATAATATATCAAGTTTCTTGTTTTAGTCATAGCTATAGCCCTTTAGCCTTAGATATATATGTGAACCAACCCTTGCATGTCATGGGATACGTATGCAAAATTGGAAATAAGGTGTATAAAAAGGGTGAGCTCGTAATTGAAAAAAATCAGGATGGAATGAAAAAAACAAAAAAAGAAAAAAAATTATGGACATAGCATTTCATGAGTTCATTATTATCAATCCCATAAATGAAAAAAATTGATAATAATAAAGTTTTAGTGTTTGGTGTTCAAAGACATGAAAGGAGAAAAGTTGGGGAATACTTCATTGCATTTTCATTATTATCCCTAGACGTACACTTTGATTTTTCCTATCCTTTGTTTGTCTAACCAATGCCCCATGGCCAAGCTACAACCTAGTAAAGACCTAGTGGACTTTAGGTGAAAGACACTTATAAGAGCATTGATCTATTTCATGTGATTGATAATAAATTTCTTACTTATGCATTAATACATTCCATTCATGAAGCTATGCAACACTTAATGTTTTAATTCTTTCAATCACTTTTTGATTTGGGTTCACTACACTTATTTAATATTGCATCCATACATGAACGATGAGAGTAACATTTTTAAGTGATTTCGTTTGAGAATGAACATCCTGGTGACAGTTGAAGTTAAAACCGTGATCTTTGAGTATATTTGTTAACTATGCTGATTGAATGTTATTATTTGATGCACTTGAAATTAAATGGTTGAAAGGTTAGGTGAGTCTGAAGTACATTTGGAAAAATTATGCAAAATTTTAAAGTTTGGTTACTTGTTTCATATTGAATTTGAATAAGAGATTTTTGAAATTATTATTACCATCCATTGAGTTAGTTTAAGAATTATATGGGTAGATTCACTGTAAACCCTCACGAGACGTCACTCGTCCACTAGTGGTACCTAAGGGTTACCTTGACTCATGAATCTAGAGTATGCCTTAGCAATGTTGCTAATTGGTTGGGAATCATAAAGAATCATAGGAGATAGTTAAAAGGCTTGCTACACGTAGCTAAGTGTAGCTATTTTTCAAGTTGGGAACTAATAATGTTCAAGTTGGGGAATGTGATTACATTTGAAAAGTGTAATTATAAACCTCATAAGTTATTTAAAAAGCATGCATTGTCTAATAAATTTCTAAGTTTTGTTAATTTGTTTCATTTATTGGGTTTGTTCTCTTTAATTCAGGAAAGAAGAGCAGATAATTGTGATTAGCAGCAATAAATATGAAAAAAATAACAAAAATGAGCTTTTGGTACCCGCTCAAAGAGCTCTGATTCGAACTAGAGCAAGAATACGGAGAGAAAAACAAAACAGGAAGTTAGAGTAGCACACTGTGGTTGGGACCACTGCAACAAAAATCAGAGAATTAAACACACTATGGTCCGGACTGTAGCCACGAGTGGTTTGGACCACTGGGAGAGTTTTTGGCACTGCTTTGCATTTTTTTAGGGTTTTTCAAAGGTTTTATAAATAAAACCTTAGTAGAGATGTTTTGATATTCGTTCAGCCATCATATTGAGTTTTTCCAGAGATTTTACTTTATTATTTTGAGTGTTTTTGAAAAATGTTCCTGAGGATCTTTGAAGTTTTTATTGGCGTAGTGTCTACAATTGTTGTTTTTCAATTCGCTTCGAAGTACGGTATTTAATTTCAGATTTAATTTAATGAAGACTATTATTTATTTTGTTTTTATTCTTGTTTCTTGCATTTTTGTTATGTCGATGTGAGGCTAAATTGCTCATTCTTGATTCAACGAATTAAGGAAGAGTGGATTATTATGAACATAGTGATGTGTGTAGATCTACATGTATTATGTGAAAACGTATACGTAGAGATCTATAGTTTTAGATTTAAATTTTATTTGTTTTAAAACCATTCAAATATGAAAACTCTTGATCACATTCTCCGTAATCACTCATAAAGATTTTTGAATCTTAATTTTTCTTCTATATTTTTGAGATGAATATGTTACATCTAAATCCTAATCTTTTTAAAGAGAAAATCATCCAGTTTTAGATTCCTAAACATGAATATAAAACCGAGTTTGGAAAATTTTATAAGCTTTCACGAAAACATTTTCCCGATCTATTTTTCCTTTACGTGAAACGTAGATTGAGATTTAAAACAAAACACATCACTTTGTGAGCTAATTAATCTACCTGGAATTGAAAGTTGAATCAAGACCTTTATCCAATAGTTATTTTTCATCTGTTAATTTAGTTGATTATTGGTTTATATTTTGAACTTCAAGTGTTTGTTTAGATTAGTTTTAGTTGAGAAATTTACGCTTATTTGGAAACAGAAATCAATTCAAACCTCCAACCACTTGGAATCTTCACTTTTGAATTAGGTATTAAATTATTTTCATATTTGGAAATTTAGAAATTAAAACAGTCGGCTCCTTGTGGATTCGACCTCGTTTTCATCAAGTTAAAACTACACTTTACACCCTTGCACTTGGGGTATTTTTAGATGTAATTTCTAGAGGCAATCACACCCCCTCTCTTTCTAGATTTATGTCTTCGAAATCTTTTGATATCCTCACAAGCCTCTGACATTTTTAGCCACTTCAATATATATGTGTGTGTGTATGTTTTATATATGCATACACAATAGAGTAAAAATAATTAAAATGATAATTTTTTTATTTTTAAATATTTTAAAATTTTGTCTTTATTTTTATTTTTATAAATTTTATTTTTAAAAATAATGGTCTGGTGGATCATCCGGATCCAGATCCATTAATTCTTGAACCCAATAGATTTAGATTCGTTAGGTCACAGATTTAATTAGATGGATTTGATATAATATAATTAGATCTAGATTGGGATGGATCTGGACCAAATCTACCCCATTAATAGGCCTAACTCTTATCATGTTTAATTTGTCATTTTATGTGATTAATTAATGGAGAAACTATTTTAAACCTAATTTGGCTCCAAGAAACTCTATTTCTCTTTCTAAGATAACCTGGAAGCTCCTAGTGCTCCCGAAATCTATCCAAAACATCCAAAAATGACTTGATCATGTCTAAACCTAATCCAAACTTCACTTCGAATAGGCCTGAGCTTGGTACTATAGACCAAATTTGGCTTAAAAACCTATAGTGTCTAAGTAGGCTACAACATACTTCATGGTGAGTTTTCATGCTTATAGGGCAGAAAGGGTTTTTCGCTAGCAAGGTGAGATGCAAATCTTTGACCGTAAGGCTAAGCAGTGTTTTTTACCCACATCTATGAGCAAACTTTTCTACCTGCCTTTATAGATAGAGAATTCCACTCAAGTGGCATGAGCAGGATATTATGCTCGTTTTTGCGGGGCAGACTTTCAGATCATTATATGTTCAAGCTTATAAATGAGAGGCCCCCTAGTTCATTTTTCACATTTAAACACTTGATGCACTCGAAGAATCTAAGATGAGGTTAGGACGCCAAACTTCTAATTTCTAGAAGGTTCCTGCATTGGTAAAATTTTCTTTCTCTAAAATTTTATTTTATTTTTCAATTTAATATATTTGCATGATTAGGATAGTAAATCCTTTTATGTAAAGATAAATACTCTATTAATGAAAGGTATCCAGATCATAAATTAAGTCCAGATTAAGTCCGACGGATGATATTGACTAGATTTACCTGAGATGACTTAGCAAAATTCTAGACATCACATATAAAGCATTCATGTCATACTACTATATCATGCCACAACATCATGTCTATAATGCCATATTATCGCTACCATGTTATACCATACCAATAACATATTATATTATGCAATATACCATGCTCAAATGTCATTTGTCATAATAGAATACTACAATACATGCAAACACATACCCCTTTTGGGTTGGCACAAAGTTAGAAGTCAAACGCTTATCAATTCACAGCATTCACTTGAGTGAACTAAGCTCCAAAGATTGGGAATGACTTAAGATTGGCTAAGCTAGTGATTTCTAAGTCATAACTCCTATAAATATATATATATATATATATAAATAACGTGCATCCTTCAATTATAATTCATGATAGGGGGTTAAATGTTACAATATAAATTGTCATCACATTTAACATGGTTGAGACATATTTTTGCACATCAACTGGATTATTCATATGACACTATATTCTAGGCCCATGTCACACAAATTTGACCATTATCATCAAGAGTTAAGCTCCCCATCAGCTAAGTTCCTTCCCTAAGTGTTAACTACCCACTCACTCACACGAAACACACCCTTTGAGCAAAACTTTCCAATGGAGTGGAACTCCTTTCCCCAATCATGTGTGAAATGCTAACCCCACTCTTAACCCAACCAACTGAGCTTAGTTCAAATAACCCCATATCACACACATTTCAAAAATATAATATAGAATTTAAATATGAAAATTCAGATTCTTATTAAACACAGCAGCATGTCCTCGATTTTTTTTTTTTTGTAAATACTAATTATAAGCATGCAAAAAATATATAAAACAAATAGTTTGTATATGGATATAACAAGTGCATTATACATGCCATAAGTGACATAAAAGTACAAGGCAGTACAGTACACTAGGCTGCCAATATTTATTGTACAGGTGTGAACTATTCTATATCAATAACATCAGTGGGGCAGTCTGACTATTTTACATCCTATATATATATATATATTAATATTACCAGTGGGATGGTAAAAGATGAGATGTGTGACATAAACATGCAATTGAGAAAGGTAGACATGATTGGTTGGGGGGATTTTGATTTTATAAGAAATCTTACATTGGATGTTTGGGGTAATTTGGGGGTGGGGGAAATTGCAAGGAGCAGGTGGCGGACTTTGGAATATTCTTCCAAACCGACTCATGTTGTGCCATCTGGTTGTGCTTATTTGTTTAGTATTGCAATCACCCAATACTTGCTTCATCAATCGGTAACTTAATGGAAGTCTCCCTGTGCACAGGTGTTGAGAACAAGTTTGTGACAAAAATGTACAATGATTCCATCAAGTTGATCCCTCCAAGGGTTAATAGCTTTGTAAGACAATCATAGATGCCACACCCAGGAGTGTTGTGTAAAACGTGCAATTGGTTACCAATTTTCTCAACAACATCGGCCATGCGCTCAAGCGTACGACCGAGACGCATATCGGTGGATTGTCTTTGTCGACCGAAACCATTCTTACCGTTGGAGAATTCATATTCTGGCCTCGTTCTTTTTTGACTGCATTAACTTGAGTCATTTGAATTGATGTTGCGTCTTAAAGATTGATGAGCTGGAGGTGTAGGACTGGATCCAAGATTCTCACCATTGTTGTAGACGTTGGCCTCATGTTTGAAATGAATACTCCATCGTGCGACTGATGGAGTCCAATATATCTCCCCAGTCGTGGTCATACCATGGAAAACCTGTTCCATCGTTCTCATGCCTTAGGCTCCCCCCCCGCCTTTTTTTTTTTCCTCTAAATTTTAGGATGTTGGGACTAAATTACACACAAAATGTTACTGACAAGTGTTAGCCTTTGGGGTAGTTTGAATTAAACCCAAAGAAAAAATTTAAAAAAAATAATGTCCAAAATAAAAAAAAAGTTGAATAACCAACAAATTTTTATGCAAATGTATTAAATTATGCAGGAAGAATACTTGTAACACACCTCCTCCATCGAAGAGCACCATTCGTTTGGAGTGTCCCAAGTGCCTTTGTCAGAGTTCCATCCCATTCTAGTGTACTTTGATCCAGGGGACTTGATGGATTACCATGCCTCCCAATCCCGTTTGAGTTTTTCAATTTGACTTTTAAATTGGAGAGTTGAGGGATTTGCTAGTTTATTTGTTAAATTCGCCAATTAGTTTCGTATAGCCAACTGGGGACAAATAATCCCCTCTTCCATAACCATCATTTATAACTGAAGCCATTAGTTGCAATAAGAGTCTATTATGCTGAGAGTCCTACTTGGCCTTGGTAGCGAGTGATTCAGAATGTTGGAGATTTTTTGGTTAGTGAGGAATGTTTGGACTTTTCTTATCCATATGCGTTGGTTCACTTGCAACAAATTGTGAAGCCGATCCATCCATTAAAGAACTAAAAATACAATACTTATAAATATGCAATGGTAATGATGGGACAGTCAGTACAAACAATCATGCTTGAGCACATAAGAAATAATTAAACAAAATATAAACCTTAAAAACCAAAATAATAAGATAAATTTACAAGCTCCAAATCCACCCCCCAAACGTACTGATCGCAACAAAAGGATAAAGTCGACCGTTAGAACAAGAAGTATACACTAATAATAATGTTATCAGACTAGTATCTGAATTACATGTGACATAATAAGATAAAAAACCAACACACACAAAACACTAGACAATAATTTAACCATGCAGAACGTTTGTTGAATGTGGAGGACGTCGATCTCTGGTTACCTAAACATGTTAGTGGTCACACAGGCTTTGCGGGATGAGATTGATGTTGAGTGGCATAGATAATTTTCCTGCTCGTGTTTGATCACACTCCGTATCCATGTAGCATAAGGCCGATAGGGAGTAAATTAATATATATATATATATATATATTAATACATATTAAACCTCCCAAGTATTAACAAAATTTTAAACGTTGATGTTATTACCATACTCACCACAAGACTATGACATGAGTAGTACGCCCATCCTGGTTTATTGGCTGACCTTGAAATCTTTACTTTGTAGCTACCAAACCCACATTGGCACATAACTAGAAGCCACATTGATGTTGCATTTGACATACGAGGTGCCATGGTCAGTGATTGACTCCCAGTATATTAGTAGTTGATTTACTTAAAGGGTTAACAATCTTGTAAAAGGAATAACATAAACGTATGAGTACATACTGCTTGCAAAATGGCTTTATTAAATATGCAAATGTATGTACTTTGAAATTAATGGGAAGAGGAAATAGAAACTGAAAACCATGCTATAAATTATGATCTACTGTTTAATCTGAATTTATTCAATTTATTAATAACATTGGTAGACAAGTTAATAGTCACTTAAACAACAAATGGATCATTCAAATCTCGAGGTTTGAACACAACCGTCTTCATCACTTCGATAATAGATGGGGACGGTGTCCCAAATGAGGTGACAAGGCCATTTCAAATCTTTGCAACAACACAACTATTGTGGGGATATATGAACCTACTTGACGAATGGAATCTTACAAGTAGCACAAATTAGGAGGATTTCGCAAACTCTCAACGACTTATAGGCCTTAAAAACAAAAAATGGAATCTATTGAGAACCCCATTATGGTAAAAGTTCCATACTTGTCTATAGCTGTCGGAGACAGAACCAAAGGTGGGGGTCCAACGATTGGTCGGGGTTGAAGGTCGTATCTTTGGTGAGAGGAGGGTGGTTGGAATGAGTTTCTTCTCTTGAAGCTTCATAGCCATTAGCAATGTCTCATAGCTCAGTTCCAGACATGACAAATGGAGAGGCAAAGATGTGCTTTCAAATCCAAAGGTTCGAATTTCATTAGAGTACACCCAAAGTGTATATGTGTTAATTTTTTGCAAAATGATGGCGTATTGAGAGGTCAAGAGACGATGTGGCAGAAGAAATTACTCATTTTGCTTTTATGTTTTCCAAATGCCTAAAAAGTTAGTAGTTGGCAAAAGTTGGTAATACTCTGCACACCCAATAGGGTGTAAATCAAGGGAATTTGACAAATATTTTTTTTTGGTTAATATCTCAGTGAAAAATTATCTTCAAATAGAGGCATCAGTGTTGTTTGTCACATCAGTCGTGGTTCTACTTTTGTGTGATCCATTATGTGCATGTCTCACTAGTAAAATGCTTCATATCCCTTGGGCCTAACAAGAGCTACAAACGGGCAAGCTTGGATCAGGTCACAAAGGGTTATGGCTAAACTATTTGAATCCAATTATAACCATTTAATAATGGGTTATTATTGGGCGGGTTAGATATTGATTATATCAAACTCGTGAACCCGAATTCAACTCATTTAAAAATTAAACCAATAAAATGGAAGTGGATTAATTATTTTATACCAAGTTGTACCATTGGCATATCAATGGATATATATATTTATATATTTCAAAATAAATTTCCATCCAAAAATAATACGTAAATATAAAAAATGTTATTTTATTGTCAAAAGAGTAGTATGCAATTCGGAATTTTCCTACAGTACCTATTTATTTTTTTAAATTTTTCTTTAGAACCACTAAAAGGTCTGTAACTATTTCACTCTGTTGTTGAACCTGAAATTCATATCAAGATAAAAACAAAATCTAACTCTAATATATAACATGCACAATATTGAAATTTATGACTATTGCCTATGTGCACCGATGAAGTTCCTATTCCTTCCGTTGCACACTTTGCCATTCCCAAATTTCTTGCTCTTTTCCTTATCTCTTCTCCTTCATTTGCTCTATTTGACGTATGGAAACTGGCGTTTGAGAAGTCTAATGGAAATAGAGGCAAAACTCATAATTAGGATTTTGCAACTTCACATATCAAAGTATATATAAAACCACACCATTCATTCATAAAAATCATATATAGATAAACTTTATCCAAATAGGTTGCAAAATTGAAAAATAAAAACTAATATTTTGACTTTAAACCTTTACGTAATAGAATAATATAATCTATATAATAAAATCAGTCATTGATTTGACATATATATACCTTTCATCAACGGTTGAGATTAAAAACCGTAGTTTTAAGAATTGAGAGAGTGAGAGTGCCGCGTGCCTTTGGCACGGGCAAAATACTAGTAAAAAACAAAGGAGAGCAATTAATTATGAATCTCTTGTCAAGATATACAATTAGTTGGTATATGCATGTACAAAATATATAAGAAGACTCATCTAGTAAGGAGAAGGAATGTTAGAACCGGAGTCAAGTCCAACGACTCTAATTTCAATATCCACTGTCAGCTTCTCCTCCTCTTCATACAGCTATTCTAAAATAATATTCAAAATATAAAAAAATAATGAAAATAAAAAGGACAAATAACTAATGTCAATAATTACATTTGACCATATTTTCTTATCTCTGGAACCATAATAAACAAGTCTAGTCTTGTGAAGTTTGCGTCATGGAAGTTTGTCTTAAAATCTCAAGAACTACCTGCCATGGTCAATTGTAATAAGGTAACTATAATATATACTAAAATTATGTTTGTTTCTGCTAATTAATCTCCTTCCAAGGGTACCTATACTGTATATGCACATCAGAGGTTTAATTTTCATTACTCTGTTTCAGTTTTACTAAAATTCAACGCATTACTCAATCTGACAACAATAGTTATGTAACCAAAGAACTTCCATATTTCGGAAATTGTCAAAAAAACCATAGAGAAGCCAGAACCGATTAAGGTCTATGCAAGACTAGGGACATGCTCTATTAAACCCAGGCAAGGTCACAGATTAGGGACAACCAGTTGGTGAGCAATTGGCCAATACATGCAACAAGCAACCAGAGAGTAGGGAAAGAAATCAACTGGGGCAATACCCCAGACAGGTAGTGTGCATGTAACAAGTCGGAGAAAGGAATATCCCACACAATTAGGTAAAAAGTAGAAGAGGAAGTAGGAAAAAAAAAAAAATGCTACAGATGGAAATACTTGGAAGCAAATAATCTTTAACAAAGCAATTCATAAAAACTATGCAAAAATGGTCCTTATTAATTTGTTATTGTGTACGTAAAACAGAACACATGCAGGAATATTTAAAGAGCATATCAGCAGGAGAGGAAAATGAAAACCCAGAAAGTCAGTAGCCCTTACCATCAAAAAAGAGTGAGAAGCACCACCACTCCATAGGTAGCACTTCCAAATTCTAATCTCAAAAAGTTTGTTACACTCAACACTTCTGGACTAGCTATAGACCCACATCCATTGCCAAATAGGAAATAAAAAAAAAAAAATTTCAATGGTTCGAATCCTTTTTCAAAATGAAGACTATCTTCGGAAAAATTTGACTTCTTATCATAAGAATGATACTTTCATCCTTCCATTTAATATCAAGTCAATGTCAGTGATACACTTGGGTGGAAAACCGAAAAAGATCAAGGAGAGGTTATTAACGGGTATCTGCTAAAACTCAGTTAAACCCATTTGACAATTGAGTCTTTATTTTCTCATTCGTAAGACTACTTCCTCTACTCCCTTATATATATATACTGTCTATATCTTATCAATAAGGCCCATAATAAATATATATAGTTAATCAACATCTTAGTCATCAACATTGTTAGGTCAACTAACAGCCATTTGGTATAGCTAAATTTACGTCATTCCATCGCCCACAATACATTTTGTATTAATTAAATTTTCAACTTACCTTCCATGCATCTTATTCAAGTTAATTAAAAAAAAATCGCTTATTCTTGTCATGACAGGTTAAGGACACTCTAATCAGACTAAAAAAATTTAAAACTTCTTCTTAATTATGTTTTATTACGACTATTGGATTTATAAAGATAAACTACAAAAAAAAAAAATGAATCTTGCCTCGCTCCATTTCTATTTATGGAGAGAGTTTAGATAAGTGATCCAATATTTGAATTACAAAATACTAACAAACTATGTAGATGATGTGATTCAATAATTAAATTTAAAATACAAACAAATCAGTGGCAGAGTCAGAAATTTTTCTTTGGTGTTGCATAAAATTTTTTCTAGTGTTTTAAATAATTTATTTTTTCCTAAGTATAGAATATTTTTTTATGAGTATGTATACGGGTAAGATGGTAAACGATAAAATACTATAAAATTTTTCTACGGCAATCCTACAAAAATTTCATATTTTTAAAAGCATAACATATTCCCTGCTTGCCATTTTCTTTTTCTATTTTTTCCCTTAAATGTTTCATAATTCATAATCTCAATTGACACATTACACAACAAATTATCTTTAACAATTTTATTATATTCTTTATTGAAATTGCTAACAATAATACAACGATAGTCTTTTTCAGATAATGAAGCTCCATAGATAGGGTGCCAACATAGTGTTTTATATTACATAATATTGCTAATGCAGTGGTTTATAATCGATAAATGGAAAACAATATCAAAAGTCAGATAGCATTAGAGTAAAATAGTCACTAGAGTTTGATAAGATTCCACATTTAGAGACAAATTGACAATACATGAACACCAAAAATAAATAAAAGAAATAGAAACTTACAGCTCACCAAACCCTAGAAAGAGAAGTTGAAATTAGGACTGGGACCTATCAGAGAATGATAAGGAGAACTGTGACAAATAATGAGAAACGTTGAAAGAAGATCAATCGACTTAGAAGTGACAGAAACAAAGGTGTGCAAAGCCTATATATATTTTTTTATAGGATAGGCCAGTAAAACTAGTCGCGTCAATAAAATGGGTCTGGTTAGACCCAATTTTGAGATGGGTCCAGTCATTTTTTTTTATTTTTACATTTTCAAGTATGGCGGTTGCCATCCTTGGCTAGGTGTGATTTTGCCACTGAAACAAATTATGCAACGAATTACAAAATACAAACAAGTTTTTACGTGTAGATAATCCTATCTCAGCTTTGTATCTTTGGTTTTTGAGGAACTTACTTGACTTGCTTTGGTGTGGGTAAGTTTACTAGTATTGTAAGACTAGGTGAGTCCGATGTTACATGTTTATTAGGATTAATCAAGAACAATAATAATAAGGCTCCTAGTTTCGTTGTTGTATGAAAACCTGTTATTATTGCATATAATAGGAAATAAATAAATAAATAAATATTTCACCGTTTATTCAAGAAATTAGCTTAATCATAACAACTCTACTTTTACTTCATTCGGTAAAAGAACCATAAAACTCTTAAAGCCTAAAACGCAAAAGTGGAATGATGTAAGAATTTCCTGCAGATGAAGTTTAGTTAGCCAACATATTGGATGAATACAGAATAGTCCAAGTTAAAGAAAGCACGTAATCGAAGTTTAGGTTAACACCTTGTACTCACCAAAACATATCCATAAATAAAAACCTTAACGGCTTGTTGGGATTAATTTTTTTAGTGTTTCCCAAAGTTGTTAAACGAGTGGCTTGGCATGCCACAAAAACTAAAAGATAAAATTAAAATTTTTTTAATTAAATTATAAAAATTTGAAAGAAAAATATAATATAAATAATAATAAAAATTAATGAATTATATAATCCGATTAACTTGTTAACTTGATTTTTAAAATAAACAAATTAAAATAGTATCTAAAATTAGTGAAATTAAATTAGATCCGACCTAAACCAACCTAACCAAACAATCTGTTGCACGCCTTTAGCCCCACTAGTTAAAACGAACAATATATTTACGTGAGAAGTAAGAAAAAAGAATATCCGATTATCGAATAT
>QLOD02000033.1:21360501-21384233 GCA_003260245.2 Sideroxylon spinosum | reverse complement strand
TAAAAACCTAATGTAACGAAGAATTGAAGAACAGATGAAAGTAAAGTAAACTAGGGTTTGCTCAAAAATGAAGAAGCGACGGCTAGTCTAGGGTTCTGTATCCTTATTACATCAGAAATAAGCCTTTTTATAGGCATACAAAAGTCAGGGGTAGACGCGTAATTTTTCCGTCTTCAGCATGTGCGAAGTAACTGGCCTCGGCAGGTGCCACTGCCAAACACAGGCGGGCGCCCCTGCTGATGATGCTCTCGGCGGGCGCCCATGTTAAACACAGGCAGGTGCCCCTACTGGATGCTCCAGGTGGCCCTGCCAAACACAGGCAGGTGCCCCCAGCTTGTTGCTGGTCTCGGCGGGTGCCCCTGCCAAACACAGGCGGGCGCCCCCGGCTTGGTTGCTGGTCTCGGCGGGCGCCCCTGCCTCACACAGGTGGGCACCACTGCTTGGTGATTCCAGCTTTCTGCATTTCGGCTCCTGTTTTGGTTCCTTTAGGCTGTGTTGATCCATTTTCCTATAAGGTACCTGAAAACAACAAAGAAAGATCAAACACAATAAACTTATAGTTCCCTTGATAAATGTCCATAAAATGAGTGTGAAAAATGGCTAAAGAATAACAATGATTTTATACAATCAGTAGACTCTCTGTGGGCATATCAAACCGTATATAAAATGAACCTAGGGATGTCATCGTACATGCTAGTTTACAGAAAACCATGCCATCTTCTTATTGAGCTGGAACATAAAGCCAATTAATCTATTAAACATTTTAATGCCAGCATTGACATGGCAGGGCTTCACCATAAACTGTAGCTTGTAGAAATGGATAAGCTCAGAAATGATGCTTATCAAAATGTTAGGATTGCAAAGGAAAGAATGAAAGATCTCCATTATAAACATATAACAAAACAGACAATTTATGATGGACAAAAGGCCTTATTTTACTGATCCTGCCTTCATCTACTTCTTGGAAAGCTTTAATCCAAATGGGTGGGTCTATTCGTTGTTTGCCATGTATTCATATATGGAGTGATTAAGCTTTAATCCAAATAAGGACTATTTTAAAGTTAATAGGTATCACCTAAACTCTATTTTGAGAATTTTGTGGCTTCGATTGAAACATAGGATCTCCAAGATCCCCCCCATTTGAATCACTCTAGAAACCTCAAAACATGTTATTGTACACTAGTTTTCTTTAACTTTAAGTTAGGATTTTGTTTATTAATTTAAAGACCCAATCAATTTGGACTAGGAAAGGAGGATAAGGCCAAAAACAATTCAAAGGAATCTTAGCATTTAGACGCCATTCAGATGCCATTTGGTAGTCCCAAAATTAGTCCAAAATCCATTCTTGGCGTCCGGATGCTACGTACTAGATAGCGGCTTTAAGCTTTGTTGTTTAGCCATTTTGATGGTCATACATACGTCTCTCTACCTTCTCTATACTTCCACAGTCTGTCTCCCTAAACCCGAGCATTACCCAACCGTTTTCCAGCTAAAATCTACCGACCCATCTTCTACTCACTCTATTCTTATAATCTACGGGCTATTTGATGATAGAATCTCAAGAAACTAAAGATTTGTGGAAAGTTCTTTGTGTTCTTTATGTTTTTCAAAGTTCTTCCACGATTCTTTGTTGACCTTCAGTTGGATAAGATTTCTTATAATTTACTTATGCTTTTTCTTCCATGAAATCTTTGAAGGCACTGCAAAGAATCTTTGTGAATTCTTCCCCATTCTTCAACATAGTTGTTTGGTGAAAGTCCAATCGTGTGGCTTCTTGGTTTTCTAAAGTTGAAGGATAACGAATGGTGATGAGAGCTTTGTAATGTTAGCAAAATAGATTAGACCATTATTTGCTAGTGGACTAATGATTGGACTTAAATTGTTACAAATTTATCTATTAAATTACACCATTCTACAATATGCATAAGTGATATAAAATTGTGTTTTGTGCAGATTTCATTCCCACTACCCAAAGATGAAACATATGCTGATTTTTGTCACTATGAGAAGCAATATGAGCTGTACTGAGGATACAAAGGAAAAGACATGAAGAATACTGAAGACATTAAACTGAAATACATCATTTGATCAACGCCAAGTGAAAAGATGAAGAAATTTCATCTGAATTCAATGCAAGAAGGCTAAATCATTAGTCTGGAAATTTGGAAGGAAGAAAGTGCATTCAAATGTGAGATATGACTCATTCGAATACTGCTGATTAATACTGAGGGGGAATACATATTCGAATACATTTTCAAAGCATCCAAATGAGGGAGAGCATCTTAGTAATGGACTCCACGTGACTGCAACTTCTTCATGTGACATGGTCCTAAAATGAGAGCATGGAAAATCTGTAATTAAGGGGGGAATTGTTTAACAGAATCAGAGATTTTTCTGGAAAAAAAGGAGTGGGGGAGAGTAGTGGAGCAGACCTAACGTATATAAAAAGGGGATATGGATGAGAGAACCCTACACTAGAGAGCTGAAGAATTAGTTTTAGAGAGAGAGTTTCTGATAAAGAGATAGCTTGAAGTTTTTCTTTCCGTTTTTAATTTGGGTTTTCTCATTTTAATTTCTGCACTCTATTTCTAAGAGTTGTAATCGGATTTGAGTTTGCAAGCAATTTTAATTTTAGATTTTCATTTCAGAAGTTAATGTTCTGCAATTCATCTTCCATTATTGTTCTGAGTTTACTAAGCATGAGCGGCTGAAATCTTCTTGGGCTAAGGCAAGGATAGTGTCCTTTTCGATGAATCTCAAGATGCTGCACATCATGTATGTAGTCTGAGTTCTTCAATTGCTAATGCAATTTGTTTCTGATTACTTTAGGAATCATTTATTCAAGGTCCGATTGATAACGATTTTTATATTTTATCAAGTAGTTCATATAAATTGCTTAACTTAGAACTCTCATGGAAAACCTGCATGTGGGTTGCTAGATGTAGAATTTATATTGTTCTAAAGATAGATTATGCACATCAATTTTTTGATCCATGGTTTGTTTCAATTGAACTTAATTTTCTTTCAAAAATTAGAACAAGTTGAATTGGTGATTCTCTCAAACTCTAGGCATCTGAGATGATTCGGATTGGAACTGATCTTGTCTTGCCCAACTTTTCAATATCAAATGTTAGTTAAATTTAATCCATGTTTCCAAAACCATCAACCATCATTGAATCAGATTTTCCATTTTGTTTTGAGATTCACGTGAGCCATGTTTTTACTGATTTAAACCATTAGAATTAACCACCTTTAGCCCCTTGATCCATTTGGAAATCGACCTGATACTCACCAGTTTATTTTGCTACAACCACACCTTGCACTTGGGGAAAGTTTGTTTTAATTTACTTACTATCACTGAATCAGAATTTATATTTGTAAGGTAATTGAATAATGACAAGCACAATTTTGGCACCGTTGCCGAGGATCTTCTAGAAGCAATGGTGTCTTGAAGCTGTGAGTTGATTGGCGATAAGACTCACCACCATTTTCAACAACAGAGCTGCTTAACCTGTTGAGTAACTTTGTTCCAGTTCTTTTCCTTTATTTTCATGTAGTAGTTATAAATTTTGGAACAGAATTTATGCACTTGAATTCTAGGCTAAAGCATCTGAATTTCTGAATTTGAATTTATTTTGCTGCATCCGATCTCTAAATTGCTGCATTTTGCTATTGCATTCTATTAGAGAAGAATAGGATTGAATTTTGTGTTAATTGGTGGATAAATTTTGAAGTTGGGAGGTTTGGTTGGAGTTGATTTGAATTTGAATTTTCTGTGCATGCTGTTAAGGTTTGGTAGATTTGTTGGAAGTAGGTCTGAATTGCATAATCCATCGTCACTTGCTGAGTTACTTGAATTTGCATCATCAAACACATCATCTGAGCATTCGGTTACACAGATGGATCCACCTTTACCACCACCTGTTTTACCGGAAGGAAGTGTTCAAGGTGAGAATGACCAACATGATCAAAAAATTCTCAAACCTCTCCGTGAATACCTTCATCCAACTAGAAAACCAACACCATCATGTATTACGCTTCCAACTGGACACCAGAATTTTAATTTTAAACTGGGTACAATTCAGCTTTTACCCACTTTTCATGGCATAGATTCCAAAAATCCTTATATGCATATGAAAGAATTTGAAAAAGTTTGTGGAACTTGTGTAGATAGACATTCTAATGAGGATATGATTCGTCTTAAGTTGTTTCCATTCTCATTGAAAGACAAAGAAAAAATGTGGTTGAACTCACTTGAGCCTAGATCATAAGGATCTTAGAGAGACATGCAAACTAAGTTTTTAAAGAAGTATTTCCCAGCTAATAGGACAATGATTCTTCAACAGCAAATCATAAATTTGGGTGTAAGTCTAATGAAACAATTGCACAAGCATGGGAAAGATTTAAAGAGTTGTTGTAAGCTTGTCCTCATCATGGCTTTGAGTCTTGGAGAATAGTTAATTTTTTCCATAATGCATTGACTCCTAACTTGAAAATGCTTGTTGCAACAATGTGCAATGGTGAATTTTATGATAAAACAGCTGAAGAAGCTTTGCATTTCTTTGATTCACTTGCTGAAAATACTAAGTAATGGGAAGTAGTTTCCCCATCTTTTTCTGAATTTTCTGACAGTTCACATGCAAGAGGCAAGTTTCAATTAAGTGAGATAGATGATCTTAGAGGTTGATTGGCTGCACTTTCAAAGAAGGTTGAACAGTTGGAATTAAAGAAACACCAAGTGAAAGAAAATGAGGTGAATTGTGTGATGTGTGAGACATTAGACCATAGGATAGATGATTGTCCCACACTTCCAGCTTTCAAGGAAGTTCTTTGTGGCTAAACAAATCCTAGCCCAGCTACCAAACCTTTCAATCCAAATCAAGGAGTAAATACCTATGGCCATCCAAACACTTACAATCATAGGTACAGAAACCATCCCAACCTTTCTTTGAGAGCTGTGTCATAAAACCAGCAATATTAGCGCCAACAACCATTGCCACCTCAGTCTTTTCCTTCTCAACCATTTTAGCCGTAGCCTAATACTAATTCCTATCAGTCTCCATACAAGAGATCATTGGAAAACACCTTGCAACAATTTATGCAAGGGTAGATTGGAACAAACAATCAAGTTTGCAAGTTCCCAGAGCAAACAAACAGAGCAATGGAGGATATCAGAGGTCAACTCTCCAAGCTCACTCAAGCCTTAAGCATCAGAGAATCAGGATAATTTCCATCTCAGCCTAGACCAAATCCTATAGAACAGGTTCACATGGTTGAGTCATCTTCAACTGAGACTAGTGGAAACATAGAGCATGTACAAGCTGTGACAACTCTTAGAAATGAAAAAATGATAAGAAACCTGATTATGTGCCATATGAGGAAGAAAATTAGAAGAAAGAGCAGGGAAACAAAGAAGAATTTGAGAATAACAAGCTGGATAGTAGAAAGATTTTTATGCAGACTGGGAGTAAAAATCTGGACAACAAAAAAAAATTCTGAGAAAAAATAGAATTTAAGCAATAAAGGACAGCATATTTAAATACAAGATAAAGAGCAGCTGATTCAGCAGAGTGAATAGTCGAATATCAGCAAGCAGCAGAATATAATCCAGAGGGAAGAGCAAGTAAATTCTGAAAATAAAGAGGTAAATTCCAAAAATAAAGAGGGAAATTCTGAAAATAAAAATAAAGTTTTTATTAAAAATCAGTTTGAAAATAGTGAAAAAATTTCTAAAACTGAAAAGATTTCAAAAGAACCTAAAGTGGACAGATCTGAATTTTTTACAAAACTCATCTTCCTCAAAGATTGAACAAAAGCAAGAAAGAGAATCTAAATTCTGACATTTATGAAGTTTTCAAACAAGTCAGAATCAACATTCCCTTACTTGATGCTATTAAGTAAAATCCATCCTATGAGAAATTTTTGAAGGACTTTTGCACTGTGAAAAGAAAAATAAATGTGAAAGTAAAAGCATTTTTGATTGAACAAGTGAGCTCCACCCAAATACAAAGATCTGGGGTGTCCTACTATTGCATGCGTCATTGGGAATAAGAAGATAGATCAAGCTTTGTTGGATTTGGGTACAAGTGTCAATCTCTTACCATTTACTATTTACCAATAGCTTAGGATAGGAGAATTGCAACCCACTAGAGTGGCATTACAGCTAGCTGATAGGTCTGTTAAAGTCTCAAGAGGAATTGTTGAGGATGTCTTGATTCAAGTTGATCATTTCTATTTTCCGTGGACTTTATAGTGCTAGATACTCAGCCCATTCAAGGGAGTCAACCAATTGTACCTATAATCTTAGGGAGATAGCCACCTCAAATGCCTTGATCAATTGTAGAACTGGAGTCATTAAGTTCTCCTTTGGTAACATGACAATTGAGAAAAACATCTTCAAAGTGACAAAATAGCCTAGTGATCATGAAGGGCTAGTGGAGGTTGATTTAATTCAAACCATCAATCAAGAACACTTTGATAGAGAATACTTGAATGACCCATTGGAGAGAGCATTAGTGAATAGTGAACAAGTGGAGTTTCTTGATGAATGTGAATTAGCGAGTTTTGGTGAGGAAACTTTTGAGAAAAATTCAGATTCTGTTATGTCAATAGATAAATGGAGACCCATTTTTGAGCCCTTAGAGCTACCAAAAGTCAAAGTCTCAGTGATCTTTTGAAAAGCCACCCACACCCGAGAGAAAACCTTTACCAAATGACTTGAAATATGTGTTTTTAGGTAAGGGAGAATCCTATCCAGCTGTCATCTCAGCTCAGCTAAGTTTCGACCAAGAAAATAGACTTGTTAAGGTCTTGAAAAAGCATAAAAGAACTTTGGGCTGGATCAGCCCACTGATTTGCACTCATATGATATTTTTGGAGGAAGATTCTAAGCCAATTAGGCAAATACAAATGAGGCTTAACCCTACCATGAAAGAAGTGGTTAGAGGGGAGGTAATCAAGCTATTGGATTCTGGAATTATCTACCCCATTTCAGATTCCAAATGGGTTAGCGCAACCCAGGTAGTGCCTATGAAATCTGGAGTGGCTGTGGTGAAGAATGAGAAGGAGGAATTAAATCCAATGCGCATCCAAACCGGATGGCACATGTGCATAGATTACAGAAAGTTGAATGCAGTCACTAAGAAAGATCATTTCCCTCTTCCTTTCCTAGATTAGGTATTGGAAAGAGTAGTAGGGCAGGCATTTTATTGTTTCCTAGATGGATACTCTGGGTATAATCAGATTGAGATTGCATTAGATGATCAGGTAAGACCACATTTACATGCCTATTTGGTACATTTGCATATAGGCGCATGCCTTTTGGACTTTGTAATGCTCCTACAACATTTCAGAGATGCATGATGAGTTTGTTCAGTGATTTTGTGGAAAAGTTCCTTGAAGTGTTCATGGATGATTTTCAGTTTATGGGAGTGGCTTTGATCTTGGAGAAAGTCTTGTCTAGATGTGAGGAGAAGAACTTGGTCTTAAATTGGGAGAAATGTCACTTTATGGTGACCCATGGCATAGTTCTTGGCCACATAGTGTCTGCTAGGGGGATAGAGGTAGACAAAGCCAAAGTAGAAATAATTCAAAACTTACCCACCCCTCTATATGTGTTAAGGATGTCAGATCATTCTTGGGCCGTGCAGGTCTCTATAGGAGGTTCATCACATCTTTTAGTGCCATAGCTAAGCCTCTATGTAATCTATTATCTCAGGATGTTCCCTTTGATTGGACACGAGACTGTCAGGCCTCATTTGATAGACTTAAGGGCTTACTCACTTTAGCTCCCATATTGTAAGCGCCTGATTGGACCTTGTCTTTTGAGCTAATGTGTGATGCTAGTGATTGTGCTATTGGTGCAGTCCTAGGCTAGAGGAAGAAAAAGAGACCACATGTGTTATCTTATGCTAGTAAGACTCATAGTGATGCACAGAGGAATTACATAACCATTAAGAAGGAGCTTCTACTAGTAGTCTATGCATTGGATAAGTTTAGGTCATATCTTGTGGGTTCTCATGTCATTGTGTATACTGACTATGCTGTGTTGAAATATATTGACCAAACCCGATGCAAAGACTAGACTCATTAGGTGGATCCTTTTACTTTAGGAAATTTATTTAGAAATCAAAGATAAGAAAGGGGTTGAAAATGTGGTAGCTGATCATCTCTCTAGGATTCTAAATCAGGACTTAGTATCTTTTGATCGTCCCATAAATGAGACCTTCCCTGATGAACATTTGTTCAAAGTAGACTCATCTGAGGTACCTTGGTTTGTAGACATAGCTAATTACCTAGTTTCAGCCTTGATACCCTCTCACTGAACTAAGTTGGATAGGCAGAGGTTCGTTAAGAATGTGAGGCATTTCTTCTGGAATGATCCATATTTGTTCAAATATTGCACAGACCAAGTCATTAGAAGATGTATACCTGAGAATGAATACCACAGTGTTATTACATTCTGTCACACCTTAGCCTGTGGAGGTCATTTTTTTGCTAGGAAGACTGTGGCCAAGATTCTATAATGTGGTTTGTGTTGGCCCACTATGTTAAAAAATGTGCATGCATTTTGTGTCACTTATGATAGATGCCAAAGACTTGGCAGCCTCACTAGGAGGAACATGATGCCACTTCACCCCATCTATGTGCTTGACATTTTTGATTGTTGGGAGATGGATTTTATAGGGCCATTTGTGAGTTCAGTTGGTCATGAATATATCTTAGTGGCTGTTGACTATGTTTCAAAGTGGGTGGAGGTTGTCCCGACTCGGACGAACGACCACGGGGTAGTGATAAAATTCTTGAAGGAGAATGTGTTCTCTAGATTTAGGATGCCCAAAGCAACAATAAGTGATAGGGGTACACAGTTTTGCAATAGACATGTGGGGCTTTTGATGAAGAAGTATGGGGTAGTGCACAAAGTAGAAGCATCTTATAACTCCCAAAATAGTGGACAAGCCGAGCTTGCCAATATGGAGATTAAGAAGGTCATTGAAAAGACTGTGAATCCAAATATGAAAGATTGATCTTTGAAATTAGTGGATGTACTTTGGGCTTATAGGACTGCATACAAGACTATCTTAGGCATGTCTTCTTCTAGGATGGTGTATGGAAAAGCTTGTCATCTACCCATAGAGTTGGAGCATAAGGCCTATTAGGCAGTGAAGCACTTCAATGAGAACATTAATGAGTCGGGCCTCCAAAGAAAATTATAACTTAGTGAGCTGGAGGAAATCAGGAATGATGCTTACGAGAATGCCAAGATCTCTAAGGATAGAGAATTGTTTGTGGGGCAAAAAGTCTTTTTGTATGACTCTAGGCTACACTTATTTCCAGGAAAATTGAGGTCTCGGTGGAGTGGTCCTTATGTGATTAAGAACATAACTGAATTTAGGGTTGTTGATATAGAAAATCCTATCTCAAGGAATGTGTTTAGAGTGAATGGGCATAGACTTACGGAATAAAAAGTGAATTTGGTGGCTAAATTTGAGAGTTGGGATCTTGAGGATCCCCCGGATTATGATTGAGAGGGGAGGAAAATTCTGCTACATGTACCATAGTAGGATAGTTTTTCTCTTTTTAGGCTCTTCTAACACTTTTCTTCTCTTTTTTGATTTATGTAAAAATGAAAAATTTAGTTTACAAGTTCTAACATTTAGTTTCAGCATTCAGCTAAGCACACAGTGATCCATTCAGCGGAAGAATTCTTTGGTAAGGTTCACAAGGTATGAGCTTACATCAGATTAATTTTTTCGTTTCTATCACTTGTACTTGAACAAGATGGGGGGAAAATTACTGGAAGTACTAATAGTTCAGCTCATTTGCATCAAATCAAATATGCTTACTTAAGCTCATCAGGTATTCCTTCTCCCTCAGAATTCCATTTCGAGACTTGGTTTTACATTGAGGACAATGCTTATTTTTAATTAGGGGGGATAACAACATGAGATTGCTTGTGATTCTATTTAATTTTCACTTGTTGAGTTGAGATGATATATTGTGATTAGAATTGCTATAGTGACTTTCTGAATTACCTTGTGCATGAGAGTGTTTTTGTAGCTTGCAAATTAGGTGTAAAAAAAAAATTTTGCCATTTTTTATTTTATTGCATTTTTTTCGGATTAGGTGTTTTTAGAAATAAATTTAGGGTTAAAATCGAAAAAAAAAAGCGTTCACAAACATGGCTTGAGTATTTTTTTAGGAGCTGCCATAGATTTTGGTCTGTGAGGTACTGAGGTGTAGAGTTACTGATGCATTGCATTCGGATATGGATGTTGGGTATTCAGATATATCTACATTGGTCCTGATGTAAAGGCTGGTTCAACAACCCACCCAAGAAATGTTGAATGGGCTATATGAACTACCTTTCTAGAGGATTTTGGGCCATACAATGAGAAAAATGAGAAAAAGTGAATCATTGAAGGAACTCTATTTTGACACCCAGATTAGAAGTTTTGTGTAGGTTCCTAGAAAAACTTTTAAGCCATGTTTTGTTGATTGTAGGTTAGGACTTTTGTTTTTAACTTTTGTTTAGTTTTGTTTGATGATGATCTGAATTTGTTGGCTGAAAATGATCATAGAATTGGTGGAATTTTGTTGAAAGTTAAACTTGATCATTTGAACTGCTTCGAATGAATGATATGCTAATAGTTTTGAATTTAATTAGTATCATGTGCATAAATTAGATTGAGCTGAGTTTACATATTGAAACTTCAGAATTTGTTTTACTTGCCTCATGTTTTGAAAGCTAAATGGTGTTGTGAATGAATAATGTTTAGAATTTTCTGCTCAACATTTTTCTTGATGAATGAATTTATGAATGAGTATTGTATTTTATGGATTTCCATCTATAGTGCAGACTTATACCTAAAGTGAGTTTTGAGCCTTTAGTCTTTTATTCATGAGAGATTTACAATTACTCTAGAAACCTTCTAAAAGCTTAAAATTTTCTTAACTTCAGTTTGTTCAATAACTCCAATTACAATCCTTTTTTTTTTTGGGTATATGTGAAATGGCAAAGGAATAGAACTAAATTCTTGGGTCTTTGCTTTTATGGTTGAGTGGAATGAAACCATCGAAATGATAGTAGGCCATTTTTTTGTTTACATTTAAACTTGTAATCTCTTTCTTTAATAAACATCAGCCTTGCAGCCTATTTTGACCCTTACTAGAGCATTCATCTTTCTTTGTTTCTTACCACATTATTCCTTTAACCACAATGAATGCTCTTTACCCTTCTGGATATGTTTTGAACAACACTGAAAGTAGGGCCAAAAGGGAAATGAAAAGAATGGTGAAATTTTGAGGCGAGAAGAAGAGGAATATAGGGAAGAAAGAGACACTTGAAAATTCTAAAAAAAATAGAGAGAAAAAAAAAAGAAGAAGAAAAAATATTTCCATTTTTACAAGTATTTTTAAGTAAAAAAAAAATGAGAAAGAAAAAGATGAATGAAAAATAGATGAAAGGTGTAACTCAGTTGAAATGTTGAACATAGTAGGAGGTTTATTTCATTGTTTCAAAACATTTTTGAACTCCTTATCCCTCCTTTGAGTCACCCTATTATACCAATGATCCCATTAGAACCCAAGGAAAGTCCTAATTGATTCATGGAAGAATTTCCATTCAATTGTGAAAGTTGAGAATTGGGAAATTTTAGTGAAATTCTGAAGTAACTTTACTATTCCATTCTTCCATGGAGTTATGCAAAGTCTTTTCTTTTATTGAATAAATCGTTCTTGACTTATAGATGCCACCTTCTAGGATTTGATTTGTATTTACTTTTTTAAGAAATGGGCATCTTGAGTGAAATCTTGTGTGTTCTATTTTCTTGTGAGTGTAATCCAAGGTGAGAATTGAAGTCGAAACTTGGGAAAGAAATAGAATGCAAAGTTCAGAATTAAATAAAGTTCAAAAGGTTTATGTTGAGTAGGAAAATTTACAAGCTCTTATTCTTTTACAACTACTTCACACGCTTGGCAAGTTTCATATCTCTTACAAAATTTTGAATTGTAAACCTTGCTTATGAAAGTTTTTGTGCATGATACTGATTGATTTCCTTGAACTATTAAATTGTTATTCATTTAAAAATTGAGTTGATGTTTGTGAGTATCATCACTATAAGCCCGCACGAGACTACACTCGTCCATTAAGGGGAACCTAGGGGTTGAAAAGGCTGTTATACGAGCTAAGTATAGTCATCTTTTCCTACGAAAATGGATTCTCTTTTTGCCTTATCAAAGGTAAAAAGATAAAACTCTTGTTTTGTCTTCAATAAAATAACATTGTGACAGCATCTTTTCAAATCATTACTAAGGACTAGTAATGTATTAATTGGGGGGTGTGTGATTGGACTTAAATTGTTACAAATTTATCTATTAAATTGCACCATTCTACAATGCATAAGTGATATAAAATTGTGTTTTGTGCAGAGTTCATTCCCACTACTCAAATATGGAGCATATGCTGATTTTTGTCACTATGAGAAGCACTATGAGCTGTACTGAGGTTGTAAAGGAAAAGACATGAAGAATACTAAAGACATTAAAGTGAAATACATCATTTGATCAACGCCAAGTGAAAAGATGAAATTTCATCTGAATTCAATGCAAGAAGGCTAAATCATCAGTCTAGGAAATTTGGAAGCAAGAAAGTGCATTCAAATGTGAGGATGACTCATTCAAATACTGCTGGTTAGTACTGAAGCGGATTACATATTCGAATATATTTTCAAAGCATCTAAATGAGGAAGAACATCTCAGTAATGGACTCCACATGACTAAAACTTCTCCATGTGACGTGGTCCTAAAATGAGAGCATGGCAAATCTGTAATTAAGGGGGGAATTGTTTAACAGAATCAGAGATTTTTTTGGAAAAAAGGAGGGGTGAGAGTAGTGGAGTGGACCTCACGTATACAAAAAGGGGATACGGATGAGAGAACCCTACACTAGAGAGCTGGAGAATTAGTTTTAGAGAGAGAGTTTCTGATAAAGAGATAGCTTGAAGTTTTTCTTTCTATTTTTAATTTGGGTTTTTTCATTTTAATTTCTGCACTCCATTTCTAAGAGCTGTAATCGGATTTGAGTTTGCAAGCAATTTTAATTTCGGATTTTCATTTCAGAAGTTAATGTTCTGCAATTCATCTTCAATTTTTGTTCTGAGTTTACTAAGCACGAGCGGCTGAAATCTTCTTAGGCTAAGGCAAGGACAGTGTCCCTTCCGATGAATCTCAAGATGCTGCACATCATGTATATAGTCTGAGTTCTTCAATTGCCAATGCAATTTGTTTCCAATTACTTTAGGAATCATTTATTCAAGGTCCGATTGATAAGGATTTGTATATTTTATCCAGTAGTTCATATAAATTGCTTAACTTAGAACTCTCATAGAAAATCTGCATGTGGGTTGCTAGATGTAGAATTTATATTGTTCTAAAGATAGATTATGCACATCAATTTTTTGATCCATGGCTTGTTTCAATTGAACTTAATTTTATTTCAAAAATTAGAACAAGTTGAATTGGTGATTCTCAAACTCCAGGCATCTGAGATGATTTGGATTGGAATTGAACTTGTTTAGCCCAACTTTTCAATATCAAATTTTAGTTAAATTTAATCCATGTTTCCAAAACCATCAACCACCATCAAATCAGATTTTCCATTTTGTTTTAAGATTCACGTGAGCCATGTTTTTGCCAATTTAAACCATTAGAATCAACCACTCTTTATCCCCTTAGATCCCTTTGGAAATCGACCTGATACTCACCAGTTTATTGTGCTACAACCACACCTTGCACTTGGGGGAATTTTGTTTCAATTTATTTACTCAAATCACTTAATCAGAATTTATATTTGTGAGTGAGATAATTGAACAACAACAAGAAACTTTTGATTTGCCACTTACAAAGTAACGGATCTCAAATGTAATCGCTAGATTTTGAAAAGTTTTCCCGCATACTCTCATCACTCTAAAAGTTTTTCTTACAAAATGATATTTTCAAATAGAAATTAACTAAACTAATTAAGTTTGATTCTTGTCTTGGTTTTGTTTTTGCAATTAGTTATGGGTCCCTGAAAAATACCCACTTGAGAAGCTCGTTCTCCTTATACCTAAGACCACCATGGGCTAAGGCCCATGGCAGTGGAGATTGAATTTGATAGATTTGGGAGAATAAATCGGTTACAATTAAACAAAAATGGGAGTTAGAATGTTTTAGAGGAGAGGACTTCAGGTTGTATCAAAACTTTAATGATCATGGGTGGCTTTACTTTACAGCTTTCCAACCATAATGTGTACCATAAGTTGTGAGGGAGTTTTGCTCCAATTTAATCCCACCTTAGGAAAGAGAGGAGAGAGACTATGAAATATTAAGCTATGTGAGGGGTCAGAACATTAAAATTACACTAATTCATTTGTTGAACTATTCAACTTACCTTGTCTTAATTTTTCATAATAACCATATACGCCTAAGGATCATCCTGGCATGGGTTAGGTGAGTGCAAAGGTATTAATGGAAGGAGTAGCATGGCCACAAGTTGGCCAAGTGAAAGTCTTTGACGTCAATGATTGTTATTATCCATTACACATGTTTAGTTGTCATAACTTGATCCCATTACACAAAGCAGTAGAATGTAATGAAAAGAGGATTGTGCTTTTGTACGCTATAGGAACTACGGCTAGTATTGACCTACCCCAACGTTTATGGGATGAGTTAAATGATTTTGTTGAGTACCCTATGAGGCAAAGTGCCATACCTATTGGGGGAATGCTAACTCAAATTTTCACTAGACAAAGAGTAGCTATAGAAGATAACCTTCAACGAGCCTAACTCGAGGGATCGATTAATTATCTATCTTTCAATAGAGCCTGCCTACAAAGATCCCCTAGGAAAATAAAAGATGTAGGCCGATCTTTTGAAGCGGGTAGTAGCTCTCATGTAGTGGAAGACAAAGAGAAAGGAGAAGTGACAAACCGCTAGCTCTTGGATATGATAACAAGCCAACGTGAAGCAATTGCAAGGCTGAATGAAAGAATGTCCTGCATCAAAGTCACCAAGGATGAAAATTCAAGAATCCTTCGGAGTAACAGCTGACGGCACCATTCACTATCTTTCTATCTTTATTTTCCTGTTTATATGTACTATGAGATTTTACTTTGGGTACTATAACTTTAAACTTCTAGACTTGGTGTGCTTAATTTTACTTTAGGTATGTAATATATGTAAGTACACACTTTCTTTCTATGTTTGTTTTAGAACTATATTCTATGTGTTTTTGTTTTGTTATTTTCTTCATGGGGAATCTATGCATCGTAATATGTAATTGAAAAATAACTGTAAGATCAAGTACGCAGACATGTCAGAATTCGAAGATATTGATGACCTCAGCTTGCTACTTTGGAAGAGGATGATGCTAAATCCTATACAGAATGGGAAGGATGGTCATTTATTTCACATTGTTCTATGATCCGATGGAGGATGTAGATGAGTTGGAAGCATCCACAGCCTTAGATTTATGGGGAGATGATTGTTTTGTTTGTGGACCCCCTCGTCCCAGGCCCCGTACCTATTTCTTCGGTTTACCCCATGAGATCTTCAGGCACCATGACATTCATGTTAACATGGAAGAACTAGTTAAGTATGAGGTTATGTTTTAGGAGGATGCTCTTGTGGCCAAGTTTGATGATGATAAGGAGGAGAATTTCTTATTCACCTTTGCTTTCTACCTTACTTTGCATCTTAACCTGGCTTATCATGCTCATATGGTAATATCTGCTCTACTCTTCCTTCTTCTTACATTGTCTGCCAATGAGGAATATTATTTTAATTTTGGTAAGTTATATTTCATTTGGGATGGTAAAGAAATAATATTGGTATGTTTTGGTCATTTATTCCTATTCTCTGTTAAGATATATGTTGCACTTCCATGCTTCTATGCACACTATAGACTCACATACTTTAGCTTTAGCACATTGAGGATAATGTGCATATTAAGTTAGGGGGTGAGTACATAGTAGCATGAGCATGCATGAAATGTTTTTCAAATTGAGGCAAAATGTAAACCTAGAGACTTGACTGGGGACACAGTGAAGATGTCAAAATAGTTATAGATTAGCCTTGAGTTTATATTGACTTTTAGAAAGATAAATGATTAGATTTCAGTCTTAGATAGGCGATAAAATTCAAAATAAAAATAAAGCTTTTGAAGCACATCATGAACTTGGCATTTGACATTTTTGAAATGAAAGTGCGTTAAAGAATAAAGCTCATAAGAATTAGTGCTTAAGTATGTCAAAACATAAGTGGAGATCCATGAACCCTGCATTCAATGAGCTTTAGAGCCTTATCTTCTTGATATGAGGGATTACATTAAATCTTTATAGTTTTCTTTCATCTCAGAAACTTTAGCTTCATAGACATCAAATTGATTTGGTATAACATGCCCAAGATATTTTACTTGACACACACAGTTAATTAATGTCTTTGAAAGATGCATGTAGCCTTTAGAGTGATTTTAGACCATCTTTAGAATTTTTTAAACCTATAACCTTTCTTTCATTACACTCCCCTAAGGGGCAAATGTGAAGTCGAGAGAAAAAATTTGAATAAAATTTATTTTTCTTTTGTCTACCCATAATCAATATAACCTTTACCTTAATTGCTTAGGTTAGACCCTTGCATGTCACGGGATCCTTGTGCAATCTAATTGAGCAAGGTAACAAGGGGGGTAAGATGGAAAATTAATAGAGTTATAAAAGAAGAAGAAGAAGAATTGTATGAGTTTCCTCAAAAAAAAAAATGAATGGGACATTACAATTCATAACGTCTTATCATTAGTCACATAAACAAAAAAAATACTAAAGGAAGCTTATAATCAATAAAGTTTTAAGAGTTTGGTTCTTCAATGTGGTATGAAAGTGGAAAAAAGGAGGTTGGCAGGGAAGTAATACACCTTACATATAATTCCCATGTTATTGCACTTTGATTTCCTTATCTTTCTTTTATTAGCCCAATACCCCATGGCCAAGTTACAACCTTTCAAAAGACCTAATTGAGTTTGGGTGAAGAGCATCTGTAAGAACATTGACGAGACTCGTGTGTATGTTGAGTAAAATTATCTTGATAAAAGCATAAATACATTATTCTATGAAGTTACACTCAAATATTTTAAACTTATTTCATTCATATCTTAAATAGGTTCAATGCTTAATTTGTCACGCCCCAAAATCCACGACTAGGGGACGTGGGGACAACCTATAGTTAAAAATCAAACCATGAAAAACATACCATATTAGAGCAAATGTAAATAAAATAAACCAATATTCAATTTCTTGAATATTGAAATGTCTTAAAGATGCACTAAAAAATAGCTACATAACTATGCGGCAAATATGGGCCCAAATAGTACTTTATTACATTATAATCAAAAAAGTTAAAATGCAAGTAAAACAGATCATCCAATTATAACAATCAAAGACAGCTAGCTAACCCACGGGTCCATCATGAGCATCAACCCCTGCACTACCAACTATAGTAGGGGTGAGCACTAAATTCCATGTGTGTTCATAAAATGTTTATAAAATAATGTTTCTTAATCAAGCAAACAATGAAAACTTAATCGATATTAATGATGTTAAAATTTTATAATTTTCACAATTTCAAAATTTATAATTTTCACAATTTTCATATTTAACCATACCGTTCTAATTAAATAGTTACTTAGCCATGATCCCACTATCTTATGTTGAAATAAATCACATCATAACATTTACATCACCACATATCAATATCATAGTATGGGTCAGGTACTTTGCAAGGTTAGTCTGTGGTCACAGAACTAAACCTAAAATAAATCCCTAAACTTAAGTTATAGGGAACAACTGGTCTCATAGTCCTAGATGTACTCATCAAATCCCCAGGCCAAAGCCATAAGGTACAACTAGTCCTGCAGTCCCA
The DNA here is from genome assembly GCA_003260245.2 of Sideroxylon spinosum. NCBI lineage: Eukaryota > Viridiplantae > Streptophyta > Magnoliopsida > Ericales > Sapotaceae > Sideroxylon > Sideroxylon spinosum. The sequence continues at coordinate 21,366,281 of QLOD02000033.1, read as the reverse complement.
GCTGAACTCATCAAATCCTCAGACCTCAATTGTGGGGTGCAATTGGTCCTACAGTTCCAAATGTACTCATCTTACCTTCGTAGCTAAATCAATTCTGCAATCGTGGTACTAATATACACCAGTACAAGCCGTGTATACACTTTATAGGTTTCTACCCTATTGGTTATACTAAACCACCCTGCACAGGTTTTGGCACTTTCGATCCATGGATTCTAAAACCAACTCTTTTAGTATCCTCTATGGCCCTAATATCAATAATCAATCTCAATCATATTTCATTAACACTACAACATAAACAAGATTCTCCCTAAATTCGGTTTCTTGTGTTTATCCATTACTTATTAATTTTTATGAAATAATATGGCCCCTGGACTTAAGTTTCATGTTTTCCGATGCATATATGTCTTTTACATAACAACTGAGTTCAATGTTATCATAAAATAAATTACTAAAAAAAGTGGGGGCATACTAATCAGATTTAATTTGCCATAAGAGAATTTTATTTGTTTATCATTTTATAACAAACAATATTTATATCTTTAAAATTCTATTTTATTTTCAATAAAAAATATTTATTAAATCATCTAAAATTCTCCTTTACTTCTCCCTTCTATTTAAATTTTCTAAAATATTCTTTTGTTTCACAAAAATCACAAAATTATAATTCCCTCATCTAATTAAAATTTAAATCTCTAGATTTCAAAATATATGTCCAAATTATAATTTATATATATAGTCTCAATATATTTAAAATAAAATGCTTAAATAATTCACATAGGAGTATTCCAAGTCCTCTAATGAGTTCCTTTAGAACTTGCAATTATGACACAAAAACCATAACAGTTAAGAATGAATAAAGTTCATTAATTATGTGAAAATTTATGTATATATATACATCAATTAAGACATGCCCATTTATTATATATACAATTTCAAATTATAAATAAATTTAAATCAAAACATCTGTTTAACAGGTGATATTAACTGTAGGTATAAATAAACATTTAATTATCAACTTTAATCCCTTGTTCTAATGTGCCAACAACAACATATAAATAAGAACTTGTATATAAGCAGTATGAACCCATTAATATGTATATATATTCATATAAAGCACCCAATTAATCTAATTATTAAACTTTAATTTCTTACCTTACTGTACTAGTAACAACACATAATATGAATTTATATAAGAGCAGTGTAAAATAACGTACATCTAAATATATATACATATTAAGCATTCAAATAGTCCAATTATTACACTTTAATACCTTACCAGAAACAACATACAAATATAAATTTTTAGACAAACAGCGTGAAACCACTAATATGCATCTACATATATACACATATTAAGTACTTAATTTATCATTATGTCCCTTTATACGTATCACTTAAGATATATATATTTATTTGGCCTGATAAAAGAACATATCATATAACCACTATCCCACCTACCTCAAAATATATACATCGGATATATATATTCTCCGAAAATTATCAACTTAAGTTGGCCTTTTCTTTATTCCTTATTTTCCAATGATAGTTTCTCTAAGACTTTCTACGGTCCCCATTCGTCTTCCAAATTTCACTTAAAATATGGCTGACACAATCCTTCTGTCTCTCTTTCAAACTCATAGGGAGGAAGAAATTAAAATAATAAAGAGTGTATATGCCTCTGACAAAAAAGAAAAAAAAGAAAAAAAAGAAAAAGTGTAATCAGGATGAGAGAGTAAATATACACACTTAAAAGACCCTCTCATCTATTCATGCTCCATAATTACTCTCTATATTTATTCCCTTCATTTTTTCATGTGCACATTCTCTTCCCCTCTCTACTCTTAAATGTCATCAACTCCCTAGTCAACACCCTTAAACATACTCCATATACTAATACTCCTGGCAACCCTTGGCCTCCACACAGGCTTCATTCCTCTTTTTTTTTTTTTTTTATAATATGTATTCACATACATGTATATATATGTATAAATATTAATACACCTAGTTATAATTAATTTAAACAAAAATTTAATCATTTAAGTAAAATTCAAATGGTTTTTTTAATAAAATTATAAATTCTAAAATTTAATATTAATATATAAAATAAAAAAATTCGGGTCTTTACATAATTTAGTTTTCATCTTTGCATGAACCATGAGTGAAACTTATTCTAGTGTGAATTTTTTGGTTGATTGAACATCTTAAGTGAGCTTTGGAATTGAAACCATTATTTTAGACTATACTTGACATTTGGTTTGCATGGGTGATATTAGTTGATGCATTTGAGTAGGGGCAATTGAGAATGATTAAGTTATACCAATGTTAAAAGAAGTTTATTTAATTTTTGAGTATTGTAACTTTTTTGCTACTTAAATTAAACCAAGAGTCCTTTTAAATGTTTAATATCAAACTTAGAAGTCTAATTTAAAAATTTTGTAGGTAGCTAAGTGCAGTTGTGTTTCCAATGAAAAGAGAAATTAGGTTAGATAATCCATTTTGTTACTAAATAAAATATTGCTAAGGACTAGCAATAAGCAGGTTGGGGGTCTGATTGCACTTGAAAAGTGTAATCATTAGCTTTAATTTTTCTTATTTTTAACTAGTATTTCTATTATTTTATATGTTTTAATATGGTTTTGTGTTACTTATAGAAATTCATCTTTTTCTACATATAAAGGAGCAAAAAGTAAGGAAAACCCTAGGAATAAGTATAAAGGAAATTAAAAAGTCAAATGAAGATCAGAAGGAAGTTGAAAAGAGTAGACTTGAGCTGGCATTTGGACGCCATCCAAACGCAACCTGCAGAACCTCAAAAGTCCAAAAGCTAAAAATTAAGGTCCAACACTACTTTCTAGCATTCAAATGGCAACTCTAGCATCCTGACACAGCTCCTTGATGCTCCAAGTTTAGGGTTTTGTCAAGTTTTTCTATAAATACCCATGGCATATTAGACTTTAACATAGCTATTTATACATTCCAAGGGTAGTTTTTAAGTGTTTTTCCTTAATTTTTAGAGATTTTTTAATGAGTTTGTAATGAAGTTTAGACTAAAGTTTCAACTATGCAACTATTCTTCAATGCGATAGTGCTGAATTTGCTTTAATGGAGCTTGTTTTCATAACTTTCTCATTTATTCTTTGCTTTACTCTTTTTTGTAGCATGCTAGCATGGATTTATAATTGAGTCAACCCATCAATAATGGGTTGATCCTTGTTTGAATGATAGATGTAAATGGATCCGTGCATGCAACGTAAAACTTGCATGTTAGGGGTATTGTTTTGCTAGATGGATCTTATACTTTTCAAAACCTCCAAGAACTTACATAGCTGATCATATTTCTTTGAAATCCCTGTTACCGACGTATGATTAAAACTCTCTTAACACTTTGAAAGTATAAAGGTCAGATCTAGGGTTAGATTTTCTTATTCTTTTGCTCTTCAAAACTTTCAAAAACAAGTAACCTCAACCATATTTCACAACAATCACTGCTGACGTTCACGTGATTACAAATTTTTTCAATCTTTTGAAAACTAGTGGCCTCAACCATATTTCAATGAAATCACCGATGATGTTTTCTTGACTAAAATTTTTTTCATACTTTGAAATCATTGAAAAGAAATCTAGAATAAACACTTTAATGATGATATCTTTATATCACATCCAGCATGAGAATAAGGGATCCACCCGGATTTGTAGATTGGATCAAGTAATTTATTATTTATTTGAAACTCTAGCTTTTAGTGCCTTACTTTAGTTAAATACTTTGAATCTTGCGTTTTTTAATACTTAGGTTAGATTTATTTTGTGTATTTGCTTTTAAGCTAACTTAATTATTACAATTTAAACTCATCGTTTAGTAATGGTAAGCAAAATCTTTTTAAAATCAAACATGATTTTACTTTTATTACTTTAAAAGAGAACAGTTGATTAGAATAACTTAGTACCTAGGTTTTGATCAAGTTCCCTGTGGATATGATCCTTGTCTCACCAAGTAAAACTACACAGCATGCCCTTATACTTGGGGATTAAGTTTACCTGGACATTTACGAGATGATCACTGATGATGATGCCCAAGTCCACCAGTTTAATATCACGATATTCGGGAATCACACATCCAGATTAGCTCACTAACTGAACCTAGAGCTAAGCTCTTACACCTATATTAGTCCATTATCATCATATCTAGCATTACATAAACACATAAACATGCGGTTTAATCCACCATCTTAGATCTGAACTACATTGACTTTATCCTTTGACAAGGTACGTTGGTAGCTTAAGCATTCCCCGAGTCAAGTCAACATGGTCTTCATAGACCATCTCTAACCGCTCAGTCCTTCCTAGTAAGGATTAGCAATCTTTATGAGCATTCCCAACGCACATACACTCATGCATAAGGACTAAGTTCACATGCCTAACATCATGTCATATATAGCTTCCCAGTACAAATTATTATCCTCAGTAGGACTCACCTTTTATAGAGCATTCCCAGTGGAACACCGAAGCAAACTTATTCTTTAAATTGTATTTATAGTCAAACTAGGATATAGGACCCCCAAGGGTATATCACCAGCAGATAGGGAGACGTTTCACTATGCTAGCAAACTTTATTTTTTTTTTTTTTTGAAAAGTCACTATGCTAGCACATGTAAATTACAACTAGCTTGATTCTCTATGAGATACGTAGACACCCATACAAGGCATAACCAATTCAGATTTTGTGCATCATATGCACCTTATTCATATTAGGGTTGTATTGCCATGTTTGTTATAAATCGGATATTATTTTTTTGAGATTATGATAGCAAAAAGTGGAAAGAGACTCTCGATTGTTAGGGAACGTGGAAAACCCCAAGATCATGACTGTAGTTGATACAAGTAATACAAAAACAATTTTACTGATTCGATCTATGAGTATAAGATTATACCTTCAAGATCTGTCTGGTTTGATCTCGAGAAATCCAAACTTTGGGCACTTGATGACTTTGATTCGACTGCTCGATCTCAACCTTCAATCTTCTGCCGTATTCCCAAAAATACCTTCTTTCTCTCTCATAAGATGATGGAATCTCCAACAGTCTCTAAGATTTCTTATTCTTCTTTTCAGAAAACGTTAACCCTAACTGCCAATAGAGAGGGTATTTATAGGGCTACAATAAGGACCAATAGGTAAATATGAAAAGACTTCCAATGTAATCAAATCTCCTAATCCTACCTAGATTATGATTTAATTACGTAAATTACAATTCATTCCACTTAAGAGTTATAATTGCACTCCTAATCATATTCGGAATAATATTTTCAAGCCTTTAATATTGAATACTTATTATCTTCCCATGTCAAAATTTCAGATTTCCACTAATTAAATTTAATTACCAACAATTTAATTTAATTGATTTCTTAGTTTCCTTGAGATCTTTCCACTTAACTTATTTGACGTATCGGATTCAAAATCCACTTACAAGATTTGATATAGTCAAAACTTATAAGCTTCCTCGAGAGGATATCGTCAATCTAATTTATTAGGATGTGGATTCCTTCAATTACTAATATTTACCATATATATAATGTCATTGCCTAACTCACTATGTTTATTGACTCATATAGAATCTCACTCTTTGTGTAATTAAAACAATAGTCACCATATACACGTGTGTAAAATTAGAAATTCGGATTAAGAGTACAAGTAATTATAATAAGCACGAGGTTTAAATTATTTTATGAAGTTAGTATAAACTAATTACCTCAACTGGGTCCATTTCAATACACACAAAGTGTAT
>QLOD02000033.1:21325620-21337745 GCA_003260245.2 Sideroxylon spinosum | reverse complement strand
GTTATTAAATGTTAAGAATCTAACTTGCTTTCTAAACGGAGCCTAGGTTGTTAATCTCACTTTAATTTCTTTAAGGGTTTGAAATATGTTAGCTTTAACTTCACTAATTCTATATCGGTACTTTTTTAAATGGAAAAAAAAACAAAATAATAAATAAAAATGTGAGAATGAAATTAAATAAATATATAACTGTTTTATTGGAAATGAGTATTTTTATTTATTTATTAAATATGATAATATAATAAAAGAGTGAAAATAATAATTTTATTTTATTTTATTAAATTGAAAATAATAATTTATTTTCGTTAGTTTAATAAATAAATTGATTAAAAAAGTAGACATAAATTTAAACGGGGCTAAACTCGTTTACAACTAAACATACATATAATATAATATTTTTACATAAACAGCATAAAAGATAAAAAATTTATACCTATAACAATTTAAAGCTAGCTTGAGCTTCAATTTGTGAATCTTAATGAGATTAGTTTGGGCTCTGTAACACTAAATGAACGACTTTGAACAAATTAAAAATGAACTTGAGTACATAATTTAAACCCAGTTATAGTTAAAAGGGAATTGTAGAATTTATGTGTGATAAAAAAATGCGTGAGTTGATCCTCATAAAAATAGAACCTCCTTTTCATATATATAGTTTTGTAGTATAGGATATATTTATATATATGCTTGTTAATGGATCAAATTTGATCCATATTCAACCCAGGTCAGATTCAATATATTAGATCAGATTTAGATTCGTTGGGTTTAAAGATTAATAAATCTGAATCCGAATTGATTTACCAGACCTATTGTTTAAAAATAAAATATATAAAAATAAAAAAAAAATTTTTAAAATAAAAAAATTACTTACAAATAAAATCAATCATTTTGACTATTCTAGTTTAGTATCATTTTTTTTATGTAAGTATTTTTATTTTTAAGCACTTTTTTTAAATTTTTAACAAATGCAACCTGAATTCAATATCTACAATATTGTTTGAGTGGAGATATATGCACCCCTCTATTAGCATTCCTCGCTCTACAATAGTTTTAATAAATGAGAGTAATATAAAGTGAGAGAAACTAATAAAGGGGTGTATTTATAATTTCCTATTTTTTGTGGACTAAACTAGACAGGAACTGTCCTCTATTCATTTAATGCATGCTTAATTTAATCCTAAACACCGGTATCTAGATTACATAGATGCACTTGAAAAGATTTACATTTACATATTTACACACACACATATATATATATATATAATCTATACAAAAAATCAACTCAAATTTTGAAAATGTAACCTGTCGTCAATGGCAGAGATTTATTTGAAGGACTATTTAACGACCGAGATTGATTTCTTGATATGATGTTTGCAGGAGTTCACTTAAGGAAATTTACGGGAATTCAGAATGATTTTCTACAATGAAAAAATGACAATAATAGCATGGGCTTTGGTGATAAACAATTGGTGAGAAGTTCAAATATGGAAGGGTAATTTTGGGAGCGTGGGAGGAAAAGCTTGAATGAGAAGTCAAAAATGTGCTGTTGAATATGTGGCTCGGAGCAATGTTTTGTGCTCTTCCTCGTTCTGAATTCGTTGTCATGTCAAATCAATGCTCCCTTCAAATTAATGCTTCCTTCCAAAAAGAAAAATTTCAATGTTGTTGGCAAAACTCATCCATCGTTGGGATTCAACTAATCTCTCTTTCTCCCTCCCTTCCTCTCTCTCTCCCTCATTGTAGCTTTTAAAACAACAACAAAAAAACCTTCGATATTGGTAGCGAAACTCATCCCTCTCACTAGGATTCAACTGGTCTCTCTCGCTCTCTTTCTCTGCTTTTCTCATTCTTTTTCTCTCTCTCTCCCAGTATATGTATACAATAATATGGATAGGTACATATGCATGTTTACATGTATTTGTAATGTTGGGTTTTGTTCTCTTTGTGGTGGAAAGATTCATTGATTTAATAGTAAATCAATCTTAAAAAAAAAAAGTTAAAAAAAAGGAGATATTTTTTTCGGAGTGAAAGATTACTGTTCGAGATGAATGAAGAGCTTGGGAATGCTCATCGTCCCTTGCTCACTCTATTTCTTGCCAGTTTTGCCGATCAAAACTAGTAAAAAAAAGGTTTAAGTGGTTCTGGTCTCTTCAGCGAGAGAGCACTTTCGATCAGACAGAAAGAGATAGAGATATAGAGAGTTAAATGTTAACAACAAACAAGAAGACCGAGTAACTAAGGTACCACCTTCTTGATGGGTTTTGGTATCTGAAATTATAAAGTCTCTATTCATTTTCTCCTCCTTTCTCTTCCATTCCTTCGATTAGGGCATAGTGAAAGACCCCAAAAAATGAAAGTTCGATTTTTTTTTTCTTTTGATTTAGACCAACTAAAGTTGATTAAAATTGTATTTGGTGGTGAGTTCATTAAGAAAAATCAAATAGCAGGCAGACAATTATATAAATAAAGTTTTCAGAAACTCTTGGACTTGCAATTTTTTTAATCTTAATTTTGGATGATAAGAGATTTTATTATCATTTCATTACGAATTTTTTTGCTAATCATTTGAGCAAGCATCCTAACTCTTTAAAAAAAAAAAATTCTTTATCCTTCTCTAATTATTATATTAACCAAGAATGCAAACATTTGAGGATATTGATGGAAATTGTTTTTGGTAAGTAAAATAATTTTGGATTAAAAGGAGATTAAGTTACAATATCTATAGGGCATTCTCTCGGTTTACATCATATACATCATACACCAACAAGCATTCAAATAAATTTATATGAGGTTAGGCTATACAAAATACTATAGTTAGCCTATACAAAATATTGGGATCCCCCACTTCAAAGATATTTCAATATTAGTAGCAGTTGGTTTAATATTTTTGAGTTGAACCTTTTTGCCTAACTTCATGCTTGATAATTCCTTAAGTGCTTATGGTTATACCAATGAAGATCTTGTATTTTTCTCAATCCAAATGTGATACATAAGGCTTGTCTATGCGAGTTTACATATTAAACTTGCAAAACTTTTGCTGTTAAACTTTCCAGTTACCCATTCAATCTCACCATGCCAATTTTGACTCTTCTTATGGATAAGGCATAAATCAAAGATAATTACCTTAACTTCATAAGAGAATTGGCAGTGAAAGAATAAATGATTCATGTTTTCATCATCAGTCCCACAAAGACTACAAGAAGATTGATGCTAGTGCCCCATAAAATCAATTTGTGTTTGGTGGAGACCTTTTCTCGAATTGCAGGCCAAGCAATGAAATTGTGTCTTGCTATATGTTTTGGGAACCAAAGAAACTTATGCCAATGAACCTTCGTCTTATGAATTCTAAGAGCCTCCCAAGTTGGTTTAACAACATATTTCTTATTTTAGAAGTTAGCAATAAGAATTTGTCTTTGTTCTGGCAATCAGGAGGTGGAGGATTATGCCTGATGATCTCTTGGAGTTGTCATGTTATAGGGAATAGTTCCAGTTCCCATTAGATATAATAGCAAAGACTTTGGAACTTAGAGGAAGGTATGCATCATAGGCTATACTATTTTCATACTTGGGCACTAGGGGCCCTAATGGATGCCAATTGCTATACCATAAAAAAGTATCTTTACTATTACCAATTTGATATTTGCATATAGTGCATACATTATACCTTAGTGACTGCCTCTAGAAATTACGTCTATAAAATACCCCCAAGTGTATGGGTGTACAGTGTAGTTTTAACTCGATGAGAACGAGGTCAAATCCATAAGGAACCTACTATTTTAGTTTCTAAGTTTCCAAAGATGACAAAAATTCACTACCTAGTTCAAAAGTGACAGTTTCAAATGTTTGGAGGTTTTGGATTGATTTCAAATTATAAATAAAATGTAAACTATGCAAATAAACTTAATCTAAACAAAGAATTAAAATTCAGAATTTATTGTGACAAATAATTGCAATCAAGAGATCTAATTCAATTAATGGATAAATGTCTTGGTTCAACTTTCAATTCCGGGTAGATTGATTATTTCATAATGTGATGTGCTTTTAATACACAATCTAAGTTTTACGTAAAGGAAACGTAGATCGGAAAAATATTTTCGTGAAAGCATATAGAATTCTGCCTAACTCAATTTTATACTCATGTTTAGGATTATAAAACTGGAAGATATTCTTTGAATAATATTAGGATTTAGATTTTAATACATTTATCTTTAAAATATAGAAGAAGTTTTAAGATTCAAAAATCTTTAACAGGGATTTCAGAGAATATGGTCACGGGTTTTTGCTTTCGAATGGTTTTGAAATAAATGAAATTAAATCTAAAAAGTGTAGATATCTACGTGTAAATTTTCACACAATATACTTATACCTATGCATATCACAAAATTCATAATCATTCATTCTTACTTGGCTCGTTGAATCAAGAACAAGGGTTTTAGCCTAACATGGAATTGAAATCAACACAAGAAATGAAAATTAAAAACAAGATATGAAATTGTATTCATTGAATTAAAATCAAGATTTAAAAGAATAGAAGAAAATTTTGTAAAAGACTCTTTACGATGGCTAAAACGAACTCCTAAAACATCCCCCTAAAGGTTCTATTTATAGAATCCTTCGTAAAACCCTAAATATTACAAAAACGGCGTCTTAAAATATCCAGTGGTCCGGACCACCCATGGCTACGGTCCAAACCACAACAGCTTTCTTTCTTCACTTTATGGTGCAGTGGTCTAGACCGGATGGGAGATGGTCCGGACCACAGTGTGTAGATGCTCTCTGGACTATGTTGTAGTGATCCGGACCATTTCAGAGATGGTCCGGACCACAGTGTCTACTTTGGTTTCTTTCTTTGTTTTTCTCTCCTTATTCTTGCTTTAGTCTGAATCAAGGCTCTTTGTGTGGACACCGAAGGCTTGTTGTTGGTTTTTCCTCATTTTCATCACTGCTAATCACGATTATTTCCTCTTCTTCCCTGAATTAAAGAGAATAAAACAAATAAGTGATAAAGATTAGCAGAACTTGAAAATTTATTTAATAATTCATGCTTCTAATGCCAAGTAATGGAGTTTATAATTACACTTTTCAAGTATAATCACTTAGGTTGAGAATCTTCCTCCAAGTTAATGAGCAGTCTGATGGGGGCTTGATTTGCCAAAAGTCTTTGTTCTTGTGGAGATGTGGATGACACCACTTTACCCATAATGTTGATCTTCTTAAGCAAATGGACCATAGGTGATGCAACATTGTTGTTATATTCCAGTCTTCTATTTTTCTTATAGCCAGGCCACCCTTTGCCTCTGGACAATAGACATCTTCTTAAGCCGCTTTGCTACTTGATTTTTTCATTTCTGATCCTATCTATAGAAATCTTCTTAACTTTCGCTCAATAAATTGATAAACCTTTTTTTTTTTTTGGGAGAATAAAATGTAAACTCCAATAGATTTGAATGCTAAAGAAGACTGACTTGATAAGTTGAAGGTGCCCGGCATGAAAAAGAGTTTTGTTTGCCAAGCATTTAATTTGTGCAAGGATCTTATTGATAAACTCAGAACAATCATTAAGCTTTAGCTTAGAAGAGATTAGAGGCATTTTAATGTATTTAATTGGTGGCTTGCCAATTTGAAATTCCAAGATTAAATATAAGTTAGTTTGCTCCTGTTCATCAATGCTAGCCATATATATCTTACTCTTATGATTGTTAGGTTGTAATCCCAAACATTTGTGAAATTCCAAAAACGAAGCGTTTTACGGATGACTTGGAAAGAAAGCACATTTGGATAGCAAAGGATAAAAGGATCATCTGCAAAACAGATGTGACTAATAATAGGGTCCTTGCACTTTGGATGATGTGAGAATTGACCCTTGTGGATGTTCTTATGAATAGCTTAGAAAAAAAATTCCATCACAAGGATAAATGAATAAAGAGAAATAGGGTCACTTTACCTTAATCCTTTTGCTCCTCGAAAATAGCATCTAAAGCATTATTAATGGAGATAGAGAAGTAAAGGCTAGTAATGCAAGCCTTAATCCATTTAATAAACTTACTAGCAATTTACAGTGCTTTAAGAGTATCCAGAATTAAAGGCCAAGAGACCGAATCAACAGCCTTTATCAAATCTTTCTTTAGAGCACATCTAGGTGACTTATGGGCTCTATGATAATTCTTTACAAACTCTTACATGAGAATGAGTTGGTTTGAGATTGATCTTCTGGCAATGAAGGCAGCTTATGTGGGGTTGATAATATGATCGATTATTTTCTTAAGTCTGCTCAATAAAATCTTAGAGACGTATTTATATATTGTATTGCAGTATGAAATTGGATGATAATTTGTGACCGTAGAAGGATTGAGAACCTTAGGAACTAAAGTAATTACAGTAGAGTACATTTCCTTGAGTAACTTACCTTGAGTAACTTTCCAACTATATCCCAAGCTCTTTTGAAGAAGAGTGGGATGTAACCATTGGGTTTTTGGGGTTTATGATCATACAATGGGAATAATGTGGATTTGATTTGCTCATCTGTAACTTTATCATCCAAATGAGCAATGCTGATTGGCGGGACTGTCTTTTGAAACAATTTCATGACAATTTGAGAAGCTTCAGGAGGATAGTTTGTAGCTAAGCCTGAAAGCTCGCTATAATGTTGAATGATGTATTTCTTCATATTCTTCATATGAGTTGTCTTGGATATCTTTGATTGATAGAATTTTATTTCTAGATGTATGAGCTTGGACTTTCTTGTAAAAATATGAAGTATTCTTATCACCAAGTGACGGTATGTTGTCTCTTGATTTTTGCTTGGAGAAAGCTTCCTCAGCTGCAGCAAGTTAGATGTAATTGGCAAGAGTAATTTTTTCTTCTTGAATGATAAAAGCATCACTAGGGTTCAATTACAGCTTGAACTAGGCATTATTAGGATGAAATTTGGCAATTTGAACTTTAGCTGAGATTCTTTCATAGTTATCTCTATCGAAATCTTGTAGCTTAGCCTTAAGTAATTTGAGTTTGGAGCATAATCTATACATTGGAGTATCACTAGCAGGATTGGTCCATATATTCTCCACAGTGGTTTTGAAATCTTTGTGATTAACCCAGTAGTTGAAAAACTTGAAAGGTTTCTTACCAGTCTTGGCCTGTGGCCTAATACAAATTGTCTTGGGATTGTGGTTAGAAATCCCTTGATAAAGGAAATGTGCCTCAGCTTCAGTGAACTTCTCCATCCAGCCTTCATTGACAAGGACTCGTTCAAGTTACAAAAGAAAGAATGCTCCTTATCTTACTTGTTGCACCAAGTGAAGTAGCAGTCTGAATACCGGAGATCTATAACTTCAATATTCATACGATAATAAAAAAATTCATCAATTGTTGCCTTATCAATATCCCCCCCCCAAGCTTCTCAACGTCTTCTTTAACAACATTGAAGTCTCTAAGGATTACCCAAGGTTGATTATTTGTGATAATAGAGCTTTGAATTTATAAATCATGCCAAAGAGCTTCCCTTTCATAAAAAATGAGGCAAAAAAATTCTTCTGGTATGACTTTGTGAGTAACATGACAAAAAAATTACTTGGTCCGTGGTTGATACAACATTTGTTTTAATAGCAGAACGATCTCACAAAATAATAATTCTGGCAGTATCATTGGAGGTAAAACTACCATATGAGTAAAAAAGAGGATTAATAGACTTGTACACTTTAAAAAATTAAATTTCTTAAGCTTTGTCTCCACAAGGCATAGAAGGTTAAGAGAGTGGCTATTTATAAGTTTCTTGGCTTCTTGATGCTTAATGAGGTTATTTAAACCCTTGCAATTCCATGCAGCAAAATTCATTGAAGAGGAGGGCTAAAAGACTAATCATAGGCCGTGCTAGCCTTTGTTGAGATAGGCATTTCAGAATAATTTTTTTTTTTTTTTTTGTTTCTTTTTCTTGGAGCTGGATGATGAATAGGTTTGTATCTCAGATGGTTTTGAGCTGGCTTTTGATATCAATGGAAATTAATTCTGGCAAAACCCTATAATTTAACATTCTAGCAATATTTTGTAAATTTTTGCATATCTATGACACATAATAATGTATTAGTCTTTTATAATTTAAAAAATTTTATTTTGATCAAAAACATTTACATCTCATTTTTTTTTTTTTTGGTGAATTGAGTTTTCACTTTGTTTGAAAAAATTCTATATTAACAATTTTACTCAAAAAATAAAAGAAAAAAAAAGAATACTTCACCAATTGTCTTTTGCATTTTTGTTTAATGATTTTTATTTTTGTGGTTATTTTTATAACTTTTTATGTAAATATGATTTAGATCAAAGTGTTTTCAAGTTATTTTTATAATTTTCTATATAAATTTATTTTAATTACAAATTTATATTTAAATTATTTGTAAATCAAATTATGTTCTCATGCCATTAGAACAGATAATACATAATATGTATAAATATCCAATCATAGTTTATTTCGATTTACTTTCAGTTATATTATATTTACACACTCACATCCAGTATATATATAAATACCTATGATCTATTTTTATAATCTACCTTTGGTTACCTATATATATATATATATATATATATTAAATAAACTATATTTTTTATCTTTATAAAATAATGGTTTAAAAAATTTATTTTTTAAAACGGATTGGATCTAGATATATAAATTAGATCTAGATCAAGCCTAACTATATTTGAATTGGATTGGATCTATGTTATTATTGAATTTCAATTGAGTCTGAATTTGACGAATCTAATTCAAATCCACCTATTAACAAGGATATATATATCATTGTTATTTTTAATATTTTTATAAAGTTATAATCACGAATAGATTTAAAAAAAAATTATTGATTTGCCTAAACATTTTAAAAACTTGATGGTCCAATAGTTGAACCAAGGGTCTATTTGATGAACACAACCAAAATTAAATTTTTTGGCTAAAAATTACTAAATTTGCCAAACGTAAAAAATTAACTTTTATTAATTAATAAATTAATTTTTGTAAAAAAAATCAATTTTTTAGAATTATCAAACACGCTTTGTAATATCCCAAATTTTTATATGGATACAAATTCTTGTTTTAAACACGTTTCGGGCTTGAATTATTGTTAATTAAGCTTATTTAGTCATTAAGTATGAGTTAAGGGTGCTAATTTTCAGCTAAAATATCAGAAAAAGTCAAAAAATGATTTTTTGCTTCGGGGAATGTCAGTGGGTTGCCCAGGTGCTCCTAAGCGGGGCGTTCGCCTTGTGTTGGTGATGACAGAGGCTTGGCCTCGCTGAAAACCCGGACGAACCATCCCTTACAACCTTAGCTCGGCGTGGGGGATGGAAGGGGGCTGTTTTGCCAGACCATAGGCACCATTTATATATGTGTGTGCATAAAAGAAGAGAGAAAAGGGTTTTGAAGAGTTGGAGGAGGATAAGGGAGAGAGTTTGGGAAGAAGAAAAAGGACCAGGAGGAAAAGAAAGTTGGTAAGTGATCCAAACTTAAACCAAATCCAAATTTGTTTTGTAAAGATGAAATTAAGCTCGTAATGATCATTTCTACACATTTTGTTTAGTGTTTGGATCAAAGGGAAGAAGATCTTCCAAGCTCAAAGTTGGCACCAAAAACCGGGTGGAAGCTCTTCCCATTTTTCCTCTTTGTACACTCTTGAGGTAGGGATTCTTGGCACCATTCCTATATATATATGATGTAATCGAACTAGACAACATTGTCACATAACTTGTTTGAAGTTTGGATGTTTAAAAATGGATTTATGGAGGATGATATAGAGGTGTATATATATGTATAGGTTTTGGAACCAAAACTTTGATTTGATGAGTTTGAGGGATTAAACCTTAAATTAATGATATATTTAGGAACTTTAGGTCTCTAAACAACCCATGGAAATGAGAGAATGGAACAAAACCGGACTTGGAAGAGATTTGGGATGAATCAAGAAAGGCAGAAAACGAACCAAAAAAAAGGGGTGCATTCTGGGCACAGTAACGCACCCGGGTTATTGGGGTGCCCAAGGGGCTTCATGTGGGGCGCTCGAGTGCTTCCCCTGGGGTGCCCGGCTGATCCAGAAACTTAATATTTTCATATTTTGTGATATTTTCATGATAAAATTGATGTATTAGTCTAATTTAAGCCTCATGATTATTTGAAATAAACATTCTAATATATATTTTGATGATTTGTTTATAAGACCATGATAAAGGAAAGTCTAAAGGGGTGAAAACTTGATGATTGAACATGGTGTTCAAGTTTTGTAAATTTGAACATATTGAACCCTATACATTAAGTTTTGATTATGAGATGTATGGAATGTTGATATCATGGATATGTCGGTTGTTTATGTGACCAAGTCATATGCTAGTAAAAGCCCACTATTGTCATAGTTAAGGAAAGAATATGTGAAAAAGTAATCGCTCTGTTACATGTTATAATTGTTGATCTGAAATGTTTAGAATTGCTTCAATATGATTATATTGTGGTTTGAAATTTCTAAATATATGTATGTGATTGAAATGATGACATGAGGAAATGATGACATGATGAATAGAGATTAAATGTTGGATTGTAGTGACATTGTTGAATAGCCGAATGAGTTGATATCTTAAGCATGATTGTACTAATAAGAACGTTAAGTAATTATGATAATGAGTATATGATTTAAGAGACGGGATGATTGGTAAATGAAAATAAGAGGGGTACTAAGATTGCCCCCAGTTTGAAAGCCCCGAAAACCGGTCTTGAGATAGGTCTTCATGCCTGTAGGCTAGAAAGCTACAACATGACGTGTGATAAGGCTACTTGTGGCTTAGCTTTGTGCCTGTAACGACGACATTTAGGTAAGGCTACTCGTGGCCTAGCTTTGTGCCTTAATGACGACGTGTAATTTAAAGCTAATCGTAGCCTCTAACGACAACTTGGATAGTACCCACCCCCGTCGTGAAATTGGAAAATGGAGATGTGAAATCATAGTTATGATGAAAGAGATAAAGGGAAATGTGGACTTGGATTATGATGATTTACATGTTTATTAGTGATAGGAGATAATGCTAAGATTAAACCCTCAGAAGCTATGATTATACTATTTATGTTTTATGATGCTTGATTCCCTTTGAAATATTGCCCATATGAATACATGTTGAAATCTTGACTTGTAAATAAATCTATAAGTTTGCACGTTATATATGTTTTTATGGTGCTGCGTGAGTGGATTAGTGCTCACGTCTCTACAGATTCTGTTGCAGGAAACGAACACAATCATTAGGTGAGCATTTGGTTGGGACTCAAAGTGCATGGACAAGTGTTGACGTTTAAAATTTTATTTGAGTTTTAAGATTTTGGGCCTGTAATATGAAGTTGAAGTTTTAGAGATTTATGCATTTAGATTGTAACGGCTACAAGGCCTATCTTTATTTTTATGTCTTATGGTATGTATTGGAGCATTATAGTCTGGCTATGGCCAAGGCACAGTTGTATTATTTTATTTTAGATGCATTATTTAAGTATTGCTCTAGGTGGTTAGAGTGCTCTAATTAGGGAATGGTGGTTTTATGTAAGAGATAGGTATAATTCATTCACTCCTCGAGTTACGGGAAATCCGGAGCGTGACACGCTTTTTATACCAAAAAGATGTACCTTGTGCACTGAAAAAAAAAAAAAGGTGCAATTTTTTGTACTCAAATTTATTAATTCTATTAAATACATAAAAAGTTATCTCGTATTAGTACTGGTATCCTAAAAAATCAAATTTTCACAAAAAAAAAAAAATAAAAATAAAATTTAACAAAAAATAAAAGTAAAAAATAAATTAAAGGATAACAAATGGGCCCCTATCCATGTCTAGTTGGGCCCACTCACTACTCACTAGGTGCAGAAGCCTCCTTTGCCAAGGCTAACTGACACGTCGTCGTTTCTGTTCCGCAACGTTACCCCAACGGCTAGTTTCAAGTGACCGTTTCAAAACATCTAAAATTTCAAAAAGCTTGAATAAGACCTTCCCATCAAACACATAAGAAAAAAAAGGCTTTTAACTCAAAGACCAAGTTACAGAAATTCTCACAAACCAAATTCAGGAACGAGAGCTCTCATAAAATCACAGACCAGAAACGATCAATTCGAT
>QLOD02000033.1:21307702-21325520 GCA_003260245.2 Sideroxylon spinosum | reverse complement strand
CGGTGAAAACTAAAATAGAAAAAGAGGAAGTACTTATGCATCTCACCGTTGGAGGGAGGAAGGAGATGCCAAACCAGTGAAACCCCTGTAACACAGGCAAAAATTATACAAAACGACTTCTAATCCTATTACCTATTTAATTATAAAAAGGAAATTTAATCAATTAAAAAAATTCTCCATTTCAACTATTAGTATCTTGGTGAATAAAATCATGCTGCCCTATAGCATAGAAAAAAATAATCTTGAAAGAGAAATGACCAAAAGCAAGTGCACAAAGGATAAAGATAGAGATCTTACATAAATATGGATCCATTAATTAGAAGAAATCAAGGCCAGTGTATACATGTGAGTGGGGTAACAACTCTTCTACCTTAATCCACAAAATCAATTCATTATAATTAACTAACAAACAAACAAACAAAAAATGAGTTACACGGCATTTTACATTTCGCCACATGGAGAGCTTAAGAACAGAAACGCACAACCAGAAAGTGATTAATATATTATTCTGAGCTCAAGTTGTAAAGAAAAAATAATAATATAAATGACAATGACGGTGAAAATTAAAATAGAAAGAGAGGAAGTACTTATACATCTCACCGTTGGAGGGAGGAAGGAGATGCCAAATTAGTGAAACCCTTGTAACACAGACAAAATGTTATATAAAATGACTTCGGGTATATTTTGCAAATGAAGATGAAAGAGAGGGAGGAAGCTTCACTATTGGAGAGAGAAATGAGATACAAAGGGATACAAACCTGAGACTAGAGATTTGAGCATGAGACACTGAACTGGGAGGCAAGGAAATTAAACTAAATCCATTTTAGCCATTAATTTTAAACTAAAGTCAATCTCAACCATTAACTATGACATCCTAGAATAAAGCTCTAATAACAATAGCATGTTGAGTCACTAATTACTCAAAAGCTTTAACTTCTAGAAATTTGACCTAACATGCATGGTGAAATAACAAATATAGATGATAGCAAATGACCCAAGAAATTACAACACCTAACAAACCATAATTTTCTCAATTTCATAGTACTAATTTCAGATGTATTTATATGTAAGAGCGTGTTTTGTGAACCAATAAGCAAGGGTATGAACTGAAATTGTTCCCAATTACCCACCCCAATAGGCTTATCCATTTATATAACAAAGCAACTCATACTTGCCAAACAAAATACATATATAAATATGCAAAACTCAACTATTTCCTATTTTGGTATTACGAACAAACACTGGCAAAAAATAATTTTTATTTCTTTTCAAATTATCCAGACAACAACCTTAATTGAGTTTGGCAACATATTTTGAAATTACTAACCTATATTTTTATATAGATAGTGTGATGCTTACAATTTCAGCAACAAAATCAATCTCATCTTTCCCTGTAGTCCATATCCAAGGTTGATAGGTAGCACTTTTCTCAATGAATCTTCCCCATGTATCCCAGTTATCTACATAACTGAGGTCTCCCACAAATAGTTCAGTTTTTCTTTTTGTTGGGTTCAGTTCATAATGTGAAAGAGTCTTGAATCATAACTCTAACCAAGATCCCTTGCAAATTTTGTTCAATGGGGCCAATGGTAAACAAATGTAAAACAAACACGCGCAATTTGTTAGCAAGAAATTGCAACCACAATTGATATATATAACAAAGAGTAGTTAACGTATGAGACCAAATGTATAAGGGAAAACCGAGCCAACCTCAGGGGGTGTTACAAACCAGAAATTTTTAAGTGTATGCTTAAGCCCTACTTCAAAGTAATATTTCCTGTTGAACTGCCAAGAATATTAGTCATTTTTGTTTTTAAACTTAAATATTCTGATTGCGTTACCTTACCCCAAAGTCTACCAAGGCAATGGAACCAACAAATGTAGCATAGGAAGTATAAAAGCAATGGGGGGATTGAAATGAAATAATGCCCAAGAAAGAAGAATGTCAAAATGATTGAAAACTCACCTCCAAATTTCTAACGGAACAGTGATGAATGTAACCAGAAGAGTAATTGTAGAATTTGTAGGTAACAAAATGTTCCTTAGCCTTCTGTTTATGCTTGCTATTCTCACTCCAATACAGGAATTCACTTGAACCAGGTTCATCTATGGTGACCCATGTTACTATCACCCTCTTCCCCACATGATCTCCTTGTGTTATATGAACCTTTTTTTACAAATCGCCAAAATTCAAAATACATACGCAAATCAATGTATAAATTAATGAAGAAGAATATGACCCACAAAATTTCTCAAGGGAAAAAAAAAGGAAAAAAAACCAACAGTTAAGTAAAGAGCATAAAAAATTGAATGGACATGGAGGAGATGTGTGGAATATACCGGGGAAAAAAACAGAAAATTTTCCCAAAATTTTGGAACGAAGAAAGAAAAAAAAATTCTTAGATGTTTTACTCATGAAACTCTCCAAATGTTACAGAGATGCATAAAAAAATTAATAAATGAAAATTTGTGAGAAAGCAAGTGAAAGAAATAGAGAAGACAAACCTGCTGAGGAATATTATAACCTGGCGGCTGTTGCATTTAGCAACAAACCCAAACAGCGAAAGTACAACCCTAAGCGAGCGATGCTTAGAAACTAACCAGAGGTACAACTCGATAATGGTATCAACATCATAAATCAGAGAAGAGAGACGAAAAATAAAAAAGAAATGTCAAAAAATCGAAGAAGAATGATAAACTGGAAGTCATCGAAGAAAGACGCAACCTAGCTCGATTGGACACATTTGGGCAAGGTTGAAATGAAAATACAATCTCTACCATTGATACGAGTAAATTTAATTTTAACGTTGATTTAGTAATATAAATGTCAAATCAAATGAGTAGTATTATTATATAGATGATCTAGAGGCTTAATTAAATTGACGTAAATTGAGGTAATTTTAATTTAGTATGCAAGCATTAATACGAGTACATTGGGGGCAGTCACCATCTCAAAGTTGTATTCACATGAAATCAAATAAAAATACAAACAAATAGGAAAGGTCACCAAGGCACCAGTTGGCACTCTTAATAACCCTCATGGCCTTCCCAGTGACGAGACATGCAAGCAGTAGCTGCTAGACATAGGACATGAGCTGGACAAATTGACTAGATAAACAAGAAAGGTGCCATAAAAGTTGTGTTATTTGTTGAAAAGGTAGTTTTAGAAGGCAAAACAAAATATGAGGTAAATACTGAAGTGGAGATGTGGAGATAAGAGATAGTATTGCAAAAATATAGGATAAATGGAACTAAAATTGGATATTTAGAATGCAAATTTAATATTGACCAAAATGTTAATAAAGAAATAGTCGACGTTGAATGTCAAGAAGCATTTAAAATTGAATAGATGATCCTTTTTTTCCGTGCACCGTAGGCTCAACTGGTAGATATTATCCGCTTTGGGTCTGGTTAGCCGTTCGAAGGGAGTCACCCATACTGGTACCGCTCCCTCTGAAGCACACTTAACCCCTAGAGTTCCTACTAAATCCAGTGCCCTTACGGTTTTAAAACACATCGTGCTAAGGAAAGAGGTAGAGGTGCTTATAAGTTACTTTAGTTTTCGACTCCTTTCCAATATGGGATAGTTGTAGTATCATCAGATCCCTCCAGTCGAGGACTGTGATGACCCAGGAATTTTAATTCTCAATTGTTTAGTTTTTTTTATTATTTAATATTTAATTTCGTAATAAGGAATTTAGTCAATTTAAATTTTACTGAGACATTAATTAAATATTTATCTTATTAGGAACATATGGATTGCGTGAGGAATTTTTTTAGTTTTAAATATTTTTGTGAATTATAAAAGTTATAGTTTGATTTTGATAAATTATTAATTTGATGAAAATATTATTTTTTTTGTTTAATCCACGTCGTTTTGTGCATTTATATATATGTTTATATATATAATTATTAAATAACAATATTATATATCTTGCACATGTTAATACATGATTAGGAATCTAATAGGAGTGAACTTAATTAGAATCCTACTTGGAATTAACTTAAATCACCGCGGCTTTAGGCTATCCGTGTATATATACACTTCTATGTGGATGTCGTAAAGCAATTCTGCAGAGGAAAACAAATGTGGATAGCATAGAATCGCAGAGAGCTGGGCAACATTTTTTGAGTATTTTTAGTGGTGACTTGACATCAACTGTTAATCCAGCGAGCTTGTGTCCCCAGTTTAAAGCATTGTATCTCATTTTTCTTCTGCAGATTTAATTGAGGTAGAGGTGAAGTTAAATAAAAATTAAATTTATTTTGTGTGGTTTAATTTTTTGAATCTTTGTGATTATTTGGTTTATTATTACATGATAAATTATGTGATTGTGGCTGTCTCGCAGATTGGAAAAGTATTTATAAATTGATCTTGATTTTAAGAAATTGAAATTAAATTAGTCTAACTTTTTTTTTTTTAAGATTTTTAAGTTTATGTTTTATTATGAAACCTTGAATAAGGAAAAGAAATAATTTTAAATAATGATTTGGATTTGATTAAATAAATTAATTTATTATTTATTGATTTTATGATTTTGGTTTTAGGTTGAAAGAGGTACCGGGATAAGTAGTTGTTGCTAAAAGCTCCACTGGTGAAAGATTAGGAACCCCCGTAGGGTTGGTAGTCATGTCCAGTAGGCTAATAACCTACTAAATGTGGATGAATTGATATTTTTGGTATCCGATGACTAAGGCATATGTTGACTCGGTAGCAGTACCTAACCCAACTATAAATAATATAGTTTTATTAAAATAATTTATTTTATTTCATGTTCAAAATATTTAAATTTAAATATTCTTGATATGTTATATATGTTGACATTTCACCTTAGAGATTTCATAGTAGGACACCCCGTGCATAATTTATTCGATTTTGATCTTCATCGAGCACCATGAATTTTTATTTTTATTTTTTTATATTGTGCTCAGCCCCTACAACTTTGAGGCTGATGCGAAGATTGCACTGATGATGGTCGTGATGGGACTGGTTAGGAGCAAAAGGCCTGAGTAGTTTATTAATTATATTTTAGAAAGAGATGTATAATTACTTAATTTTCTTGTTTACTAGTTAGATTGGGTGTTGTACAAGTCACGGTTTGGGAGAGTACGATGGATTTTATGTTATATCGAAACTTGGAGGTTTTAAGTTCATTATTGTTGAATATGTTTGGCTTTGATTAATTTGGACAGTAGTGGATAGATTGACAAAGTTAGCTTATTTCCTACTTATTTGTTTAATTGATTCCATAGATACTCCTGCTCAACTTTACATCAAGGAGATTGTAAGACTTTACAGAATTCCTATTTCTATTATCTCAAATAGGGATTCTCTTTTCGTCTCTCAATTTTGGCAGGGTCTCCAAGCAGCTATGGGGACTCAATTGTCATTTAGTATAGTTTTCCACCCACAGATTGTTGGGCAATCAAAATGCAGATTCTAGAAGATATGCTCATGGCTTATGTACTTGAGTTTCGAGGAAATTAGGAGGTTCACCTGCCATTAGTGGAATTTGTCTATAATAATAGTTACCAATCAAGTATTAGGATGGCACTTTTTGAAGCGTTATACGGTAGGTTGTGTAGATCCCCAGTTTGATGGATTGAAATTGGAAAAGCTACAATTATTTTGCTACAACTTATTAGGGAAACCAAAAAGAAAATCAAGGTTATCCGCCAAAGAATTGAGATGGCGCAGAGTCATAAGAAGAGCTATGCTAACCAAAGACGATGATCATTGGAGTTTGAGGTGGGAGATCATGTGTTTTTAAAGGTCTCACAACAAAAAAGGATGTTTTGTTTTGGTCACAGAGGAAAGCTATTCCCTAAATTTAATTGACTAAATGAGATTTTGACTAGAGTTGGAGATGTGGCATATCGTCTTACCTTGCCACCACAAATATAGGGTGTACATGATGTTTTTCATGTATCTATGTTGAGGAAGTACAATGCTGATCCATCACATGTTCTTGATTGGACTGAGATCAAGATTGACTAGGACGTGGCGTACGAAGTAAGACCAATGACGATTTTAGAATCACGAGAACCTATTCTGAGGGGGAAGCTCATTTCCACCATGGTATCAAGGAGTCGACTTGGGAATGAGAGTCAGAGATGAAGAACAAAAATCCAGAATTATTCAATGATTCAGGTATTTCTAAATTTTGAGGACGAAATTTTCTTAAGGAGGGTAGGATGTGATGACCCAAGAATTTTATCGCTTGATTATATTTTTATTATTATTTAATATTTAATTTTATGATAAGGAATTTAATTAAATTAAATTTTATTGAGACATTAATTAAATATTTATCTTATTGGGAACACATGTGCGGTGTGAGGAAACTTTTTTAGGTTTTAAATATTTTTGTGAATTATAAAAATTATAGTTTGATTTTAATAAATTATTAATTTGATGAAAGTATTATTTTTTCTTTTAATCCACCCTGTTATGTGCATTTATATATATTTATATATATATAATTATTAAATAAGAATATTATATATCTTGCACGTGTTAGTACATGATTAGGAATCTAGTAGGCATAGACTTAATTAGAATCGTACTTGGAATTAACTTATAATCACTTGGGCATTAGGCTATCTGTGTATATATATACACTTATATGTCGATAGTATGGAATCGCAGAAAGCTCGGCAACCCTTTTGAGAGTTTTTGGTGGTGAATT
Source organism: Sideroxylon spinosum (assembly GCA_003260245.2). Classification (NCBI taxonomy): domain Eukaryota; kingdom Viridiplantae; phylum Streptophyta; class Magnoliopsida; order Ericales; family Sapotaceae; genus Sideroxylon; species Sideroxylon spinosum. The sequence goes on along the minus strand of QLOD02000033.1, from coordinate 21,318,831 downwards.
GATATCAAGTGTTAGTTTAGAGAGCTTGTGTTCCTATTCAGAGGCATTGTTTCTTATCTTCTTTGGCAGATTTAATTGAGGCAGGGGTGAAGTTATATAAAAATTAAATTTATTATGTGTGCTTTCATTTTTGTGGATCTTTATGATTATTTTGTTTATTATTACATGATAAATTATGCAATTGTGGTTGTCTTACGATTTAGAAAAGTATGTATAAATTGATTTTGATTTTAAATAATTGAAATTAAATTGGTATAAATTTTTTTTTTTAATTTGTGTTTTATTATGGAGCCTTGGATAAAGAAAAGAAATAGTTTTAAAAAATGATTTGGATTTTAATAAAAAAATAAATAAATTATTTATTCATTAATTTTATGATTTTGGTTTTGGGTTAAGAGAGGTTCCGGAATAAGTAGTTTGTGTTGAAAGCTCCACTAGTGGAAGACCAGAAACCCAAGTTGGGTTGGCTGTCGTATCCAATAGGCTAGTAACCTACGAAGTATAAATGAATTGATATTTTTTGGTATCAGGTTGACCTATCACACCCCCAGTTCTCGTGACTGGAGGGGTGATTAATTCAACATACAAGTCATACACTAACCAACTATACCATGATCAGAGCCATTTACCACCTTCGAGCAACATCCACAATAGAAAATAATATAATATACACTAAGCCTCTGCTATTGCTAAGTTAACATGCTCCAACACATCCTATAAAAATACGTAACATAGGCCTCATAGCCTTTACAACCCAATCAAATAAATATATAAATTAAATAATATTACAATCTCAAATATAAAATCAGCCTAAGTAATTGAAATGCCATGTCTATAGTAGTTTATGTACTTCTAATCCCACCACATGCTCACCTAGTTCTTAGGATTTATTCCTACAACAATGTCTGTAGGGATGTGAGCATTAATCCACTTGTACCCACGAAATATCATAAAAGCATATATAATATGTAAAGCAAAAGCATGTACTGTATTTATTATAAATAAATCAACATATTCAACTTAATCATAATGAATCATTTATAAATAAATCAACATATTCAACTTAATCATAATGAATCATTCATAACAAGTATCAACATAATCAAATAAGTAAATAACATCTCATCTCACCATCGTATTACAACTTTTAGAATCATGTACCAATCCTCATTATTAGTCTCAACGTTTAATCCAATTATTATCTTTCTTAGTAATATCATTATTGATTTTCAATCACATTTTCATTTCCATTTAAATCCACAGGGTGGGTACATTATATGTCATCATTAAAGGCCACAATTAATCATAATATACGTTGTTTAGGGCCACGATTAATCACAATACACGTTGTTGTTAAGGGGCATGATTAGCCATGATTTACGTCATGTCTAGCTGACTTACTGGCATGAACACCAATCCCTGCGCAGGTTTCGAGTCATTCAACCCTAGCGTAATCTCTATAACCTTTCTATTTCTTGGTACCCTCCACCCCCGTATCTAAATATATCATCCTCAATCTTTTATCTGGAACATGTCATCAAATCCGTAGTCAATACGTATGGTCTCAATATTTACTTTCACTTTCTTTATCAATCTTAACAATATCTCATCGTATTTCAAATCAAATTGTCATATCATTTCATCATAAGCAAGTTGATCTTAGTATGGTCAAACAATCAATAACGTTCAATATAACTAACCAATCATATTCTAGTAATCATAGTCAATCAATAATAATGTGATCATTCATATCATCATCTCATTCAACCATGTAACAACTAACATCATCATCTCATTCAACTATATAACAAATCATATCATCATAATAATCCATACGAAGTCCTCACTTTAATTTAAAAAGCTATTACTTGATTATAATATTTTCTCATTTCCTTAACATATTTTCAACTCTTTTTAACCCAATATCACATAATTCACATTTATAAGTTTATTACAATAAAATGGGAAGTATGTATCAAGATCAAGGTGCCCAAAACTAAGAATTATATAGAAAGAAACCTAAATTTGGATTTTGGAGCACCCAAGGCGCCCCCATAAGGGACCAAGGCACCCTCACCACTTATTTGAGGTCGGGTAAAGCATCCCGGGTGCTTCCTTGAGTTCCAGAGAGTATACTCTATTTTGGTTCGAGTTCTACATCATGTTTTTGGGTTTCAAACTTTGCCAACTCCAACCTTTAGTCCATAACCTTGTTTCTAGGTATTGTTAGGGTCCTAAAGACTCCAAGAATTCAATGAAAGAAAGATTTAATTATCCCAATCTTTCTAATCAATTTCTTGATTTAAACCTAAACATCCCCATATATACATACATTATTCTACTTGAATCACTTCCTCAAACTCCTGAATTCTTAAACAGCCATTATTACAACATTTTCTAACTCATTACATGTTATATATGATATTAGGAGGCTATAAACCCCTAACTTAAACTTTAACACGGTGAAACAAGAAGATGATGAACCTCCAGTTTTAGGCTTCTAACTTTGAGTTGATTAATCTCCTCTTCATTTGATCCAAACCACAAACAAACAACATAGGAGAGTTCATTGAGTGTTTGATTGCATTCTTACAAGGTAAATTGGTATTTGATTAAGGTTAGAAGAACTTACCAATTTTCTTTGGTTTCTTCTTTCTCTTCCGATTTTCTTCTCCTAACGCCAAACCCTCGCTCTCTCTTCTCTCATACATATATATACATATGCTTGGCTTGGTTTCCAAGCATGCTACAAAACCCTACACCTTCTCCCTATCCCCATTTTGATTTTAGGAGCAACCCTTAGGTGTACAAGCCAAAACCATGTCAATCCATCAGTTTGCTAAATATCTCGAGCACCTCCTTATATCCCTTGAGTCAAATTTTCAATTTTTGGGCTATTTGGTCCATTACTACAAAATTTTCACCATAGACAATCCCCAAAGCCTATAATTGCTTAAACCAACATATTATCACATCCTATACATATTAAAAACCATCTGTTTATATTAATAAGGAAATCCGAGATATTATATTCGACCTTCCTTATTAAAATTTCGTTCTCAAAATTTAATACAACCAACACAAGCATAATTCTAGGAAAAAATTGCAAATATCTACCCACACTCCCAAACATAAACTTAATTAGAATCCTACTTGATATTAACTTAAATCACCTGGGCATTAGGCTATCCGTGTATAAATATACACATATATGTGCATGCCAAAAAGTAGTTTGGCAGAGGGAAAAAAGATAGATAGCATAGAATCATAGAGAGTTAGGGAACCCTTTTTGGGTGTTTTTGGTGGTGATTTGGCATCAAGTGTTAGTCCAGAAAGCTTGTGTTTCTAGTCTAAAGCATTGTTTCTCATTTTTCTTTTGCAGATTTAATTGAGGTAGGAGTGAAGTTAAATAAAAATTAAATTTATTATGTGTGCTTTCATTTTGTGGATCTTTGTGATTATTTGGTTTATTATTACATGATAAATTACTGTATTGTGGTTGTCTTACAGATTAGAAAAGTATGTATAAATTGATTTTGAGGAATTGAATTAAATTGGTATAATTTTTTTTTCAACTTTTAAATTTGTGTTTTATTATGGAACCTTGAATAAGGAAAAGAAATATTTATAAAGAATGATTTAGATTTGAATAATGAATTAATACCTTGTTTGGCCAGTCCTAAAAATACCAATACTTATCAAAAGTTACAAAAAGTTCTCATTTCCTCCAATCAAATTTCGCCACCTATCGCCTTTATGTCAAATCTTTATACTTTACTGTACTTTTTTGCCAATTTTTTTCCACCAAACACCCCTTAATTATTTATTTAATGATTTTTTGGTTTTGGTTTTGGGTTGAGAGAGGTACCAAGATAAATAGTTGGTACCAAAAGCTCTACTGGTGAAAGACCAGAAACCCGTGCAAGGTTGGGTGTCATGTCCAATAGGCTAGTAACCTACGAAAAATAGATGAATTGATATTTTTGGTATATATAACTGAGGTATATGTTGACCCAGTAGCTAGAGGTGTCAAACGTGCGTGTTATGCCGTGCCGTGCCATTTAACTCTGTGCCAACCATGTTTCGTGCCGTACCGTGCCGTGCCTTATTTTACTTCATCGTGCCATGGTGTGCCGTGCCGTACCGTGCTTTAGCAGTGCCATGTTGGGCTATTTTTCTTTATCGTGTCGTGTCGAGCCGTGCCTTTTTAAATCGTGTTATGTCATGTCGTGCTAATTAATTAATTCATATAGTGCCATACCGGCCTACTAAGTTAATTGGATTTTGTCGGGCCGTGCCTTTTTAAATCGTGTCATATCGTGTTATGCCTAATTAATTAACTCGTGCTGGACCGTGTAAGCCCGTTAAGTTAATCGGGTTGTATCATGCCGTGTCTTTTTTTGTTGTGTCATACCATTGCTTTTTTGTGGATCAACATTTGGTACGACTGATGGTCCCGACAAACTTCAACATATGAACAAGTGCAAAACTCATGCAAATTTTGAAAAAATATATAATGTTTTTGGCATTAAGTCCCTCAAACCTCATCTTGTGACTATTCCCAACCAAAACTTAATATTGTCCTTAATATGAGAACCATGAAACATAAGTGGGTTTGTAGTAAGCAAAGATAGCATGATAAGAATGAATAAATGATTTAAGCAAACTAATAACAATAAGTTCAATCATGCACCCTAAAATAGCACTCAATAGATAACCAAACACCCTCCAACTAGCTTCCATAGCACTCCCATAAACAACAGAACAAAAAGTCTCAATTCATGCCCTGCCCTTTAAAGACTGTGTCATCCCATGCCGTGATATCACAATTCCTGTGCTATGTCCATGTCGTGCCGGGTCAATTTGTGCCTTTGTGCTGAAAATGTGCCCATTTAGACCGTATCAAGTCGTGCCGTGTCTGCTCAATTCGTGCCCTTGTGCCGAAAACGTGCTCATTAGACCGTGCCGAGTCGTGCCGTGCCGGGTCAATTCGTACTCTTGTGCCAAAAACGTGCCCACTTAGACCGTCCCGAATCGTGCCGTGCCAAGATTTTACAGTGCCAAAGGTGTGCCGTGCCATCTTCGAACGTGCCATGCCCGTGTCGTGCCCGTGCCGACCCAACCCGTTTGACACCTCTACCAATAGCGGTACCTAACCCAATAGGAAAGAGTATGGTTTTGTTAAAATAGTTTATTTTATTTCATGTTCAAAATATATAAATTTAAATATTTTTGATATGCGATGTATGTTGGCATTTCAAGTTAGAGATTTTATGCTAAGACACTTGTGCATAATTTATTTAACTTTTATTTCTTCGAGCATCAGTGGAATTTTTTCTTATATAATGTGCTCAACCCCTACAACTTCAGATGCAGAAGTGAGTGTTACACCAGATGATGGTTGTGATTGGACTAGTCAAAAAGAGTGGAAGGCTTGAGTAGTTTATTGATTATATTTTTGAAAGAGATGTATAATTACTTGATTTTCTTGTTTATTAGTTAAGAATGGCTATTCTACAAGTCTCGGTTTAGGAGACTAAGATGGATTTTTATTTTATATCCAAGTTTGGAAGTTTTGAGTTCATTATTGTTAAATATGTTTGACTCTGATTAATTTAGATTGATGATTTTGGTGAATTATAGTTGATTTTTCATGCTTCTGGGTTTATGGGAAATTAAGGGCATGACAAGGTCTGAGGGACTGGAAATGACGAGCTCGTGACCCTTTCAATTCTCACAAATGGTGCCAACCGATATTTCAATAATTTTGTATTCTCTTGATGGTCAATTCCAAGCCCGAAACACTGTCTGGTAGACCGATTTTCAAAAAGGATAGATCTCCATTTTTTTCAACGAATCGAGTTTTTGGAGGCCTGGATCAAGGATCACAAAAATTTTCTAGACATTATTGTTGGTGGTCGTCACGATCTCCGCATTATGTTTTGGATTCTCGATGCACTATCATTAATTTGAACTTCAGTTTGGTCTCCTGATTGCTCAGTCAGATCATTGGGCTAATCACATTGATCCTCAGTGCTAGGGGCATTGCCTGGCTTGATTCTAGAGATATCCAGGTCAAGGAAAAAGGCAGAGAACTTCAACTTGGCATGGTCAAAGCCCTGCATAAAATTGGGAGGAGTAGCTCTTGATAATCATCAATTTTCTAGAGATTCACAATAGCTATCCTCCCGACCTCTTACAGTTCTTCATTAAGCTCAACTCGTTTTTTAACAATTTCCTTCACGCATTCTAGACTGCAAGTTCTTTCCAAAGGTTGGCACAATCAATCTTCAAAGATTTATTCTCCTTAATGACTTGACATTCATGCCTAATGATCTCCTCTTTCTCTGCCTAAGTTATAGCAATATTGTCCTTAGCAACCTCTAGCTTAGCAAGAGCTTCTTCCCTCCTCTTCCTTTCCAATGTCAAGGCTCTCTTTGTGTTAGCCAACCTCGAATATACTGCCTTTGATCTCATAATCGCCTAAACGAAATATCAGGGTCAGAAAGGATCTAAATAAATAAACTAGAAGACTGAGAATACATTGATACGAATACATACCTTGAATTAGTCATAGTTCATCTCAAATGCAAGGTTATTGCTCGCACTTCCCCTCAAAGCCTCAATTTCCAAGTTCACCACTCTTCTCACCTTACTAAAATTCTACAAAAATACTTACTCAACTCTTTTGCTAACTTAAGTATTAGAAACTCTTTGACAGACACCATACAGGTGTACCAGACAATTCCCTGGCTTAGATTAAGCCATCAACAGAATACGAAATTACTAAGGTATTAGTTTTGACACTTAAAATCTATTATGAAAATTGATGGTGATTTTACACATAATTAAGGGGGTGGAATTAAATTAATAAATGCATTCAATGTTTTATATGATCATTGCATGTAACATTAAAATGGAAGTTTTATAAAAAAAAATTATCAAACTTACTATGTTAACATTATTAACAAAATAAATATAGCATGATGAGAATGCTAAAGTAAATTGTGTGAGATACTAAGAAAATAAATGACTAACCCCATTCATGAGATAGTTAAACAAGATAACACCAAATAAAAATAAATTAAGATAAAACTAAATAAAATTATTTGCCTATAAAAAAAAAAAAATCATAAAATGCACCACTACAGAAAATCGATAGCTCTTAGATTGCAGGTCAAGAAGACCATGTAAACCGAAAGTAATATGAGTAGCAATAATAAAAATAACATCACTTGATGTGATTTAATTAAAGAAATGAAACCAGCAAAGTTTAGTTGAGTTGCTCCAAGATATATAAATTTAGAAACTCTATTATTCACGACACTTCCTTGAGTTTGGAATTAGTCAGATGATTTAGAAAATTTATTCACTGATATAATTAAGCACGTTTCAATACAGGAGAATAATGTTACACAAGTGTCTCAAGCCCGTCTGTATTCGTCTCCACAGTCCCCAATTACTCTCATTATATCTTTCCCTTTGTCATGCACTTCTTGGATTCTGCTTACATCTTCTTCATCAAGAACAAGTGAAAACACAGCATTAGACTCTTTGATATGTTCTGAGAGGCCAAACCTCACACCAACCATTGATCCTGCAACTGCTGGCTGCAATACCCTCAAAGTACATTTAGCCAAATTAGGGAAAAAATAAAAATTTCAAAAAGCGAATTCATGAAATATATTTCTTCTTAGTTTAAAAAAAAAAAAAAAAAAGAGCGAGAAATATATTTCTTCTTTTCTTCTTTTATTATTATTATTATTTTTTTTTTGGGGGGGGGGGATTAATTTCATTTAGAGATAAATGTAACAACACCCCTCCAACTATTAAAAGTGTAACAATTTACCACCCTCGTAATTTATAGAACTTTAAAAGAAAAGAAAATTCTATTTGATCTTGTATCTTTAGTAAGAATGATGAACTTTACCCTATAATTTAAGTTCTCTCACATACATATTTCTAAAGCTACTAAAAGTTTTCCAAAGAGATCATAAGTGTAGAAGATTAGGCTAATTCTAATCCACTTAAGCCATTATTAGGTGTTTTTAGGTCAAATCTAAACTTGTGAATCAGGTCCTTCTAGGATAAACAATTGGAAACGACTAATAATAACAATAAAGGATTTTTATGTGTAGGAGAAAATGTAAAAGAAATTTTTGAACATTAAGTTCACGCTATTAAAAAGAACCAAATAATTTAAGTATTGCTAGAACTTTAAATTTCCTAGTAACTAGCATGTTTAAAGTTATTGGTACCTTAAATAAAATAAATAAAATAGATAAGATAGATCTATCAGCAAATATTAAACATTTAGATATCTAGATAAAAAGAAGAAAATGATGTAAAAGAGAGAGAGATTGCTCAGCTAGATGCAAACTCTCTACCTCCAACATAAGAACCTATTCAAAAAAATAAATAAATATGTTTTCACTTTAGATTCTTCATTTGAATTTTCAGAATCAGATGAAAAATACTGTGCAACCAACGTGGTGAAGAAAGATAAAATTGATTCTGAAACTGAAACAATAATTAATCCAGAATTAGACGAGGAACTACCAAAAAAGCTAGAAAAAACTATAAATCTAGACAAAAATCTAGGAAAGAAAAAACTAGGAACATCAAAACACCTAAATGAAGATCCAGAAACTAAACCAATTACTGAAGGAAAGAAAAACTTCTTTTGAAAACATCCATATCAACGAAAAAGATGAATCTAGTTCTGATGAGATTTATATTAAAAAAGAACATGAACTTAGTCCTTCTAAAAGAGAAGATTTAAATAAATTAATGTAACAGCCAAATGAGAATATCTAAATCTTAATGATATACATCTCAGAGATTATGAAAATACCATTGAAGAATAGGCACAACCAATGTTCACAGTTATAATCCATCAGAAATATACATGGGATAAGAAAAGATTCTTAGACTACATAATAGGGACATTACAAGGAAATGTCCTAAGTTGGCTAAATATTTGAGAAGAATTAGAGAATGAAATATGGGGAAAAAAAAGTCTAGTTTTCAAAGTGAAGATAGAGAAAATGATTTTGCAAAAATTCTCTCAAAATTTTCAACATTTATCAAAAGAGATTTTTGTGGAATAATATCTTCAGGTGAATACCAAAAAGAGATGAAATATGTTTATCAAAAATAAAACTTTGCGAAATCTATAAATACACAGATTTTGTAAAGTTATATAAAAAATAATTCTTGGTGTTAAAACCAAAAAATATGATACATTGGAAATAATAATTTTTTCATAAACTCTCAAACCCATGGGATGAAATACGTGAAAGACAATATCCAGAACACCAACAAAAAATAGATAGTTCTGAGTCCTTAGGATTAAGGATAAGTTTTGGTTATAAAATAATAACCTTATAACCGAGCATTGTCTTCGAACAAAAGCCCAAAAAAAGCTAAAAAATCAATTATCAAAATCAACGAAAGGAAAAGCCTATTGTGACAAAATTTTAAAAGAAAATTAGGAAGTTAGATACTCAGCGAATAAACTATATCACAGACACAAAAAGAAACACTTTAAAGTTAAAAAATGGAAACTTGGAAATAAAAAAAAAAAGATATTTCCAAAAAAAGAAATATGTTAGAAAATTCAAGAAGAAAAATTTTAGAAAGAAATCATTGAAAAATTGCACCTACTATTTTTACAATAAAAATGTCATATTACACCCGATTGTCCCCAAAAAAAAAAAAAAAAAAAAAATACAGGGAAATCAAATTTTAGAAGATAACAATGTAGAAATTTATTTAGGAGAATAAATAGATTCAGAAGAAAGAAATCTTATATGAACTAGAATCTGTTTTTTCGGATTCTTCAGAAGAAAGTGAAGAATTCATTTTCATGATATATGAAACAAATCCTAATCAAAATTTGGAAACCTTTGAATCAGTCCCTTGTTTGTGAGACACAGTCAAAGAAGACATGACTATTGAAAATGATAAATTAATGAAATATAAAAGCCTTAAAATAGAAGACTTGTATAAAAAAAATCCAAATTTAAACCCTGGTAAGCTCTACACTTTGAAAAATGCGAAAGAATAACAGAAGCATAATCTTTATCTAATAGGCAAGTTGAAATAAAAATTTTTGACAAATAAAAAATTACGAGATTTAAACAAAAGTATCCTAAAGTGTAATTCATTCACATTGATCCATTTGATACTGAAATCAAACCAAGATTAATTGACATAAAAGACTTGAGAATACCTAAAGAATTGGTATTTGAAAACTTTATGAGAGATCAACTAGAATCTTCTCGTAGATCAATTGAATTTCAAACATCAAAAAACCCACTCTACTTCAGAAATAATAAATTATCTGTAAGTAGAAAATCATTCAAAATGAATAACTTCAAAAGCATTGAAGAAGGTTCCTCAAGCTCAAGTATCATTGATAAAAAAAAACTAGATTAAGAAGAATCCAAGTTCTAGTTCTTCCTAGAAGTTCTTTTAATAAAGAATAGAAATCCATAATTTTTGAACAACTAAATATGGATTCAAAAACAATATTTTTTTTCTTAAAATCAAAATAAGAAAAAATATAGATATTTGAAGTCATATTTTTTTTGGTAACTCAAAACTCCACCGGTTTACTGTAGTTCTCAACGAACTGCGTAGCCGATGGGTAAACCAGGGGACATGTGGCTGGCCTCTCAACAATTGAAGTCACATTTGAATTTAAAGGCTATAAACCATATAACCTACATGCTCTTATAGATACTAGAGCTACAACTATGACATATCAACCAAATGACATAACCAAAGAATATTAGATTCAAATGAAAAATCATGTTTCAACTAAAAATGCTAATAACACAACATCTATAATAAATTTCAAAGCAAATGACATTATTTTTTAAGTGAAAAGAAAAAAGGTAAAAAGACCTTTAGAATTCCAAAAATATTATATTTTCGTTTGATGCCGGAAGATATACTTTTAGGGACCGATTGGATGGTGCTAAAATTTTAGGGGATAAGTTTTAAAAGGGGTATAAGATAAAAGGGGGTATTATTTTTAGAGGGTTAGCCCACATTGATGTGATGTTTATAGAGGGAGATAACTTTTAACTTAGTTTGGATATTTTATATATAAGAGGGGGTGA
>QLOD02000033.1:21276163-21294292 GCA_003260245.2 Sideroxylon spinosum | reverse complement strand
CCCCAAAGAGTTGGCTTAGACCTAGGAGTTAAAGGCTTTTCAACCCAAGTTCCTAGGTTTGAATCATCCCCCTAGCATCTTGGGGCTAACTTTCTGGGTGTAAACGTAGTAAGATTGGTAGGAAGGGTCTCCTTAACTTGACAAACCGTATCCAATTCTTAGGTATGGATTCGAATTCCGGTCACTGCGAGAGTCCATAACTTATCGCTGCACATATTGAGAGCCCGATATTTGTGACACAAATTAAGGAAGATTCACTTTCTAGGGGTTTGGCCTGGGGAATGAATCTCTCAGGGTCAAATCTTTTTTTTTTTTTTTTTTTTATATTAGTTTGTAAGAATTTAGAAACAAAAACTGGGAGTGTTGGCGGCTTACTCCTTGAGATGCAATATAATAGTGTAGAAGCTCGTTGGCGAACTTACTTAGAGCTTGTAGGCACTTTTTGAGAAAAACCAAGAAGAATATAGGTGGTCTGAAATTTCACTTAAAAAAGTCAATCGATGGGCACTGGCGATTATAGAAACATAAGTTTGCAACAGGAATGCTTTTTGATTAGGTCAGTAGTTTGCTGGGAGAAGGAAGGAGTATCCAAGACTGTATGAAAATTTTGAGAAAAGCCAAGAAGAGTACAAGTGGCCTGAAATTTCACTTGAAAGGTCAATGGTTGGGCTCTAGGGATTATAGAAACAAAAGTTTACAGCAAGAATGTTTTTTTGATTAGGTTACTAGTTTGTTTGGAAAAGGAAGGAATATTCAAGACTGTATGAAAACTTAAGATGAATCTCATCCCAACAAGTAGAGCAAATCCAGAATTTTGACAACTTTATTTGAATTTGATTGAGCATTTGTTCAAATATATATGAGACATACTATACACTTATAGTAGGTTAAGATAAGGGTTTTATAAAATTTTTATTAAAAGAAAAACGAATAAAAAGGTGAGTTGGATTTTTCTAAGGGCTTTTCAAGGTTTTTTCTTCTGTACCTGTAATTCTTAATCTATTGTTAAGGCATTTATGTTGAACACTTTGTACACCGAAGATACAATACCAAATTGCATAAATTTCATGCTATTTTGTGGTTATTTTCTTGTTTTTTTAGTTACGCATATTCACTCTTATTGTTAAGATGATCTAGATTTCGCATAACATAAACCTTAACATAACTTATAATAACTAATATTACTATACTTCTCCAACAATATTATTTTGAGTAAATTATATTTTACAGTATGAGTTTTTTTTCCTTATTAAAATTTACTTAAGGGTTTAAGAATTTAGGTTGTATGTTATAATGTCAGACTTCTATAATTTCTTCGTTACAATTCACTCGTGTAAACTTACTATTTTACTTGTTAATTGATGGTCACGTGTACATTTAACAATAGATTTTAATATCCTTAATTATTATAAATTTATAATTAAAATATCATACCTAAAAAGAATTTAGTCAAAAGTTTAGGCTTATTAGACGTAATGTACTCTACTATTTTCTTAAAAAACCTTTTTATTTCTCTACTTGGTTGGAGGAAAATAATTTGCCACAATACTTTCTTTTAGCCTGGACAAAGGTCTTCTACAACGGCCTCATTTTCATTGAGCAAATATCCCAAACTTACATGCCCCTTTGATACGTGCTAATCAATTATACTAATCTCAAGGTTATATGACCAATTGATTTCAACTTGTTATTTTTAGTTAGCTTTTTTTTCTTTTTTTAGGTAACTAAGGGTGATGATACTGAAATTTCGTACCTCAAGACAAGACGCCGATCCGCTACCAATGGGCGACCGTACCCTTGACACTGGTGTGGTGCCTGTCAAAGAGTCTCCGACAATCAAGTTAGTGACCGAAATTTGGGTTGGTCAAAGAAGGGTAAGATTGAATTACATACATTTTTTTGGCAGCATTTACCCTTTTCTTATATAGATGCCCTAATTCTCTGGATGAAAACAAATCGCCTTCTCTACCTTATTTACCGTGATTTTATTGATTGGAGAAAAAAAATGGCAAGATCAACCTTGATCGCACATTTCCTTATTATCGCTAAACTAGTGAGCCATACGATAATTATGGGATTCCTTTGTGAAGATAATGGTGTCTACGTCCCATGCCTAGCTTGGTACTCATTAACCTGGGTAAGGGAGCTCGTCCGGCTGTCTTCATTTCCCCCAGCTCAGTCGGCTCATTCGATCTGTGCTCAACGTCTTCACTAAGGGGTCTTTTTATCATGTTAATAGGATTCGGGAATCCACTCCATCAAAGGGTATTCGGGCCAGCTTAGCATACCTCGACTAATATCTAGGACTCTTAAGTTAACAACCGGATAAATCCTCCAATAACCCTAAGAAAATTAGCTTCTTTCTTCTGTGAATGACTCAAAATCAAATGTATTATTATATTTTTTCAATTCATAATAATTCCAATTACATAAATTTTATATTTTGAAATAAGATAAAACTTATACGGAAATATTTTTGTAAGAGGCCATTTGAAACTTTAAGTTTTAGTAATTTTTGATATTTTTTGTCAAAAGTTGGTAATTAAAATTTTTCATATATTTAGTAAAATAAATAATAATTTTTAGCAATTTTTAATAAATTTTTTGTATATATGTTTGATAAAAATTTTAATAAATTTTTAGTTAAGCAAATTACTATAGTTGAGCAAAAAAATTACAAAAATTAATATTTTAACAAACACTCAACAAGCAAAAATTAATTAATTTCTGCTAAATTTTGAAATACCAAACGGTACTTAAGTATAAAAAAATATGTTCAACTTTGACATATCTATCTTTTGATCCAATTTCTCGATAATCTTTAATGAAGTTGAACACAAGCTTACCTTGAATAACTGAATTATGCTTCAATTTGATTTATCCCAACATGATCCGAGTAGAAGTTGGAACATATTTATCCTCAAATAAGAAAGTTCAGAGAATAACGAATGCTGAAGAATTGGTCGTTTCATGGGCATGAGACGAAAAAAGGCATATAAGTTAATTTGGAAGTTTTTCTTCTTCTTCTTCTTCTTCTTCTTCTTTTTCTTCTAGTTTCAATAATAATGTATATACACACACAATATCTGTACTTATCAATCTCCCACCTTGGGATCCTTAAAGCGACCCACAAATATTGGCTGTTTGATCAGAGTACCAAAATACCCTCTCATGTGTATCGTGTTATCTATGTTCTGTTTCCTCTACTCTCCCATATTTGTTTCTTTGCATGGAATTCTCCTACTACTTCAAATAAACAAGATATATATTTGCATATAGATATAGAGAGAGATATGGCTATGAATTTCCTTTTTAGTGGTTTATTTGCTTGCTAGGTTTGGTCATGGCCGTCATTAGAGACCCATCTCTTTGAAGTTTTGATTTTTCTTGCCTCAAATCTTCAGATTTAGAAGACTATAAAAGGGTCAAGAAAGAGAATACAAATTAATGGAATTTGAAGGGTCTGCGTTTTTTATGTGGGTCTGATCGTGGCATACTTTACAGAATTATCACATCTGATAGCTTTGATTCACTTCTAATCATTCCAAGTGAACCTAGTATTTCGAGATCTGTGTCTAACTCCTTGGTTACCAAATTTGAGCTTTTAATTCAATTTTTATTTCAAGTTTGGTATCTACTATTTTCTTATTGATTTTTGCTGCTGCTTCTTCTTCAGTATTTGGGTTTTTTTATTGTTTAAAGATCAAAGAAATGTAGCATAGTTGGGTGACTTAAGCTACAAAAACCTGATTTACTCATCTTGTTTTCTGAACTGTTTTTCTTTTTCTTTTTTTTTTTTTTTGGGTTTTTTTTTTTTTTTTTTGGGTTGATTTTGAGTAATCAATGAAGCATATCAATGGAAGCAGATCAAGAATTGAGGCAGATCAAGAATTGAGGTTCATGGTGCAAGTTCAATAACAAAAAGTACCGATATGGGAAGTCTTTGAGAGGCAAGGTCTCATGTGATTAGCCACTTAGCTGAATCTGATAAAAAACTTTGTAAGAATTCAATCATTGAACTAATTAGGAATTATGGGTATGGACTTACAGAAAACCCAAAGAAACCTTGGAGGGTTATGGATTCAAATGCACCTCTACAGCAACAGCATGAGAAGTTTGCATTTGCAATGAATGTGGGAAAGGATTTCAATCATTGAAAGCTTTGTGTGGTCTTATGGCATTCATTTGGAGAAAGAAAGGGTTTTGAAGGATGATCAGTCATGGAGTACTAGTCAATCCGATACAGAAGCTGAGGCTCTTCTGAGGCTGCCAAGAGAGCAGCAAGAGCGAGTATAAGAAAATTGTTATTAGATTTTCCTTGGCAAATGGCTTATCTATTTCTGAGACTGATCATGAACAAGAAGAGGTGGCTATGTGTTTTATGATATTTTCTAGGGATTCTGGTAATTAGGTTAGTGAGAAATCGGTTCTAGACTCTTTGAATAACAATTCTATGGTTTTAGCGGTGAAATCATCGTTATCTGTCGACTTGCGAATTGGTGGAAATCAAGGTTCCAAATTGGTGTATAATGGTAATGAGGCTAGTGAAAGGAAGAAACTAGGGAAATGGAACTTGAACTTTGGTGTTTTGAATCCCCAGTAGGAGAATTCTAATTCTGGGTTCTTCATGAATAGACCTAAGAAGGTGGATTCAGATGTTTTTGTTAATGGGCTTTGGAGAAACTCTAATTTCAAGGGGCAGAGAGTGGATGGTGGATCTAGATTGGAAGAGGGCTTAAACATTTAAACAAAGTCAAATGTCTAGGAACGGAATTGAGGGAAAATTTGCCTAAGGAAAATGGATATATTGAAAGTAGAATCGCTTCAAATTTGATAAAGAATGGTTCAGAAGAGAGGACCGTCAATGGTTCTTACAATCATGGTCTTTTTGGGGAATCTTGTAAGCAGATGTTAGAAGGCTATTCTAATGTTGACGTATGCAAAAGTGCTCCCAAAAGAAGCAAATACGATTCTAGCAGTAGAAAGAAATAAATTGATGCATATCTATCCTATAATGGTGAAAGAACACCGAAGTCAAAAAAAAACTAAAGTGTACAAGCGACCAATTTGCCATAAGGTCTATAAATCGGGCCAGGCTTTAGGGGATTATCATAAGAGGTCTCATTTTCTCGAAGGTTCTGAGGATAGGAGCAATCAGAGCCCGGCAATGAAGCAAGAACTTTCTGATGTTCCTGATCTGTTCGATCTTAATCTTCTTACTGAGATAGATTATGAGAAATGAGATTAAGATTTTTGAGTAGTGTTTCCATGAAGATGATAGAGTGTATAGACAATTTGGTAGAATTTCTAGTTCACAGTATGCTCTTACTTCAAATTTTCTACTGATTCAAGGATGTTGTAGAGAATTATTACTACTTATAAGGTTGCAAGGAGTAGTACTTGCTTTTGAATGTTTCTTTTTTCATCCTATTTTTGTATGCCTCCAATTTCACAAAATTTTAAGTTTATTGATCTATTTTTTTGAAGCACTGATATAACTATTGAATTTTCTTATTTTGTTCTTAAATTGCTTCTTTAAATTAATAAATTTGGGTGACGGAAGGGGAAGACTAGTCTTTCTTTTTGTTATCTTCCAGAAGTGTTCAACTTTAGCCGTCTTGGTCAATCGTTGAGAGATTGGAAGCAACTTTGAGTAGCAAATTAACAATGACCATTGTGATGAACTTTAATCCTTCAAGTTTCCAAATTTTGTCCAGATTCATCGATAATTCACTGTTGTTTTGCTTTTCAGCCATTGGCTTTAGTGGGAGAAATGAATAGTTATTGTGTGTACTGGGGGATTGCTTTAATGAAACTAACATAGCCTAAGCATGTTTTTTTTTTTTTTTGGGCTTCTCCCACTCAAATTTCTATATTATATGTGTTAGACAACCTTGGATAGGCCACAGAGAACTGTTCTTCCTTGAAGTTGCGTGCAAACAAGTCCTTGGACCTTGGTGAAAAACTACCCGATGGGGTCTACATAAAAATCTTTCTTTAGAATCATCGAATTTGTTTTCCCCTCAAGATATATTGAAATATACATATATTGAAGACCCTATTTGTTTGATTTTTTCTGTTGTTATTTTAATAAAAATATAAGAAAAACTGCTCAGTTGAGAGTAATTGCCAGAATACTATTAGTGAAAATGTACTTCCATAATACGTTTTTATTAGTTTAGTCCCGATCAAAAAACGCTTTTTAATATAGCGCTTTTTGATGGACTCTATAGTTTCTCCTCCCTCACTACAACACTTCATTTTGTCACTGTACTCTCTTGCTCGCTCATTCTCTACATCCGTTCTCTTACTCATCCTTGGCCACCGCCATTCAAGTAACGATCACTTCTGATATCGGAGAAAAATGAATGACAACATTGCTACTTCTCATATATATATATATATGTATGTATGTACAGATCTTTTCATATTTTTTGATTGTGGCTCTAATTATTGGTGCATATGATACATATCGATGATCTACTCTAGTTTTTCATATTTAATTGAGATTAAATTTATTGCATTTTAAATCCATTGTCTTTTCTCATGTTCTGGTGATATTAAGTTTGGTAAAGAAATAGGTATTTTTTTTTTTTTTTAAGTGTGGTAGTGAGGGAGGAGAAGTTTTGAATTCTAGCCAAAAAATACATTATGAAAATGTTTTTTTTGACGGGGTAAAATTAATTTTTTTAGGAACATATACTTTTTGCACCATTTTCTTTGGCGTAATTCTTTTTCAAGTCAAAATTTTTATTTTTAGTAAATATTTTATAATTTCCTTAATTTTCTAATTATTGCCTCCTTGATTAGGATTTAATGTTTTCTATTTAAACTCCTATAAGAGGGCTAAGGAGTTGAATTATCTTTTTTGAATAAAATTATTTTGTTAAGAAGAATATATTTGAAAATTTTATAATTTGTTTAAGGTATACGTAACTAAAACAGAAGACTCTACTCAATCTAACTATTTTTCGAGTCATTAGCCTTCCTCTGCATTAGAAGGTAAGCAAGATAAAATAAAGCAATATCTTATTTTTGGGGTGCAAAAAAAGTAAAGTTGTTTATGCTCAATTAATGCAAAATTGGTTGGGCCCTATTTTCCAAACTAATTTCTTGACACCTGAAACGAAATGGTAGCCATTTGATATGCAGTTACTTAGATGGCCCAAATTGTTCTCTCACTACATATTCTTACTATCCATTCCAATGGGCCGACATTTATGGACCCAAGCCTCACCTAGTCCAGGCCTATCACTACTATTGCTTAAAGTCTTCACCAGTAGGAATGACACATTCCCCCGTCCTATCCCCTTGAAATGGAAGCATAAACTCATCCTCTTGTTTGGTGGGATACAAGGGGTTGGATTGAAGTCTAGGTAGAAGGTTATACAAGGGCAGAGCCAACAGCTATCTTCGGGACACATACCCATCCTCAAAAATAAAAGAAATAGATAAAAAATAATTCTTTTAATGCCCACCCTCGAACTTATTTTTTTCTTAATATTGTTTAAGTATTCAATTATGCCTATCTTAAAAAAAAAAAAAAAAAAAAAAGGCCAATACCAATTGTACCCACTCAAGAAAAGAAAAAAATAAATTAACTCAATACTAATTTTGCTCGCCCAATGAAAAGAAAATAAATTTAGTCCTATACACATGTAAATTGGACCTAACCCACCAAATATAATTGAAAAATATCTGGTCACACTCTTATCTTTTTCTCCTCTCTCTTTCTCATTTATGTGTCTTATAATTAGTGCTCACTCACATATCAATTTTTTATTCTACCTCTGCAACCATGATTTAATCAAGATAATTTTAACGGAATTAATATATGCTATCTAGCTAAATAAATAAATGTTGATTAAATCACAACTCCTCATATTTACACTTCAATCCCTGCAATGCGCCCCTTTTAGAATATGAATAATCAAGATGATATTTGATGTTATCTTTAAAATTTGTTTTTGAAAATAATGAAATAACCCTAAAGCTATCTTTAGAATATGGATAGATCACTACAAAAGAACACATTCTTACTAATCAAAAATTTGGTCTAAATCCCCATATTTGATCACTAAAAGATTTACCGACCAAAGGCTTTTTGGTTGACAGTTGGTCAGGAAAAAGATAGTCTACTCTCAATGACTAAGCCTTATTTTAATCAATAAATATCACTCTTTAGTGGCCAAAACTTGGTCGCCAATACTATAACCTTTCGCGACCAAATGATTACCAAAGGCTCACATGCAGCATCCAACTGGTTGCCAATTACACTTAGGAAATAAACGTTTTAAAGCATCTTCATCGACTAAATGGTTGGAAAATGTTCAACTTTAAAGACTATTTGGTCGCTCAATGTCCAAAAGAAAAATTATTAAGTAGTTGTTGTTCCCTCTACTATTTGTTCGCCAATGTCTAAGGCTTTCGCAACCAATTGGTCGCCAATGAGCCTGTCCATAGCACTAGCTATTCAGACAACCAATGAATCTTTACCGACCAATTGGTCACTAAATGCAAAATTAGCAAGCAATTGGTCGGGAATGGTTTCAGAAAAAAAAAAGTAGCTTTTTTCTATTATTTATTGGTGTTTTTCCCTGTTAATCATTTGTTTACTTGTAACAATTCACAAAAATTATTCACCATAACCACATATTGATCAATAAATAAAAATGCATCCACCATCCAAATTAAACATTCAACACATTAAATTACATAAAACATATGTACGCGTCTTCAAAAATTACAATTAGTTTCCGTAAGTCTATTCGATATCTATGAAAAAACAAACAATACTTGAACAATAACTCTTAAGTCCAAACTAACCTTCAGCACCTATGATTGAAGCAAACATACACTTGTGAAAAAACCTCACAATAAAACACAAAAATCAAAACAAGACCAAATGAAGCAATTCCAGCTTCCAAAACTCACTAAATAAGCAACCCCAACCAGGCTAGAAACAAACATCATTTTAAAAGGAAACACCAAAGGAATCACATCTAGAAACACCATCATCAATGGCACCAATGTGTAACAAACAGATTCAAAAACCACACCCCTACACAAGCATTTTGGAGAAGACCATCCGTACACCATCCTCACCTTAGCAATCTCCCAATGAAAAAAAGTGATCTTCTAGTAGCTATTTTTTCCATCTTCCAAATTCAACCAACTTTAAGCTGTTCCAATCCTCATAAATGCAAACAACTAACACCTACCGCAAAGTTCAATACACAACGAGCAGCAACAAACAAAAATCAAAATGGAAACAGTAAAAAATTTGACATCTTAAAATTAATTAGTATTCATAAAATTTCTAGAAGAAATAAAGTAAGCATTACATTTCAAATCACGATCATCAGCAATCACAACCCTCTTCTAATCAAGCAATGAGATTTATAATACCCCAACAAAATGAGCAAAATAGAAGACATACCATTATTGATATATCAAAATCAAACAACTCCAAGACTGACCAGCAAACCAATAAATGCCCCCACAACAAAACTACGAATACAAGCTTAGTTAATCACATCAAGCAAATGACTTAATAGGTTTTTAGAACCATTGCTCTAAGATATAGCAACAACTTATTAAAATTATACACTACATGCTTAAAGCCCAATCCTATTCATACCCCAAGTTGGTTCTTTTTTATTAACAAAAATGCAACCAAAATCTGGTTGTTTCATGGTCATACTAGTATTATGGTTTTACCCAATACAAAATGCATGTAAAGACAAAGTTATATGATAATGCTAGTGCTGCATTTTTTTTTAGACTTTGATGTTCACCATCTTGATACCTAACTTAATGAATACTATACCATGCTTGGAGAAGCAAACTTATAAAAATTGAAAGCATGGGCCTTCTTGTTTGTAGGGGAAAAATATGGGTGTCCTATTAGTACTTCCAAAAGTATTAATTTATTTTACCAGCAAAAAGGTGGCAATTTGTGCTGATGGGTCAAATCATTTCCATTTGTATTTATGCTCAAAAACCTCAAAATTTAATAAATATGTTAACGATTCATTTATTTAACACTCAAACCAATTACATATGCTAGTCATGCCATGTTCATGTTTTTTGTCAATAAAATCAAGGTGGAGTTGTCATGTTGTATCTAATATTGTCACACCTATTTACTGGCGTGAACTGCTTTGATGAAATTGAACATTAGTTTTTGTATTAACAAGTAACTTCAAAACTAATTTATTGATATTAGAAACAAAGATTGGTATAAAGTAGTAATCTATGCACTAGCATTACATTTCTATATTGATATTGATTTTATTAAAAGGTGTTTGATCAAATGCCTACAAAAATACAAAAGAAATATAGTAAATCTGAGCCTAAAAGATATAATCAATGTAGGATATCTTACAGCTATGCATTACGTTTAAAAAATAACTTACAATAAAATTAAGGTTCCCCACCATAATCATTGTTACATTGAGAATCACACTCAGATTCAAAGTGATGAAGGAATGTATCCTCATCACCATTGTCCTCCATTCCCACAAAAACATTATTTTCATCACATATGAAATTATCAAGCCCAACACATTCATCACATGTCCACATCTCCACGTTAATGAAGTCATTTTAAACAATTTCGGCTTCAATATCATTTCTACATAGCACATCTCTAATTTGATCTTCAGTAATAATCGGAGGATCATCGATGGTTTTGTCTTGTCGGAACACATCAATTGTTTCATCATTATCGGTGGTTACCTCACTCATTATTTTTTTTACATCCCATGTTCAATGTCATTGAATATGTTACACAACTTTCAATTCTGGCCTAATTTCATATCATTGATATAAAAACCTTGTTTCACTTGATTTGGTAAAACAAATGAGTCATTTTTATACCATCTACTTCCAACATCTACAACAGTGCAATGTGCATCTGTGCATTTAGTCTTACTATTTCCAACATTAAACCATTCACATTGAAACAAAACCACTCGATGATCAAACATATATCTCAACTCCCATGCTTTATACAAAAAAACTAAAAAAATCATGAGTTTTTCCCTTATGGTCTCCTTTCACAACCACCCAACAATTTTGACTTTTTTCGATGACTTTCCAAGCCCTTTGTATGGAGTCGAACACAATTAGACATGTAAGCTAAATATGGGCCTCTTATTGGATTAGGGCCATTAGCTAATGACCATAATTCATCACTGACTTCTAGTGATCCATGAGATCTCAAGTGATTTATCTATATAATGTAAATTAGTACACATGAATCGATGTTGAATTTAATTAGGTGAATAAATCAGAATTGAACATATTACAATTATATCTTATGTAGTATTTAAACCAATTAAGGAATAACTCCATTTGCCTCTTTTGATCTCCCTTGTGCTTTCACTCTCCAAAATATGTTTATGCTTCCTATTAAAATAAAGAATATATGTAATAAAATTTTTAATTAACTATAAGATTTTTAAATAAGAAAGATGTATATATGAAAACATATTCTTAATATGGGTCTATTTCAGAACTATTGTAAAGGACAAACCAATGAACCATCTCTTATTCTTTAATGAAAATGTCAAGAGGTCAATACAAGGAAGAATAGGACGAACATTCTAAGTGAATATTGCCAACCCGGGCCACGATCACCACCATCATCATTTCGATATTCTCTGTTGAACACAATTTAAGTGTCATCGAGATATATTGAGTAGAAAGAAAGATATACTTTCACAACATTCACCTCTACAATTGAACCTTATGGGCGAGCACAATTCGTGACAAACTCTTTCAATGTACGAATAAACCTTTCATGTAAAAGAGTTAAAACCAAAAATATATTATTTATTGGAAATTTATCTCGGCCTTGAACGTGTAATCTCATAATTGAAATCAGATAGTGTTATTGTTCAATCGGTTACATCCACTGATATTGTACTAACCTTCCAAGTTTGGCCTGGTGGGGTAAATGAATACGTAAATGAACCATTACGTCAAAGAATACAGGAGGAAATATCTTCTCTAACTTACAAAGAATCAAAACAATGCATTCCTTTAATTTTTCGTAATGACTTAAATTCAATGTCTTAGCACATAATTCTTGGAAAACATTACCCAACTCAAACAATGGAGTACAAATATCCTTACTAAGGCATCCACACATCCCAACCGCAAGAAGTTTTTGCAGTAGCACATGACAATCATGACTTTTAAGACCTGACAACCTACCATCCTTTGTGTTTACACATCTAGAAAATGTTTGCTACGTATCTATTCGGGTACTTGATAGATTGTAAAAAGTGTAAGAAACTTTGTCTTTCTTGTGAAGATAGTGTGAACAGTGTGGGAGGCATTACAAGTTTGCCATAAGGACACTCCTTCCAATTTAATTTTTTTTTTATTTTCATATCTTTTAAGTCCATATGAGCTTTTGGCGTATTTTTATTCTTTCCATGAATGCTCAATAGTGTGCCAATTAAATTGTCATATATACTTTTTTGTATGTGCATGGCATCAAGATTGAGCTTGAGATTAAGTGACTTCCAATAGAGTAGCTCAAAGAATGTGCTCTTTTTTTTTGTTCCAATTCAAGATAAATTTCTTAATAGCTGCTTAAGATTTGCTTATCAATTTTTATCTCTTGAGATTGTCTGGATGCTTCCCATATGGCTCATATGTACCTGTTAATACTTGTTCAACTATTGTTCGCCAATTAAACCTGTGGTCTTGGTTGATTCTCAAATTTTCTGTCAAAAAGCTTGCTTCTTCGCTAAGAATAGTCATCAGGAAGAAAATGATGAGCACCTATGTATCCAATCTTACATCTCAATGACTGGGTTGAATATTCTTCATTGTAATTAGCGCAAGCCATATAGTCTTTTGTTATCCACCCCAACAAATTACCATAAGTTGAAAAGTCATAATAGTCCACTTGATAGTTGCACACATTTAAAAGGTGTATTCCAACAATGCAACATAAGTGCATACACCATTTCACTCTAATCTTTCAACTCATCAATTAATGATCGTACATAAACATCAATGTTTCGATTTGGCACACTTGGTCTTGAAATAAGTAATGACATCATTAAAAATTGCTCCTTCATAAATTTTCATGGTGTAACCAAGATAGTCACATATTGTATAAGTTGCTCATGTTTCTAAAAAGATTAAACCCATCAGTGGTGAGACTTAGCCTCACTTTTCTTGATTCCCTAGTAAATTCAGGATGTATTCTATCAAAATTCTTCCACTCATCACTATCGGTAGGATGCCTCCATGTATCATCATCAACATGCTTCTCTTTATGCAATCTCATATATGGAGCCATTTTTCACGACATATACAATCTTTTCAATCTTGGTGTAAGTGCAAAGTATCTTAACACCTTCTTTACAATTTTTTTTTATCATTTTTACCTGGTGAGTTATATCTGGATGTCTCACGTACAAGACATTTATCTAACCCTACATTCTCTTTCTAGAAAAGTGCACAATCAAATTTACAAGCATCAATGCACTCATACCCTAAGCCCAAATCATGTAGCAATTTCTTAGCCTTGTAAACAGTCTAACAAACCCTCTCATTACAATTAGGCAAAAGTTTCTTTAATATCTTTAATAAATAGTCCATAGATTTTTTGTTCTACTTAAACATCATCTTTGCATGCATAATAGTGATAATGAGTGACAATACATTATACTCTTTATAACCTGAGTATAACTCACGTCGAGCCTCAAGTAATAACTTGTCAAATTTTTAGACATCATCTACTTTTATGCTATCAAGACTTCCTTTTGTATCATGATCATTCCTCAAATTTCTAAAATAAATATCTTCTAACATAAAGGGAAATTCATCACCATGTTCCTTTAATTCATCACTATGTTCACTTTCATTAGTTGTGATCCTATCTTAGAAATTATTACCATCTTCAACCATGATATCATTTTCTAGATTTGATGAACTAGCAGTAACGTCTTCACCATGATATAACCAAGGTTTGTACGTTGGTGACATCCCTCTCAATAATAAATGTACTTCACTATATTAATATCAGTGTATGAAATATTCATACAGCTCACACGTAGAAAACGGATCTTCCTATCTAATCCAACACTTGCACTAGCAAATTCAATGAATGCATTAACTCCAATACTGTTGTACTCATCGCTCTCTCGATCTTTAAGTTTCATCCAACTTTTATTTATTTTTGGTGACCTACAATAAATAATTATAAATACATATCTAATATTTTAAAGTGAAAATCATGGCAACTATTGTTTGTAAAATAACAGTTAAACTACACAGTTTCATATCAAAACACATTTTGATCAAATAAAATTTTAGAAATTTTAATCAAATTAGCAATTGGAACTTTTAAACAAAATAAAATAATTTTTTCATTATACTAAATGAAGTAGTAAGACACTTATTGAGTAGAACTATGAACGAAAAATCCTAAGAAATCTCTTAAATGAAAAATTAGTAAACCACATAAATGAAGTGTCTAATGTGATAAAAACATCATTTTAGGAAGGTACAATAAAAAAAGAAAAAATAAGACAGAGGGGATATCGTAAGAAGCTAGGAGCACTTGCTACTAAAAATATCATTTTCTGAAGTTTAATTCTTCTTCATTCATTCATTTATTATTATTATTTTTTTGCTCTCAAAGTGTTTTCAAAACATTTCCAAAGTGTTTTTGTTTTCCTTTATGTATTAAAGAAAACAAAATTTTGATTTTAAGTAAATAACTTAACTAATGCAATTTCAAATAGAAGGGTATCAGTAGATTTTATTGGTTACATTCAGAAGTGGTTAATAGAATAACAACAAAATCAAATTGTAATCATATGATATTATCATATAGCTCAAACACATAATTTTAAAATTTAATAGACAGGGCATGACTCATTATAAAAGTAAATAAAATACCCACAAACATTAGCTCACAATGGATAAAATTAGAGCTCCTTCCAATGTAAAGACATAAATAAGAGGTATTTGCTTCAAAGCCAACAAACCTACAATCCAAAAACTATTTCAGATCGACATTACTTTAAAAATCCAAAGGCTTCAAGATTTTAAATGAACAGCAAAATTGTTATTACACAAAGAAGTTTGAGGAGATTGAAATATATAAATCTTCTATGTTTATCTATGTTTTATCTCAGCCATCTCTTTCTAACCATCACCTTAATAAAATCCAACACCTTTATCAAAATTGAATACTGAAAAACATAAAATTTAAAGCTCATCATCACAACAAACAAATAAAAATAGACAGCACCATTCTAATAGAATCCAGAAACATAGACTCTAACCAGCACAAACCACAGAAAACCCCAATTCTAACTAAAAGTTCGAAATCTTGAACATTCGAGATTAAATCAAATTAAAGCTAGATCCTACAGCTAATGATTAGACCAAAACAAGATTTCCAAAACACATCATTATATTGTATACATAAACAATTTACAGGATTACCAAATTAGAAAGAACACTTGAAGAAACAATCAAAATCAAATGAAACTAGTTCAATTAAGGAAAAAGAATTTCAAATTGTGATAACAATTGAGCATTGAAAATAGAAAAATGGGGGGAAAAACATGTTAGCAATTAGAAAGCAAACCACCCCAGACTTCAAAAATCAAAGTCAAGCGCATTGAATGCTAACAATTTCAGCACTTCGAAGTTGAATATACGTTTATAGAGATTGAGAGAACCAAAGAGAACTTTTATTCAAAAAACCTTGCCCATTGAAATCTAGATAGAGAGAGAGAGAGAGAGAGTGTGTGTGTATAAATGATATGTTTCGGCGTATTCTGGTGGAGGAAAAGAGGTATTGCTGTTTTCTAAAAAATGAAAAGGCTAACGACTCTAGTTCTGGTGGAGAAGACATAGATTGAGACGAAGCAGGGAAGAGAAGGGAAATATATTAGTGTATTTACCAATCTGTGCAAAACAGTCATTTGGAACAAAATAATTTGTTGAAAACTGTACAATTACCAACCATTTGGTCGGGCAAGGATACTAATTTGCCTTTATAATCTTTCCCAACCAACAATCTAGTCGCCAAAACTTTCCAAATATGACGAGCAAAAAATGCACCTAAGTATTTACATTATTTTGACCAAGTGGTCGCGGAAAGGTTAGGATATTTTTTTGAAAGTTTCCTTAACCAGATTGTTGGTCGCAAAAAATACTAATTTGGTCGCCAGAAATTATGCCGGGAACCAAAATTTTGTCAATTGCCGACTAGTTGGTTGGTGAATCAGAACCCTTTAGTGACTAAGTGTATGCTGGTAGGCAAAACTAGTTGCCGTCTATGTGCACTCTTGCAGTGGGTGGAGCTACATTTAAAATATGTATATGCAGAGGGAAAAGAATATATATATGTATATATATACATATGAAAAAGAAAATAAAGTGAAAATATAAATATATTACGTTTTATCAATTGAGTTAGAAAAAGAGATGATAATTAACAAATATTTGTAATAACAAAATAACAAAATAATTACTTATTTAAATATAACAAAATAATAGATACTAGTAATCTTTTTTTTATTTCACATATTTATTTTCCGAAGTTTGAATATGTTTAGTGAAAGAATCTCAATTCTTTTATATGTAGCCAAATAAGTAGCCCTACGAATTTGAATTTCATTTTCATATTCAATTTCCAAGTTCAAAAAAAAAAAAAAAAATATGGTAACCATACCATGCAAGTTTTCGTTTTTGGTAATTCAGACTATGCAAGTTGACAAGCTGAAGTTGTACCAAACAAAAGAAAAGTCGTAATTGAATCTCAATAATAAATAATTGTATGACACAAACAAATACTATGCATGTATTTTTTATTTTCTTATTGTTGAGGGGGAATAAAATTGAATTATAATTCCAAAGAAAAATATGCACAAAAAAAAAAAAATGATATGTATCATATTACGTATCTATACAACAGAATCTTGAGACATTCAATTATCCCACATGACATCTAATTGGATATAATATATATATAGGTGATATGTTTATTTCAAAATATTTGTTTTAATTAATTAATAATTATTAAATACTATTTATTAATTAGCATCATAATTATCTAAATGAAATTATACTTGTCACTTAATATTGAATTATTGGTTGCCTAAATTGTTTTATAATTCAATGTTACAAAATAATAATGTTTTTAAAATATCTTTGAAAAATTGATAGTGGAAAAACTCAAACTTCTAAATATTATAGATGGATGAAAATAAGTTGAAGCATATTTATAATTTGATTGAAAAAATAATCAATAATTATAAAATTTTATTAATAATTTTCTACTTTATCATTTTTTGCAAACAAATTTCTTAGAAATTAAAGACAAAAACGATCTACAACTTATTGTAATCCTTTTAGAAATTATTTGTGTTTTTATTTTTCAATCTTTTTTTATAAAACATAAATGAAACATGAGCATTTCCTAATTAGATTATGTCTAAGGGTCGAATAAAAATAAATATTTGAGTAATATCCTTTCTATCTAAACATTGTTTATTCAATATGTATATACATGTAATAAACTATGAATGCAAGTAATTAAGATAATCAATCTTATCTACTTTCAATGAAAATTTCCCCTATAGTTGTCACAATTAGTAAATGTTACAATAATATATTTTTGGTTGTGACACGTATCTTATAAAATATTTAATTTTTTTAATTAGTAATTATTGAATATTACTTAGCAATTAATATTATAATTATCTAAATTGAATTAAATAGATTACCTAATATTTGAATTCTAAATATTACAATTATTTAAATTAAATTACATTTATTATATAACATTATATTTTAAAATAATACTATTTTTAAAATGTCATATGAAATAAAATTTTTATTTAAGTTAGACGTAATTCAAATATGATACAAATTTCTAGTGATACAATACTATTTGATTATTCATTCGAATATTTATTTGTTATTTATCACTTAGTATTACTTATCCAAATTGAATTCTACATTAGTTAAAATTTTAATAACTTAGTATTATAATTTTTATTTAAATTGAATTTTACATTAATTAAAAATTTTATGTAAGTTAGGTTGTGTATACATGAATTCTTTTAACAATACAATTTT
>QLOD02000033.1:21205340-21247456 GCA_003260245.2 Sideroxylon spinosum | reverse complement strand
CATATAAAGTGTTACCTTGATAAGTTGAACCCTACTAGCATAGAGAGAGCTCTATTTTCCCAGCTTTTAACTCTTTGCTACATTTTGTCAATGAGAGTAGAGCAATCAGCAAACTTAAGCTTAGTAGAGATCAAGGGTACTCCTGAATCTCATTGGTGATTCCTTTAACTAGAACCTAAGAATTGAGCAAAGAGTTTGCTTCCTATCTTCATTAAGCTCAATAATAAATATCATAGTCTTCGATTTATTTGGAAGAAGCCCCATGTATTTATGAAATACTAGAAGAGCATTCTTGATGGTGAGGAAAGATGGCTTATCAGGCAAATAAAGAATAAATAGATCATCCGTAAAGCAGAGGTGACTTGTAGGGGATCTTTGCATTTGGGAGATACTTGAAATCAATATCTTCACTATCATATAAAGTGTAACCTTGATAAGTTGAACCCTACTAGCATAGAGAGAGCTCTATTTTCCCAGCTTTTAACTCTTTGCTACATTCTATCAATGAGAGTAGAGCAATCAACAAACTTAAGCTTGGTGGAGATCAAGGGTACTCCTGAATCTCATTGGTGATTCCCTTAGCTAGAACCTAAGAATTGAGCAAAGAGTTTGCTTCCCATCTTCATTAAGCCCAATAATAAATATCTTACTCTTCGTTTAATTTGGAAAAAGCCCCATGTATTTATGAAATACTAGAAGAGCATTCTTGATGGTGAGGAAAGATGGCTTATCAAGCAAATAAAGAATAAATAGATCATTCGTAAAGCAAAGGTGACTTGTGGGGGATCTTTGCATTTGGGATGATACTTAAAATCAATATCTTCAATATGTTTAATTAAGAGCCTAGAGAAGAATGCCAAAACAAATATAGGGTCACTTTGCCTTAGTCCTTTTGATCCTTTGAAATAGCTTTCAAGTGATCCATTGATTGAGGTGGAGAAACTTGGAGTAGGTATGTAAGACTCTATCTAGTTTCTAAAATTCTCAGGCAGTTCTAGAGGTTTAAGTATATCTAGGATAAGGTTAAAAGAAACTGAGTCAAAAGCTTTAGCATTATCAACCTTGACAACACTTCTAGGACTTCTTCCAATCCTGTGATAGTTCCTTACAAGTTCTTGCATGAGCAAAATTTGATCCGGGATTGATCTGCCTTTGATAAATGCAGTTTGGTAAGGGCCAATAACTCAATGGAGAACTTTTTTGAATCTGTTGGCTAGGATTTTTGAGATACACTTGTAGATTATAGTGCAACATGAGATAGGCATATAATCACCCATTGAACTTAGATTAGGAACTTTAAGAACTAAGGTAATGGTTATGGCATTAATCTTCTTAAGAAGCTTAGCGAATATTTATGCATACACACATACACAAACATATACACACACACATATATATACACCTTTATTTATCATTCTTCCAACACATGTAATAACTCGAGTTTTTATGTTAAGGTAAATTGACTATTATTGACATGTTTATGACGTAATGAGATACCAATATGGTTAATGTGATGCATTAAGGGTTTAATTGGCAAAAGCATGAAAAATGAGACTTTATATCAGAATTGGCCATTTTTGGCCCATGGCACACATAGGGGTGCCCGGGTTCTTCATGTAGGCACATGGGACCATGCATCATGTGTAGGCGCCTAAATTGAGTGACACTGATAGATTTGATGGTATCGCTTTTCTTCTGTCATGCAATGTTTCCTACTTTGTCAAAGTTAGGCTAGGATGTTAGCAACAGAGGGGGGTAGGTTTGTTGTAGCAAACTTAGTTTCTAAGAATGTCATTTTTATATATATGACATACACGAGAGAGAGAGAGAGAGAGAGAGAGAGTTGAGAATCGAAAAGAACTAAGGGAGTAGCCAAAGTCTGTAAGTATGCAAACCTTACTCAAATCCAAATAAATATTTTATTATGTAATTAGAGGTTTATTAAAGATGTTTATGTAATTATATTGATGTTAGGATCAATGGGTTAAGTGTACAGGCAATCCGAAGTTTACTGGAGTTTATTAATTGTTCATTGTCAAAGGATTTTCTTTTTCTTGAAACTTGAGGTAGGGATATCAAGCCTACTATTTGCATATATGATATGTAGGAGCTATAGTGTTGCTAAATATGTGAGTGTTTCTTGCTTTGGTTGTATGAAATCTGAAATAATTCTAGTATATACACATATATATGTATATGTATAAGTTTGAAAGAAATGTTGATTTACATCTCAAGATTTGATTACCTCAAAAATTCTTCATATGATTGTGTTCACATAAACCTTAGGATACTATTTTTAAAAAGTAATTTTAAATATAAAGCTTTAAAACCAATGATTCTTGGAAGCTAGAAGTCAAAAACCAGAAAACCTCAAAACATAGGGGTTGCTGTTGTACCCATGCGAATACCTAGGGCTCTCAAGTAGGCACCCGAGTTACTTCAATTGAGCCCCTATGACCTTGTGAGAATGCATTCCTAGATCTCTCCGGAACCTAATAATCACTCTTTTTGCTTTCAAACTCTTATTTTCATTTCAAATCATAAACATAATAGTTTTTTGTATGAAAAATGAAATATTGAGTTTGTGAATGAGAAATACATGACTTGGACTGTGATATTAAAATATTATGAATGAGTTGAGATTGTGCTATGGGTTGCTTAGTATGATGTTCTGAATCAATTATTGATTGAAATGAAATGATGAAAATATGATGTTAATGGTAATGGTATTGGAAAAAAGATAAATAGAAATAAGACTATTGTATATCGAGGATTGAGGGTATTAGAAAATAAGGAGGATACAAAGACTACCCTTAGGTTGAGAGACGCTAAACTTGAGATAGGGATGGTGTTCATGCTCGTAGATTTGTAGCCTTCAGCATGACAATTCGAGATATTGATGGGTGCATCGCGACCCTTGGGCTTAGGCGCATAAACGGGGCAACGATTTGAGGTATTGATGGTTGTAGCCTAACCATTGGGCTTAGGCTCATAAACGAGGCAACGATTTGAGATATAGATGGGTGTATGGCGGCCCTTGAGCTTAGGCTTATAAATAGGATGATGTTGAGGGTACCCTCCCCGTGAATGTAAATATGAACGTGAATGTAAGGTGAATGTGAATATAAATGTGATTATGATTTGATGATAATAGAATTAAGAGAGATAACATCCAACATTATCGTTGAGATTTTTGTTGATTTTGATTACTGATTTTAAATGTTAATATGTTATGATAAATTACAATTGTTCATTATTTGGATGTTGAATTGTTGTTCAAGTTATTATTGTTGTATATTAAATATGCTTTTATTATGCATCTTGAGCACAAGTGATTGGTGTTCATGCCCCTATAGATTGTGGTGCATGTACAGATCCTAAACACTAGATGGGACTCGCTACATTGGACCTATTGCTAAGTTATTAAGAAATTTATGTTTTCATTTTAATTTTATGTTATGATTGTAATGATATTTTATTTAGATTTAATTCTAAGGCCATAAGACCAAGATTTTTATTATTATGTTGGGATTGTGATTGGAGCACTATTGCTTGGTTGGACCAAGGCTTGTTTGATTTTATATTATTATTAGTTTATCAATATAGACTATGCATGTCTGCTCCAGGGTAATTATGGCTCTGATTAGGGAATATGTTTATTTAATGCACATTATATATGACACTATTCACTCACCCTTCGGGTCATGTGATCCGAGGTGTGACAATACACACAAATGTTTATATTCATACAAGATTGCATGCATACATAGAAGATTAGAACAAATCATACCAAAAATCCATACCTCACATCCAAGCATTCGAAGAAAAAGAGAAGAGAAAGAAGAAAAAACCATTACATCAACCTCAATACTAACAACAAGAGAGCCACTAAAAAGAATAAGCCACCAGAGGGTTTTTTGTTATCCCATACAAACTTGTACACACCCACACCTCTCTCTCATATCCCTTTCTTCTCTACTCTCTCTTTCTCCCAGACTCTTTCTTTTCTTTTTCTTTTTCTCTTGCTAATCCTTCCCGACTGACACATACCACACAAATTTGAACATATACATACATAATAAGGGATGGGGTAGGGTCTAAGTGATTAGGGCAGGTTTCTGATGTAAGGGTCCTTAGGACGCAGAGGGGATGAGTGAAGTAACCTAAAACTGATAAAATTAGAAAAGAAGTTGACAAGCATCAGACCCAGGGAAGTTTATTCAGACCTCTATGCAAATAGTAGGTTTCTGGACCCTTATCCAAAAACTATTCCTACACTTCAACAATTTTAGGTGAAGTGTTATACTTCATTGTAGTTAAATTATAACGCAACTATGGTGAAAACTAACCAAATATCTGACACAATCATCTGAGCATAGTTTAAATAAACTCCAAAACAACACATACTTTAAAAATATAGCGTAAAATTTAAATATAAAATTTGGGGTTATTAAAATACTATTAAGGACCATGAGGGACCTACCTCCGAGAGATTGCTTGTAAAAGGGTGAAGTAAGGGTGACGCAAAAAATTAATGCCTTCTATCTCATATTGCTTGGGTAAAATAAATATGTAAAATATATGTTCAATATTTGCAAAGTACAACGCGTTTTATGCCGGAAAAGCACTAGATTCTGTTAGAATTCTAGGATTACGTGTGTTTGGATGGGAGTAGTTCTAGGATGGATAACCCTTGGGAAGTACTCACCCTGCACCTAAAAAAGCTCAAAGCAGACAATAATGTACCATGTAGATGTGGATCTTAACCAATAATATTAGAACCAATAGGACCTGCCAATAAAGCAAAGAGACAATGCCGTAGGGGCATTAGATCCCGTTGAACTCCAAGATTAAACATGCTTGAACAAGAGCAGTATCAGAATGAATGAACCCCTTGAGAAATTTTCACTCTGCAGCTAACCAAGCCTAAAGTAGAAAATATGGTACTATGAAGATGTGGGTTATTACAAACATACACAAGATCCAACTTAAATGTGCTTCCTAGTCTTGCGACATTTCATTCATCCATATGATTGTTATAACAGTAACTTTTATAACAATTTATCAGATATACAAGCGGTAGGGCACATATAATCCAACAAAATCTTAATAAATCCACCATGATATCCACCACACCATCACAATCCACTCTAAGACAAACAATAAAGCTAATAAACACAACAGACCCACCTCATCAGCTTGCACAACTTTAAAAATGCATACGCTGTCTATGTTTAATTTTCACACATACCAAGTTCAAAATAAGGAAAGAGAAGAAAAAAGAGAAGGAAGTTGATGATGATGGTTGGTGAGAAAGAAAGATGGAGTAGCTGGACTAGGCTAAGTAGTGTGACAATGCTAGGGCCATCAATTAAAGGTTGATCGAACAACATGCCAAAAAAACTAGAAAATGAGAAGCTAACATGGAACATAAACCCAAGTGATGTTGTGCACACCAAAAGAGGAATGGCATGTGCATGCGAAGTTATAGGTCACTCCATGCTCATAAGAAATGGCATTTTGTGAGCATGGCTAAAAACCAAAAATCTCATGCACACATGAAACAGATAGTTGTGTGCACAATAGAAGGAAGTTTTGCAAAAAAATTGTTAAGTCAAGCCTAATCACAACTCAAACACTCCCAAACACAACTTCAATACAATAAATGATAATTAAAATATAGAATACATAAATATGATATAATGAATGAATGAATAAATCATTAAAATAATTTGAGTCATGAAAGATCATGGGCCCAAATTCACAAGCCTGGGTTGCCCATTATTTTGGGTTTAATCAAGACTTTAAGCCCATTTAGCTTAACAAATAATTTGGTGCAAGCCCTGGCCGTATAATTTAATAAAAATATATTTTTTAATATTCTATGTACTAGCATATTGATTTATTTATATTTTCATAAAAAAATAATTATTTTAGTACTAAACTATTTATATATATATTTTTATATTTTTAGCCAAAAATATAATTTAAAATATATTTGAAAACTAAACGGGATTAACTGGGTAGGTTTCGATTCAAAAGTTATGCTTACACTGTCTTAAGTCTGGCCAGTGCACATCCACCCCAATCTCCAACTATTTTTTAGCTTCCTTTTTAGTTAAATTGTATCCTTTCATATACTCTACAATCCTTACACTTGGGCAAATATATATCATACTCTCTCTTAGTGTTAATTACCTCTTGTGCCTCTTCGTTCCACCATCAAATTTACTTTAAGGATAGTTTTTTTTTTTTTTTTTCACCTTACTTGGATATACCTCATATCTTAACAATCATTACATGATATTTATATTATTATCAAAATTTCATTTTTCTTCTTCAACCATACTATCTTTAAACTTTTTTTTTATTTTTCTCATTTCAGGTTCCTCCACTTATTCTTGAAGTTGTATTTCCCATTTTCACTCTCTTCTATCTCTTAAGACAGATATCTAGTACTACTAAACCTATTGCTTAATCATAGTTTGTAAGCTGCTGTCAAAAAATTATAGTTTGTAAGCAATATTTTAATTATACATAGTTTTAAGCTTATGAATAATTTATTGAGACATATGGCAACTCATACATTAATTAAATTAAATTAAAAGTGGAAGAAGAGAGCAAAGCAAAAATTAATCGATAAACTTGCATACCATCAAATTTGTACATGAATTGAAAACCATAAAACAAAAAACAAAAAAAAATGAAAAATAGTCATTTTAGACTTTGATATCCTTTTTTACAAAGATTTTTTTACTATATGTTTGGAGATGCCACTATTGTTCTTCAATTGTTATGTTTTTCAAAAGCTTCTGCGATTTTGAACACTTGTTTTTCATAATTGTTACTTTTATTTGATTAATCAAGAATTTAAAACCTCCATTTGTAAGCGACAATTTGCTTATAAAAAAATTGATAAATAACAGAAAATAAAAAATTAAAATAATGGTAATATTTTCTATTTTAAGTGAAACTCTATGATTATAACCCTCCTCAAACAATTCATTGTTTGAACATCCAAAAAATTATGACACATATAATCTAAATTTATTCATATTAATTGATAAACAAGAATAAATTTACTTATATTAAGTCTGGCCAGTGCACATCCTTTTAGTTAAATTGTATCCTTTCATATACACTCCAATCTTTAAACTTGGGCAAATATCTATCCTACTCTCTCTTAGTGTTAATTGACTCTTGTGCCTCTTCATTCCACCATCAAGTTTTCTTTAAGGATAGTTTTTTTTTTCCTTCACTTGGATACACCTCATATATTAACAATCACCACATGATATTTACATTATTATCAAAATTTAATTTTTCTTGTTTAACCATATTGTCCTTAAATGTTTTTTACTTTTCTCCTCTTAGGTTCCGTAACATATTCTTGAAGTTGTATTTCCCACTTTCCTTCTCTTCTATCTCTTACGACAGACATCTAGTACTATTAAACCTATAGCATAATCATAGTTTGTAAGCTTTTGTTAAAAAATCACAGTTTGTAAGCAATATTTTAATTATACATGATTTTAAGCTTATGAATAATTTATTGAGACATATAACAACTCACATTAATTAAATTAAATTAAATTAAAAGTGGAAGAAGAGTGCAAAGCAAATATTAAACTATAAAATTGCATACATCAAATTTGTATATGAATTGAAGACCATAAAACAAAAAAAAAAAATAGTCATTTTAAACTTTGATATCCTTTTTTTACAAAGACTTTTTTACTATGTGTTTGGAGATGCCGATATTATTCTTCAATTGTTATGTTTTTCAAATGTTTATGCGATTTTGAACATTTGTTTTTCATAATTGTTACTTTTATTTGATTAATCAAGAATTTAAAATCTCCTTTTGTAAACGACAATTTGCTTATAAAATAAATAATTGATAAATAACAAAAAATAAAAAATTAAAATAATGGTAATATTTTCTATTTAAAGTGAAACTCTACGACTATAACCTTCCTCAAACAATTCATTGTTAGAACATCAAAAAAACTCTGACACATATATAATCTAAATTTATTCATATTAATTGATAAATAAGAATAAATTTATTCATATTAAATCTGGCCAGTACACATCCTTTTTAGTTAAATTGTATCCTTTCAAATACTCTCCAATCCTTACACTTGGGCAAATATCTATCATACTCTCTCTTAGTGTTAATTGTCTCTTGTGCCTTTTCGTTCCACCATCAAATTTTCTTCAAGGATAGGTTTTTTTTTTTTTTTTTTTTTTTCCCCTCACTTGGATATACCTCATATCTTAACAATCACAACATGATATTTACATTATTATCAAAATTCCATTTTTCTTTTTTAACCATATTGTCCTTAAACGTTTTTTATTTTTCTCCATTTAGGTTCCGCCATTTGTTCTTGAAGTTGTATTCCCCATTTTACTTCTCTTCCATCTCTTAAGACAGACATTTAGTACTACTAAACCTATTGCTTAATCATGGTTTGTAACTTGTTGTCAAAAAATCATGGTTTGTAAGCAATACTTTAATTATACATAATTTTAAGCTTATGAATAATTTATTGAGACATATAGCAACTCATACATTAATTAAATTAAATTAAAAGTGGAAGAAAAGTGTAAAGCAAAAATTAATCTATAAAATTGCATACCATCAAATTTTTATATGAATTGAAAACCATAAAACAAAAAAAAGACATAAAAAAGAAAAAGAAAAATAGCCATTTTAAACTTTGATATCCTTTTTCAAAAAGATTTTTTTACTCAATGTTTGGAGATGCCATTATTATTCTTCAATTGTTATGTTTTTCAAATGCTTCTGCGATTTTGAACATTTGTTTTTCATAATTGTTACTTTTATTTGATTAATCAAGAATTTAAAATCTCCATTTGCAAACGACAATTTGCTTAACAAAAAAATAATTGATCAATAACAGAAAATAAAAATTTTAAAAAATGGTAATATTTTCCATTTTAAGTGAAACTCTACGATTATAACCCTCCTCAAACAATTCATTGTTAGAACATCCAAAAAATTCTAACACATATATAATCTAAATTTGTTCATAA
Source organism: Sideroxylon spinosum (assembly GCA_003260245.2). Taxonomy (NCBI): domain Eukaryota; kingdom Viridiplantae; phylum Streptophyta; class Magnoliopsida; order Ericales; family Sapotaceae; genus Sideroxylon; species Sideroxylon spinosum. Next base: position 21,238,393 of record QLOD02000033.1, on the reverse strand, counting down.
TAATTAATAAATAAGAATAAATTAATTCATATTAAGTCTGGCCAGTGCACATCTTTTTTAGTTAAATTGTATCCTTTCATATACTCTCCCATCCTTACACTTAGGCAAATATCTATCGTAATCTCTCTTAGTGTTAATTGCCTCTTGTGCGTCTTTGTTCCACCATCAAATTTTCTTTAAAGATAGTTCTTTTTTTTTTTTGTTTTTTTTCCCGCTCAGTTGGATATACCTCATATCTTAACAATCACTACATGATATTTACAATGTTATCAAAATTTCATTTTTTTTCTTTAACCATATTGTCCTTAAAAGTTTTTTATTTTTCTCTTTTTAGGTTTCGCTACTTATTCTTGATGTTGTATTTCCCATTTTCCTTCTCTTCTATCTCTTAAGACAGACATCTAGTACTACTAAACCTATTGCTTAATCATAGTTTGTAAGCTGCTGTAAAAAAATCATAGTTTGTTTGCAATATTTTAATTATACATAATTTTAAGCTTATGACTAATTTATTGAGACATATAGCAACTCATACATTAATTCAATTAAATTAAATTTGGAAGAAGAGTGCAAAGCAAAAATTAAACTATAGAATTGCATACCATCAAATTTGCATATAAATTGAAAACCATAAAACAAAAAACAAAAAACTAAAAAAAGAAAAGAAAAATAGTCATTTTAACCTTTGATGTCCTTTTTTAGAAATATTTTTTTACTATATGCTTGGAGATCCCTTATTATTCTTCAATTGTTATGTTTTTCAAATGCTTCTGCGATTTTGAACATTTGTTTTTCATAATTGTTACTTTTATTTGATTAATTAAGAATTTAAAATCTTCATTTGTAAGCGACAATTTGCTTATAAAAAAATAATTGATAAATAACAGAAAATAAAAAATTAAAATAATGGTAATATTTTCTATTTTAAGTGAAACTCTATGATTATAACCCTCCTCAAACAAGTCATTATTAGAACATCTAAAAAATTATGACACATATATAATCTAAATTTATTCATATTAATTGATAAATAAGAATCAATTTGTTCATATTAAGTCTGGCCAAGGCACATCTTTTTTAGTTAAATTATATCCTTTCATATACTCTCCAATCCTTACACTTGGACAAATATCTATCATACAATCTATTAGTGTTAATTTCCTCATGTGCCTCTTCGTTCCACCATTAAATTTTCTTTGAGGATAGTTTTTTTTTTTTTTTCCTCACTTGGATAAACCTCATATCCTAACAATCACTACATGATATTTACATTGTTATCAAAATTTAATTTTTCTTCTTTAACCATATTGTCCTGAAACGTTTTTTTATTTTTCACTTTCTAGGTTCCGCTACTTATTCTTGAAGTTGTAATTCCCATTTTCCTTCTCTTCTATCTCTTAAGATAGACATCTAGTATTCCTAAACCTATTGCTTAATCATAGTTTGTTACTTGCTGTCAAAAAATCATTGTTTGTAAACAATATTTTAATTATACATAATTTTAAGCTTATGAATAATTTATTGAGACATATAGAACCTCATACATTAATTAAATTAAATTAAAAGTGGATGAAGAGTGCAAAGAAAAAATTAAACTATAAAATTGCATACCATCAAATTTGTATATGAATTGAAAAAAAAAAAAAAACGAAAAAGAAAAATAGTCATCTTAAACTTTGATGTCCTTTTTTAAAAAGATTTTTTTACTATATGTTTGGAGATGCCATTATTACTCTTCAATTGTGATGTTTTTCTAATGGTTCTGCGATTTTAAACATTCGTTTTTCATAATTGTTCCATCTATTTGGTTAATCAAGAATTTAAAATCTCCCTTTGTAAGTAACAATTTGCTTATAAATAAATAATTGATGAATAATAGAAAATAAAAAATTAAAATAATGGTAATATTTTCTATTTTAAGTGAAACTCTATGAGTATAACCCTCCTTAAAATATTAATTGTTAGAATGTATCCTTTCATATATCCTCAAAAAATTATTGTACTCTCTCTTAGTATTAATTGCCTCTTGTGCCTCTTCGTTCCACCATCAAATTTTTTTTAAGGATAGTTTTTTTTTCTTTCCCCACTTGGATATATCACATATCTTAACAATCACTATATGATATTTACAATCTTATCAAAATTTTTATTTTTCTTCTTTAACCATATTGTCCTTAAAAGTTTTTTATTTTTCTCCTTTTAGGTTCCGCTACTTATGCTTGAAGTTGTATTTCCCATTTTCCTTCTCTTCTATCTCTTAAGACAGACATCTAGTACTACTAAACCTATTGCTTAATCATAGTTTGTATGCAATATTTTAATTATACATAATTTTAAGCTTATGAATAATTTATTGAGACGTATAGCAACTCATACATTAATTAAATTAAATTAAAAGTGGAAGAAGAGTGCAAAGCAAAAATTAAACTATAAAAATTACATACCATCAAATTTGCTTATGAATTAAAAACCATAAAACAAAAAACAAAACAAAAAAAAAAGAAAAAAAAGAAAAATAGTCATTTTAAATTTTGTTTTCTTTAGTCATTTTAAACTTTGATGTCCTTTTTTAGAAAGATTTGTTTACTAAATCTTTGGAGATGCCACTATTATTCTTCAATTGTTATGTTTTTCAAATGCTTCTGCGATTTTGAACAGTTGTTTTTCATAAATGTTACTTTTATTTGATTAATCAAGAATTTAAAATCTCCATTTGTAAACAAAAATTTGCTTATAAAAAAATAATTGATAAATAATAGAAAAAATTAAATAATGGTAATATTATTTATTTTAAGTGAAACTCTACAATTATAACCCTCCTGAAACAATACATTGTTAGAACATCCAAAAAATTCTGACACATATATAATCTAAATTTATTCATATTAATTGATAAATAAGAATAAATTTATTCATATTAAGTCTGGCCAGTGCACATCCTTTTTAGTTAAATTGTATCCTTTCATATACTCTCCAATCCTTACACTTGGGCAAATATATATCGAACTCTCTCTTCGTGTTAATTGCCTCTTGTGCCTCTTCGTTCCACCATCAAATTTTCTTTAGAGATAGTTTTTTTTTTCCTCCCTTGGATATACCTCATATCTTAACAATCACTACATGATATTTACGTTGTTATCAAAATTCCATTTTTCTTCTTTAACCATATTGTCCTTAAACGTTTTTTATTTTCCTTGTTTTAGGTTCCGCTACTTATTCTTGAAGTTGTATTTCCCACTTTCCTTCTCTTCTATCTCTTAAGTCAGATAACTAGTACTGCTAAACCTATTGCTTAATCGTAGTTTGTAAGCTGCTGTCAAAAAGTCATAGTTTGTATGCAATATTTTAATTATACATACTTTTAAGCTTATGAATAATTTATTGAGACATTTAGCAATTCATACATTAATTAAATTAAATTAAAAGTGGAAGAAAAGTGCAAAGCAAAAATTAATTTATAAAATTGCATAGCATCAAATTTGTATATGAACTAAAAACCAAAAAACAAAAAATAAAAAACAAAAAACCAAAAAAAATAAAAAAATAGTCATTTTAAACATTATTGTCATTTTTTACAAAGATTTTTTTACTATATGTTTGGGGATGCCATTATTATTCTTCAATTGTTATGTTTTTCAAATGCTTCTACGATTTCTAGCATTTGGTTTTCATAATTGTTACTTTTATTTGATTAATCAAGATTTTAAAATGTAATTGGAGTGTGTGTTGTATATATTGAGGTGATAAAGGACATGTATGATAGAGCCATGATATCTATACGAACGATTGGCAGAGAGACTAAGGACTTTCCTATCACAACTGGTCTACAATAAAACTCAGCATTAAGCCTATACTTGTTTGCTCTAACTGTGGATGAGATTATAAGAGATATTCAGGATACGGTGTCGTAGTGTATATTATTTATAGATGACATTTTTTTAGTAAATGAGATGAGAGAGAAGGAGTGAATGCTAAGCTAGAATTGTAGCGAGAAATGTTGGAGACAAGAATTTAGATTAAGTCGATGCAAAACAGAATTTATGGAATGCAAATTCAGTCAAAGTAGGACAATTAGTAGCATAGAAGTGAGTTTGTGCATACAAAAGAATGTAGAGAAAGAAAATTTTAGGTACCTTGGATTCATGTGTAATAGGATAGAAGGATTGATACTGATGTAGGATACAGAATTCAGATCGCGTGGACCAAATACAGGAGTGCTCGGGAGTCTTGTGTGATCGAAAAATCCCTCTCAAGGTGAAAGGAAGGTATTACAAGGTGGCGGTAAGACCAGAATTGTTATATGGATCAGATTGTTGGGTAGTAAAATATAATTATTTTCAGAAGATGACAGTTACGGAGATGAGAATACTAAGATGGATGAGCGGGGTCACAAGAAGAGATAGGATTAGGAATGTGGAGCTTAGGGGCAAAGTAGGAATTGCACTGATTAAAGAAAAAATGAGAGGAAATCGATTAAGATGGTTCGGCTATGTTAGAAGGCGTCCAACGGAGGCACCTGTTAAAAGGTGTAAAAGCGATTGCCAGGAGTAGGAGAGGAAGAGGGAGACCTAAGGGAAATTAGAAAGAAACTATTGAATATGACTTTGCCTATATGGATCTAACGGAGGATATGACTCTAAATAAATTTGATTGTTATCGTTAAATCTATAAAGCCAACCTCACTTAGTGGGAAAATGATTGGTATGGTTTGGTTTGGTGGGTTTGGCCTTAGCCTAGTCTCAATCACTTTCTCAAAGTTTCATAGTGTGACTTATGAGTTTAATCGTCCGTGAAATTGTGTTTGGTGCTTTCAATGATTCTTATTATTGAGCCTTATTATTCAAATGCCTATGAGAGTAATGCATTGCACCCGTGTCTTCAGTTATGCATTATGCCTTATAGGTGTTGTTGGAAAAAAGGTCATGTTGGGCTCATCCTGGCCTATGATAGTGCAAAACTTAGCTTGCACCTCACGTGACACAATTGAGTGTGGATGCTTGATCCTTGGATGTTAGCCAGAAGGTTTGGAACTTCTTGTTTTGCAACATGTTGTTAGACTTGTGCTAGGCATATTGCTTGTTAGGCGTGCATAGGAGTTGTTAGCTTTCTAGTGTGCATCGGCATTAGAGATGCCCTGTGCTTGGGTGGAACAATGAATTTGAGCAGACGAGGATTGTACTTATGGTAGGATGCTAGATTGAGAGTTTGGGTGAATGCGCTTAGGCAAGCTTTGCATAGGTCATGATTGATTGCACTTTGGTTGCCCCATGTTTGAGTAGATTGGATTGAGTTTGGCTGCCTCATTGGTATTGTTTTCCATTGTATGTTTTGTGGGTAGATGGAGGCACAAAAAATGAATTTCATATGCTTTGTCTCAGCTAGCTCATGATAGCTAACCATGCTACGCGTGTTAGTGCCAAGGGCCTTGGCCATGGTAGCTCAGCTGTAAGACTCTACCATCATTGGAAGGCGTAGCACTCCCACAATATCTCCCAAGCACGTTGCTCTTGGTGCCTAATAATGACAGTCAGCATGTGACCCAATACATTTCTCCTAAGGGACTATTCCGATCCTAAATCTCTTAAGTGGGACCTCCCAGATCTCAACATTCATCCATTTATGAAGTATTATTGCTTGGGTTAGGAGAAAGCTAGGGATCCCTCACTAGGGAAACCCTATCTCACGCTCATCCTACTCATGTGTGTGGCCATCACGGACTAGCAACTTCGTGGCTAAAGTTCAGGACTTATTGAGACTTTCTCAACCAGTTTAAAGAGAGTTGCTATTATATAAGCCAACCAAAATGCATTCAACTATACTACACAACCACAATCATGGATTGTCCAACTATACAGACGATACCACAACCAGATCAGATTACCACTAATGATTAGCTCAAGCCATGCAGAGTTGACCACTACCTCAGTGTGTGAGGGCCAACATCCTTGGCTTAATTCGCCACGTTTGAATGCCCTACTCATCTACTTTGCTTGTTTTCCAATCCTTCACCATAGTCAAAACATAGCCCTGCGGTCACGTCCCCCTATCTTTCATGTGCTTACCACCATAGAGTCCATGACTCCCATCTAGTGGAACCACCTACCATGCACCAGTCACCTACACTTTTGAAGCTTCTATAAGATTATATTGTAGTCCTAACCCTAGGTGTCATGGCTACTGGAATTTAGGTCTGATGCCTATAGTTTCCCTTCCTTTTCTTAATCAACAAGGATCTGTCTTATATCAAGTTGCTACATGAATCCTAGCACACTTGACGAAACTAGAATTTGTAGGAGAACATCCAAAACAACCCTTAAGCAGCTGCATGCCATTTCATTTTTGCTCCCAAATCTTTATCTTTTAGTCAGACCACACAAAGTCTTGGGCTTACTAATTGTAGGAAAGTGTTCCCTTGGCTCGTCCCCCATAAAGAGCACAGTATGGGATATGTTCTAATTCATTGTGTAAAGGAGCGTCTAGCTCCAGTGGAAGGGCACCTCCACCTAAACAAATGTTTTCTAGCTTAATCCATATAAGCATTTTATTGGATAAATTATAAGTGTAAACTACATTATACGGTGGGATTAAAAATTAGGGATAACATGCTTATTATGTCTGGCTTGGGTAGCTTCCTGATTGAGGGGACAAATTTTTGTCCTAGTGCTTGTGATATAATAAGATCAGTTATCGAGCATCCATGTATGTACCTTTACAATTATGTGTCATAAAATATTAGAATTTTACCTACTGACAATGAAACTTGAGCCTATAGATTTTGTTGGTCATGTCTATTGGTTTAACTATGGTGTTTTCCTCAAAATCCTCAAGTGCCTTCTATGTTCTACTTTTCATTTTTGGTTCTAATTGCTCATATAATTTATGAGGAAATTTCACATAAGAAAAAGTTAACATTTTCATTTAGTATTTGTGGTTCCTATTTTAAGATGTTATTGATTCTTTATAATTGTTAGGCATATTTATTTTTAGTCCATATTTTTTTCTTTTAAGAATCATGTACATATATATTTTCATGCCACTGATTGTCCTCTTGGTAAGTTTTGTATCTGTAATTCAACTTTCAATTGATCTTGCTTTGTTATCCAGATTGCTAAGCTGCAATTATCGGACTCTAAAAGTTCTGAGTTGAACTAGGCTGAAGATTTTAGTATTGGTAATGTCATTGAAGAAAAAAGTTAATGATGTGAAGGATTTTGGAGTAGTTGTGAGCTTCGAGAAGAACAATTATGTTTTTGGTTTTGTTACACACTATTAGCGTAAGTCCTTTATTGAAAATTTGATGAGTCGGTTGAGTATTTATTATCTGTCAACAAGTGACGCTGTGATGCAACAAATACATATTTTGTGTTTATTTTTTATGGTAGGTGGAAGTACTATTGAGACCATCTTCGTTCAGGCTATGGTTGTTGATGCTGCTAAGATCGAACGCCTTGTGGATTTGTCTTTAAAGCCATCTTTTGTTGAGAGAGCGAAAGAAGAAATCTCCAATGTTGAAACTACCAATAAGCTATCTGTTCCATCCACTTCTTACTTCCTCTCGCCCCTCTCTAAAAGCTTGTGGTCTATGGTAAAGTATAATGATATTGTCATTTGCTGCCTCCGGGAATTCTGATTAATTTGTACTTGTTAAAATTTAGAGGATGAGGTGTGATATTAGCTCCATTTTAGTCATTCCCTTTCTGTGCTTCACTAATAGAAGATTGTTTGAAATGCTCCTTTCTGTCTTGTCTTCTTTGACCTAAACTATGCAATTGTTTATTCCAGAAAGGCAGAAAGGAAACACACAGAACTGAGTTGCATCAAACTGTAAATCCAGTGGTAGAGATCGTGAATGACAATTACTTGGCAATTAATTGATTTTTTTATTTTATATTTCTTAGTTTGTTGATATTGATTCATAACTTCCTTCAAGCTGTCTCTTTCTACTTTGTTGCATGCAAAGCAGGTTTTTTTGATACCGGATTATAACTTTGCAATGGATATGCATCCCTGACTGACTACAACATACAAAAGTTACCTCCAAAGGCAATATGTTAATGGGCAAAGGTGAACGTGATTTCTGGTGACAGCTTCTATACTTTTTAATTTTAAATCTCTTATCTTGTTGGATAGCACTTAAAATTAAGAATAGTGCAGCGCATAGTGGATATGTTTGGTGAGATTAAATTATGGTGTGCTGAGGGTATTCGAAAAGGTGGGTTTTAGGGGGTAGAAAAGGGGGGAACTGTTTGACTCTTGAAATGGTAGTAGCTTCCTGAAATTTCTAGACAGCAACCTTTTTGTGGATATTGATGGGTTGGGAGAGGCGTAGAGGTTAGGAGAGAGTAGCAGCTTTGAAGTTTTGAGTCTTTTGAAAAAGTGAATATTAAAGTGGGAAATAAAACATAATTCAACAAATTGAATCCATGCATCAGCATTACAAATAACTGATGGGGCAGAATATCAACTTGAAAGAAATATATAAAAAGACCGGACATTGTTCAAGCTTTAATTGTAGAAGGCTACTAGTGGATACTACCTTGACATGAACTGAAGGTGTATATTTTTTGTTGTTTGAACTTACTCTTGCAAGTAAAATATGGATTAGATAAGTTGCTTACTTTCAGCATCAAATTTCTTTAGAAGTTTGATTGGTGTTAAAAAGTCCACTGTTGATGTCTGAGATAATGTCTGCATTCAGTTAATTACTTGGGATTATATAAAAATAAATTGTAGAAATGAGGAATAACATCTGTTAGAGAATATTAGTATGATAGAGTTCATTAGTATTTGATTGAGTATTCCTTTCTTGCATTTACAACAATTATTAGTTGTATTTGCTTTTCTGATTGTAACCTTCAAATATAAATAGAATGCATGAAGAGGGGAGAAAATATACTCAATTTTTTTCTCTAATATTCTTACATGGCATTAGAGTAGGAAAAATATAAAAAATAAAAAAATAAAGAGAGAAAGAGAGAGAGGCAAACCGTCTGTTCATCGCTGGAGAGATCGCCGGCACCGGAGTCACCGGCTGACCAATCCTTTAGGCTCATCGGCAACTGGTGAACAAAACCCTAGTAGGCTAGTCGCTGGAAGTTTGTCACACTTGCTCCCACGCGTACCTTTTGCCCTTTCGTCAGATCTCACGTGCTGAGAGAACTTTTAGCGCATGCCGGCACGTGACCCACCGGAGGACTACCAAATTCTTCGATGATGATCACATGGTTTGAGCGACTATCGTCACCCCTTGTACTTGATGTTCTGTCAGCGAATGCTCGTTGTTGATGTTTGTTCTTGACAGTTCGTTCACTGCTCGCTGTTTCGTCTGTTGGTTTTTGTTTTCTTTGCCCACTTAGTATGCTATGTTTGATTGATTAACTCTTGTTGGACTCAATTAATGATCTTTTGAAGATTCGTCGTGTTCTTCTCGTTGATGTCAATCGTCTATTTTTGTTCCTTTTGTTGTTGAGTTCGTCGATTCTGATTAATCTGTTTGTCGTATTTTGGTGCTTCATTTGCTGGTTTTAATTAATTGGTGTGCTTCGTTAGCTGGTTCTGATTAATTGGTGGTGGTTTGTTTAATGGTTCCAATTAATTGGTTTGTTTCATTTACTGGTTTTGATTAATTGGTGGCTATTTTATTAAAGACCCCTAGTCTTATATTCATTATGTCAAAATTAGAATCTTCAACTGACCATATCCATCACCAGGTAGTTTTTCTCAAAACTGATGATGTTTCTCATTCTATCACACCAAAGAAGTTGAATGGAGACAAAAATTTAAGTTGAACACATGCAATTAAAACCTTTCTCCGAGGGAAAAACAAAGTGCAATATATTACTGATGAAGCACCTTCCTCAAATGACCTTGAGTATAGTGTTTGGATGAATGAAGATGCAATTGTAATTGGCCTTCTGTAGCACAGTTTAGCGGATTTTGTTGCAATCACAATTAAATTTTGTGATTCCTCTAAACAGATATGGGACTGCTTTGTTGAATTTTACTCCTAAAAGAGTAGTATTTCTCGCGTTTATGAGTTATACGCGCAGATATTCTCAGCAAAACAAGGTGTTAAATCTCTATCTGAATATTATAATAATTTGGAAAGCTTATGGGAGCAGTTATTGCAATATCGCCTCTTTAGTACAGACTTTCTAGAGTGGAAGAAATATTGGGAAGAGTTTCTGATTGCTTATTTTTTATCTGGTCTTAATCCCGCTATCCGAGGATTTAACAAGACCTTGCCCACTATAACTAATACTTACTCTCTCATCCAGCAATCCTCATTAGGTAGTCGTTCCTCTTACTCTCTCATCTAGCGATCCTCATTAGATAGTTGTTCCTCCGTCATAGATGATATAACTACATGCATTTAGTTGTCTCTCTTTTTCTAATGTCTACAACTTAAAAATTAATTTTTTGAAAATTGACAAGTTTCTCGACATATATTAATAATGTATATTATATCCAAACAACTTTTATGAAGGATATCTAAGTCAAAAATTAATTTTTATAATTGCATCTCATAGTAAAAAAATTATTTTAGTCCCAACATTATTATTATAGAGATGTTTTACTATATATACGTCGGTTTACTTTCTTTTTTGTCCTATTCTATTTTCCCCCCTCTACTAATAATATCCTTTGGTCATGTTGGTTAGGGGATGAGATATTGTGTCCAAGAGATAGTTTTAGGAGATGGTGTTCTAGGAGATGTTATGATATGAAGAAATAGTACGTTTGATTGTAGAGTGATAAGGAAGGTAGGTTTTCTATCTTGTGATCTATATCCTATACTATATTTGGTGGGACATAGTATATTGGAATAAGTAATACATATAGAAAATTTCATTTCGTACAAAATTTATAAACGAGTAGTTTGTTGTTTTAAATCAAAGGATTAGTTGAAAAGATAACCATGTTATTACAAATAGATTTGCAATATACAAATTAAATGGTTAATAATTAAATTATCATCATTTTTAATACAAAAAAGATTCATTTTTTTTTGGTTGAAATATTATTAAAACAAAAACTAGATGTTACTATGAGATTGTAACGAGAGTCTCGTGCACTCAATTACTATTTATTATATGATAGATTAATTATGTAATATTAAAAATTAAGAATCAGGTATTTTTGAATCACGAATATTAATTATATAATTTTTATATCAATATAATGATAATTTATTATCAATTTTTATATTTATAAGAAAAACATACAATTATATAGTTTTACTAAAATTTTTTACTTTTTTTTTGATATCATGATTATTTACTTTTTTTTTTCTAATAAAGAAAAGAATACTATTATTTGGCAGGCATTATAGTGAAATTCTTTCATTAAAAAAGAGGTATAAAGCAAATATAATTTCAAAGTTTAAATAAAATACTTACCACCAAGGAAAAAAAAAAGAAAAAAAGAAAAAGAAAAAGAAGTTTAAATAAATTAGCATGGCTTCATTATTAATCAAATGGAATAATATTATTTAAGTTAGTTTATTTTGGGGCATTTAAGACATTTTGTATTTGTTTGTCATATTAGTCAAATCCCAGGGTTTAAGTATATTCACTCTCTCCTTGATATATAAAATCCTAGGTTCATGAGATTGGATATATAAATCTACCAAATGCGGCGTACAAATGAGTGATAGAATACCATTTCCTATAGCATGGTGTATCCCACTAAACAAACATGCCTTTTTTTATTTTATTTTCCATCTTTTTATGTTTCTTTGCTTTTATTTGAGTCAAAAATATTAGTATGGTAGTGGTGTTCACTAATTTGTAGGTGGTTCTGGATGATTTTATTTATTTATTTATTTTTATGGTACTTAGTTTCTCATGCAATAAATATTCCATTCTCTATCTTCTGTTTATTTAGTTCACTTCAGTTAAAAATTGGCAAGGCAATGCAAGGCTTTATTTATTTATTTTTTAATCATTAAAGTAGTTCTATAAATTAATGGTTAACTAAAATTATATAGATAACCCTTTTGAAGAAGGTTTTCTTGCCTTTTATACTTGCTCTCGGAGCTAGCATAACTCTTTTTGATATGGCTTTGCTTTCGAAGGAAGCGCTAAATGGTTACAGTAGTCATTATCACGAGTGGCTTTTTTAGAGGTTCTCAATTCTTGATGTGGGTATGCTTTTAAAAAGTGGTTCCTTTAAGCATTGTTTGGAATGGTTTCTTAGTTCTTCTTCATTTTCTTCTTCCTCTCCTTGTTTTTTTTCTTAAATCTTTTCCCTTGATGTTTTTCTGGTTTCTCTTGTATCACATGCTGTAATTTATCATTCTACTCATCTCGAATTGTGACAAGTGGTTTGTTGCTTTTTGCAACCGGATCGTGTGCTTTTGGTGGGTCATGAAACCATTATTGGGAATCCCATCTCTGCAAACAATTTTCTTCACAGGAGGTATTTTTCCTTTCCTCTCGTTTCTTAAATTACTGGAATCAACCTGTTCCCTTTCTTTGCAGTGGTCATATGAGATGTTGCATCAAAGAATCTTGTACGACATAAAGAAGAACATGCCATGTCATGGCTCATGTTAAGCTTGCCATCTATTTACACATTAATTCAGGGTGGTTTTTTTTTTCTTTGAGTTTCCTAAAGCTTTGAGTGTTAAATATGTGTGACAAGATTTGTTTCTATGTAGTAAGAATTTAAGATAATGTTTTTATCCAAAATGAATATATAAATGCTCAACTTGCATTTTCTCTAACAAGTTTGGCTACTTCATGCGTTTGATTCGCTTGTGTAGGGAAGTCTATCCACTCATGAAGGTTTCCAGCATCGTATACAAATGCTTAAGTCATACTTGTTGTGGAGGTAGTTGGTTTGTTTCGATAATCTACTAGGAGCACTTTGGATAACATCTTAAGGATTAATTTTGGAATTATGTGTCTTGCATGTGAGCAGAAATTTTATAGGTACTTGTGCTAATGGTGAGATTGGTTCTTAGTCTTATTCTACTGTTTTCTATGTGAAATATATGCAATTAACGTTGTCCATGTCTGATCAATTTTATTTCCAATTATGCATGCAACTAGAAGCGAAGGCATCTTGATGCTTGCAAAGTAGATATTCTGAAGGTTCCTTTCTGTTTTAATTATTTTTCCTTGTATTTTGGGATCGGGAAACAATGATTTTAAACATCTGAATCTAGCCATACGGCTGAGAGATATGTTCTACTTTTTCTTCTCATGTATTATCATTGTGGAAGAAAAAAGAAAAACATAAAAATCTGATGAGTTGAGTGGACGAATAAGATAGTTTATAGCTGAAGTTGAGAATTTATGTGGTATTCATGTATTTAGGAAAACCATGTGGGTCTGTGCACTCTCAAAGTTATCTTTAGCAGTTACCTTGCAATGAAACTATATCAATAATTTTCTACATGATGGCTATAGTTTAAGAAGCTCTAGCACGAACATGAAGCAACATGGATGCACTGACTTAATGATTTTAAAAAATGAAAGACACCATATGGCAGGGACTAGATAAAATATATATTTTTATTTGTATTAGATATTAATACTTTATATGGAAAACATAATCCTTGGCAAAATGAGTGGAGGAACGAGATCCATTTAGTCGACACCAACAAGTTTGTGATGGGACATTAAACTAAAGCAAAATATTGTTTTATTTTAGTAGGATCTTATTTTATTCGTATCATATCATTACGATTTTTTTTTCCATGGTCGCAATTTGCAATGTCACTTTTTATTATTATTACATGCTAGATTTGATTTTTGATCATCTAAAATGTTTGAATTGTGTAAAATAAACCAATCTCAAGAAATGCACAATGTCATGGTTTATAGTCAATTCTTGAGTATCCATTACATAAAACCCTTTTGCAAGAAGGACTTTATTGAAACTAATAGTCTAGAAATTCCATTTTGATTCCTATTCTTTATTAGAGTCTTATTATTTATATGGGTTTAATTTTCTTGATTTAACTACCTAGATATAAAGTATTTTTGCTCCACATCTTGTAGTTGATGCTTTTATTTGAACTTGAAGTTCTCTGTTGCAGGCTTTAAGATTTTTTAAAGAGAGTTATGTTCTTTTGGTGGATATCGTATTTGGTGTCTGCATTTACATTATCAAAATAAAGCGCAAAACTCCCATAATCAGGTAATACCATTTGATCTTCCATTCTTACAATCTATTGTTATTATGTAGGAGTGGTGCTAAAACTATATATAACAAATATATAGACAGACACACAGAACAAACTTAACTCTTTAGGCTTTTGGTTAGTCTTTGAAATATGCAGGTGACAATATGAGAATAGTATTAATTATGATTCTGAGAATTTGAAAATCACACGCATGGAAGTGGGCAAGAAGCTGGTCATCGAAATAACATTAATATTACAAAAGGTATAATTTAGTGAATCACAAGAAATAGGAAGTTCTTGAGTAAGTAGGACTAAGAGAGTATATGTGCATTGTGAATTTAGTAAAGTTAAAACTACGAATAAGGGCATAGTCAAAATTGAGGATAAAAAAGTGCCAAAGAGTGATAATTTTTGCTATATTGATCAATTATTGATACAAATAAGGAATTAATTAGGATGTTACTATTAGGATTTGGTTTGGGTGGTTGAAATGGAGAGGTGTCACAAGTATTTTATGTGACCGGATAATTCCTATCAAATTAAAAGAAAAATTTTGTAGAATAGTTATAAGACCTACGATGCTCTATCACCATCAAGAAACAACTCTTTCATAAGGTGAATATGGTGGAAGTGAGGATGTTGAGATAAATCTATGATAATATGAGGAAAAATAGGATAAAAATGATTATAATTAAAAGAAATTTGAGGTGCACTGATAGAAGAGACATTGAGAGATTTAAGATGGTTTGGTCACGTCGAATGTAGATTTAAAAATGCACTAGTAATAAACAGTGAACGGATTCAATTAGAAGGGGTAAAGATTAGACATAAGATTATACAGACTTAAATTGTGAATAAAGATCTAATTTCTTATAATTTCAGGGAAAACATAACCTATAACAGAAATGAATAAAGAGGATTCATGTAGTCGACCCTAACTTGATTGGGACAAAGGCTTTGTTAAGTTGAGTTGACTAGAATAGGAGTCACCAAGTGTACTAAAGATACAAGAAACAGTAATTAAATCCATATGAAAAGGAGAGATTTAACAAATAGGAACTTTAGGATTGAAGAAATCAACCAATCCTATATTGTTGTGTGTTTTTCTTTTTCTTTTTTTCATTTCTTTTTATTGGCTGTATGAACCAACAAGATTGTGTAACTTTTTGATTAATGTTAGCTTAGACACAAGAACATTATTATCGTAGCGCAAATCTTAATAGTGCACTATGATTTTTCACAAGTTGTATTATGTAAAATTTTCCTCTTTAATGTGAAGTTGTATCTATATTTATAAATTTGAAAACAGTGAATTGGGATTTATATTTATTTAAGGAAAATTAGGAAAATATAACTCTACAAGTTTTGATATGGATTAATTCATAGATTTGAGTGGTTTAAGATGATAGATTTTAATGAATTTGAAATACCATGAAACATAGTTATTTGAAATCATTTGTAATACTAGCTTTATTATTTTAAGTAGTGTGTAATATCCCAGATTTCTGTATTAGTATAAATAGATAGTTTTTAACATGGAGGTGATAATATGTTAATTTAAGCAATTATAATCATTAGATATGGTTTCTGATGAAAATTTTGGTAATAATGGACCAAATAATCCAAAAGTCGTGGGGGAACATAGGGGGTGCCCCAGGTAATGGGGTGGGTGCCCGGGGTATGTAGCAGATTGATGGATTAACGTGGTTCTAGCTTGTGTAGGTGAGATTTACTCATAAAATCAGAATAGGGGATAGGAGGAAGGTCTAAGGTCCTATCGCAAGCTTGGAGACTAAGCCAAGCATGTACAAATGTGTGTAAGAGAGGAGAGAGAGTTTGGTGTTGGGACTAGGAAAGGAAAAGCTTGGAACCAAGAAGAAACTAAGGAAGCTTGGAACCAAGAAGAAACCAAGGAAAACTTGGTTTTGTTAAGCTCTTCTAGTCTCAATCAAGTACAAATTAATCTTACAAGAATGAAATTTAGCGCTCTATGAACACCTCTAGATGGTTTGCTTGTTGTTTGGATCAAATGGTGAGGAGATTGATTAACTCAAAGTTAGAAGCCTAAAATCGGGAGTTCATCATCGTATTGCTCAAGCTTGAGATAGGGATTTCTAGCCTTCTAATAGCATATGTAACAGGTAATGACTTAGAAAATGTGGTTATGATGGTTGTTTAAGAATTTGGAATTTCGAGGAAGTGACTCAAGTGGAGTAATGTATGTATATACGGGTATGTATAGGTTTAAACCAAAAAATTTAATCAAAAGATTGGGATAATTAAATCTTGTTTAATTTGAGTTCTTGGAGTCTTGTAGGACTCTAACAACACTTAGAAACAAGGTTTTGGACTAAGGTTGGAGTTGGCAAAGTTTGAAACCTAAAAACATGAGGTAAAACTTGAACTAAAACAGAGTTTGCTCTTTGGAACTCATGGAGGCACCCGAGGTCCTTATGGGGGTGCCTAAGGTGCTTTTACCCACCCCAAATAAGTAGTGAGGGCGCCCGGACTCCTCCATAAACTTTAAATTTGAGATTGTCTTGTTTAAGTTGCTTTTTGTCTAAACAAATGAGATTGTAAACTTGTTAAATTACTCAAGTAGGGTTTATAATTACAAGGACTTGGTTATAAAACGAGTTTATGGATAAAATCTAAGAAAAAGAAGTAAAAACCAAAACTTACCCACAGAGGGGTGCCTTAGTGGTGGAGGGCACATCCCGGGTGCTTCAGAATTTTAGTTTAGGTCTTATTTGATGTATTTCTCAGTTTTAGGCATCTTGTTCTTAAGACATTTCTCATTGTGTTTTAGTAAACTTGTAAGTGTGAATTATGTGATATTTGAGTTAAAAAGAGTTAAGCATATGTTAAAGAAATGAGAAAGCATGATAACGAAATGAATATATGTTGTAGTGTTAAATTGAATTGAGATTGTTATATTGGCTATCATGACGGTATTAATTGTTATAAATGAGATGTTGATATGAAATATTACATTACTATTGATTGTTTGATCGTGGTAAGAATATTTTGCTTATGATGAAAATGATATGATAATTTGATTTGAAATATGATGAAATATTATTAAGATTGACAATGAAAGTGAAAGGAAATATTGAGACCATATGTATTGATTGTGGATTATGATGACACGATTAGATAAAATGATTGAGGATGATAACGTAAAGAGATTGAAAGATAATGTGTTTGATGTTGTGATATGGGGTGGAGGGTATTGAAAAACAGGAAAGGTACAGAGATTACTCTAAGGTTGAAAGTTCCAAAATCTACACAGGGATTAGTGTTCTTGCCAGTAGGTTAGTAGCCTACAACATGAGATATATTTTGGCTAATCATGACCCTTAACGATGACGTGTAATATAGCTAATCGTGATCCTTAATGACAACGTGTGTTGTGGCAAATTGTGGCCTTTAACGACAACGTATAATGTACCCATCCCATGGATCTAAATGAAAATAAAATTGTGATTGAAAAACAATGATGATAATGCTAACAAAGATAATAATTGGATTAAACGTTGAGACTTATAATGATGATTGGTAAATGATTCTAAAGGTTGTGATATGATGATGTGATGGGATGTTATTCACGTATGGATCATGTTGATACTTGTTATTGATGATTCATTATGATTAAGTTAAATATCTGATTTATTCATGAAAATTATACTGTATGCTATTCTTTTACATATTATATATGCTTTTATGATGCTTCATTGACACAAGTAGATTGGTTCTCACGTTCGTACAGACTTTGTTACAGGAATAGATCCTAAAAACTAGGTGGGTATGTGGTGGGATTAGAAGTGCATAAGTTGTTTTAGACATTTTATTTTAGTTACTTAAGCTAATTATATATTTGGGATTGTAATATTATTTAATTTAGGGATTTATACTATCGAGTTGAAGTTTATAAGGCCTATATTATGTACTATTAGTGTGGGATGTCTTGGAGCATGGTAGCCTAGTAATAGCTAAAACTTGGTTTAAATTATGTTATTATCTATTGTGGATGTTGTTCCAGGGTAGTGAATGGCTTTGATCAAGGTATAGTTAGTTGTTGCATAACTTGTATGTTGAATCACTCACCTGTTGGGTCACGAGATTTGGGGCGTGACATATTGACTCTACTAATTTAGTAGTAGTTATTAAAAAATTTCTATGTATTCTTACATAAATTAATAATATTTTTTTTTATTTTAAAGCATTTTAATCTTAAATCCATTTATTTGATATTCATGGTTCTCTAAATAGAGCGTAAGTTTTTCGTTATCAATCTCATTGTAATTGGGTACAATGGGCATTGTGTTCTTTATTTCCCATCTATGGTAGTCGGGGTTGGACTAGAGGTTTCAACCATTTGGGAATAATGTTGAGTATTGCTAGAGGCATGAGTCTCCAAAAGCAAGTACGTTGAGGGCTAAGGTAGTCTGGAGCAAGAGTGAGAGAGCACATGAGCATAGGCTCTAGCGAAGGGTTATACTGGTTTTGTTTTGTCTTCTATAGTTGTTGAAGGGTATATATAGAGGATTAGGTCAGATTTTGGAAGGCTAGTAAGGTATACTTGGGTTAAGTGAATGGCATTGTCTACTATGTGATTGGGCATTGCGAGTATTATGATCATTTAATGAGGTGAGGAAATCGCAAGATTTGTCTTGTAACATGTCACTCTAAACCGAATGAGAGAGTCTTGAAGGATCTCTTAACTTTAGCCAACAAATCACTTGTCCTCAGTGATCCTACATAGACGGAATGGCTTTGAGAGACCCTTTGGGGTGCTCATAAGTGGAAGGTTTCGTCGTTGGGGAGGTTCTCACGCCTTTCTCTAAGTAGAAGGCAAGTCTCATGGAGGATGAATATGGCAATATCATATTCTAAAAGAGATGTTAGGTTTCCTTGATCACAACGAGGGAGCTTCGGCCAAAGGGTTCGATGGAGCTAGGTGTTCCTCATCTGAGTACTATATAAGTGGGTGAGGTGCCTCATGTTGGTAAATTAATTGTACCCACACCATCAAACCTATTGAATGCCATAAATTGGATTGGTGATGGATTTTTCATGATTCCATCTTATTTTGCTACACTGAAAGGTAGCAAAGTTTACCTTTAAATCTTATAAAGTACTCGTTCATAATAATCTAGTTTTGTGTTTCTAAGCTAAATTTTTAATATTTGTGTATGTTTGTCAATCTACCCTCACATTTGAAATTTACGGTACAATCAATTTAAACTAGTCGGTTTCTTCGATAGATCTTTTACTTTCTTGCCCTCCCTTTTTTGGATAACTATATTCATCTGTTGTGTGGTTTAGTTTAGGTTAGTTATTTAGATTATTACCTTAAAAAGTACCACTAGATTTTCAATTAGTATGGATTGTTGAAAGTTACATTAGCTTTGTAACATGTACAGATTTACTTTTGCGTAGGTCCAAGATGTAGTTTTCATGTTAATAACGTAATTATGATTTACAAGATTAGAGATGTTTTCTTGCAAAAAATATGACTCTATGGATGATCCACTTCTCTCTGGTGGAATGGACATTGAAGGAGGTCATTTGAGGACTCGTATGTACTTTTGCCATTATTTTTTCTGTTAATTTTCTCCAAGATGTCTTGTGTGTGGATTTTGGTTAAGTTGAAGTAAAAATCTAGCAAGTCACACATATTAAACAATATGATAAACTAGTACCTAGTTAGAGATGTATCTCTTTTCTGATACAGTTGCAAATAAAAATTCTAATAAATCAAACAAGGGACCAAAAATGTGGAATAATATTATATTTTCTTACACTTCTAAGCAATGGCGTTACATTTGGTGTACTTTCTATCTTTATTCTTTTCTACATTACAACTGTATTGCCAACCTATATAAATGTAGTCCACCAACCCCCTCCTCGGGCCAGAAAAAAAAAAAAAAAAAAGGTGGTGGTTTTGGACACCCTTGCTTAAGTTTGAGTTTAGTTGTAATGAAAACTTCAAAGTCATTTTTTCAAATTTTGCAAATTTTCTTGTTAAGATAGTTTGAGATTCATTGTTGGGCTTATTTCTTAATAGTTTAAGATTTGGAATGATTTAGGACAAGTGGCAGAAAAAAGTGGTCAAACATAGAGTTTAATTTGTAAAAAGAATTCTAATTAGTTGTAGGACATTTTATTTGTTATTGATTTCTAAAGTTTAAGTTGGGCCTCAACTAAAACTTATAGTAGTTGGGAGTTTTCTATTCCAATTAGAAAATGATATTGAGTCCAATTTGGTTTAGGATTTTTTGATCTTATCGAGAACAATACTTTATACTTTTCGTTTTTGTTGTTGTGTTTTAATAATTCATCCTTTCTTATTCTAGAGCGATATCTTGCCAAACTCCCTGTCTCTGTGTTAAGTGGTATCAGAGAAAGTGTTTCCTTACTTAGTTTTTATCCCCTCATTTTTAATAGACAAGGTTAATTTCCTTGTTCTTCCTTTTCCATGGCTAACCGTAAGGGTGACTGAAGCATCATCGATTTTTGGTTGCACTCATGAGACGAGAGAAACAATTGTAGCAATTCAGAAAGAAGTTCACTAAGAACTTCGGAATTTGATTGCTGTATTGATTGTCAACAACCAAGCCACACTAATGGGTACAACTGGAGCACTTGCAGATATTATTTGTGAGGATAGAGTACTATAGATACACAGTTGCATGAGGTATGCTGACACTAGTGTTTTCTTGCCTAGTTTTTATCCCCTCACTTTTAATAAACAAGGTTTTTTTTCCTTGTTGTTCCTTTTCCATGGCTAACCCTAATGGTGACTGAAGCATCGTCAATTTTTGGTTGCACTCATGAGACGAGAGAAACATTTGCAGCAATCAAAAAGAAGTTCACTAAGAACTTCGAAATATGATTGCTGCGTTAATTGTCAACAACCAAACTACACTAATGGCTGCAGCTGGAGCATGAGGATAGAGTATTATAGATATACGGTTGCAAATCCAATTCACGACTATTCATTTGGAAAGGAATTGATGTTGTGTTTGATACAAAGATGGATCTTCCATCTTTTGATGGCCAATCAAATGTTTGAAGAGTTTCAAAATTCTGCACCTACCTCATAATTAGTATCCTTTCACAAATTAGCACTACCCTTGATCATTTCTTTTGACCACCTGTTCTACATCATAGAATAATTGGTTACATATCAAAGCGCTGATTCTAGGTGGTCCTAGTTTAACTCTTATTGTTAGTGCTAAATAAACTCCTTATTGACCCTTTTTTTCCGGCAATGTGTTCTACATCCTAAAACAATTAGTTAAATATCAAACAAAAGTTGATTCTATGTGCCTAGTTTAACTCATATTACTAGCGCTTTTTCCCGTATTTTTTTTTTGTGCACGTTGATTTGTTTGAATTGGTGCAATTTTTTGGTTTAGTTTGTTTGTCACACTTGTTTGTGAAAGCATCTTCAAGCCTGTTTTCAGCAGGATGCCTTCATACTGCAAATTTGTCATTAGAAAATCACGGTACCTTTCTTCAGAACAAGTTGGTGCTGGTTTTAATTAATTGGTGTGCTTCCTTTGCCAATTCTGATTAATTGGTGGTGGTTCGTTTACTGGTTCTGATTAATTGGTGGCTATTTTTTTAAAGACATCTGGTCTTACATTCATTATGTCAAAATATGAATCTTCATCATCACCAGGTAGTTTTCCTTAAAACTGATAATGTTCCTCATTCTATCACACCAAAGAAACTGAATGGAGACAACTATTTGAGTTGGGCACATGCAGTAAAAACCTTTCTCTGAGAGAAAAACAAACTGCAATATATTATTGATGAAGCACCTTCCTCAAATGACCCCAAGTACAGTATTTGGATGAGTGAAGATGCAATTATAATTGGCCTTCTGTGGCACAGTTTAGAGGATTCTGCTACAACCACAATTGAATTTTGTGATTCCTCTAAACGGATATGGGACTGATTTGTTGAATTTTACTCCTAAAAGAGTAATATTTCTCGTGTTTATGAGTTATACGAGCAGATATTCTCAGCAAACTAAGGTGATAAATCTCTATCTGAATATTAGAATCATTTGGAAAGCTTATGGGAGCAGTTATTACAATATCGCCTCTCTAGTACAGATTTGCTACAGCAGAAGAAATATTGGAAAGAGTTTTTGATTGCTAATTTTTTATCTAGTCTAAATCTCGCTCTCCGAGGATTTAAGGAGACCTAGCCCACAGCTAAAGCTTACTCTCTCATCCAGTGATCCTCATAGGTAACTGTTCCTCCGTCACTGATAATACAACTACATGCATTTAGTTCTCTCTTTTTCTAATGTCTACAACTTAAAAAAATAATTTGTTGAAAATTGACAAGTTTCTCTACATAAATTAATAATATTGTATATTATATCCAAATAACTTTTATTAAGGATATCTAAGTTAAAAATTAATTTCTATAATCGCATCCCTATTAACTTATAACCTCCTTATGGTAAAAAAAATTGGTTTAGTCTCAACATTATTACTATAGAGATGCTTTACCATATATGCGTAGATTTACTTTCTTTTTTGTCCTATTCTATTTCCCCCCTCTGCTAATAATAACTTTTGGTCATGCTGGTTAGAGGATGAGATATGGTGTCCAAGAGATAGTCCCAGGAGATGGTGTTCTGAGAGACGGTAAGATATGAAGAAATAGCATGTTTGATTGTAGAGGGATAAGGAAGGTAGGTTATCTTCTATCTTGTGATCTATATTATATACTATATTTGGTTGGACATAGTGGATTGGGATAATTAATACATATAGAAAATTTCATCTTGTATAAAATTTATAAACGAGTAGTTTATTCTTTTAAATCAAACAAGTAAAATGCTAATTGTATATTGGATTAACTGAAAAGATAACCATGTTATTACAAACAAATTTGCAATATACAAATTAAATGGTTAATAACTAAAATTATGCAGATAACCCTTTTGGAAAAGGTTTTCTTGCATTTTATTCTTGCTCTCAGAGCTTGCATGGCGCTTTTTGATATGGCTTTGCTTTCAAAGTAAGTGCTAAATGGTTACAGTAGTCTGTATCATGAGTGGCTTTTTAGAGGTTCTCAATTCTTGATGTGGGTATGCTTTTAAAAAATGGTTCCTTGAAGCATTGTATGAAATGGCTTCTTAATTCTTCTATCTTGTTCTTCCTCTCCTTGTTTTTTTTCTTTTTTTTTTTTAATCTTTTCCCTTGATGTTCTTCTGGTATCCCCTTGTATCACATGCTGTAGCTTATCATTCTACCCATCTCGAACTGTGACAAGTGGTTTGTTGCTTTTTGCAACCGGATGGTGTGCTTTTGGTGGGTCATGAAACTATTATTGGGAATCCCATCTCTGCAAACAATTTTTCGCAAGAGGTACCATTCCTTTCTTCTCGTTTCTTATATTACTGAAATCAACTTGTTCCCTTTCTTTGCAGTGGTCATATGAGATGTTGCATCAAAGAATCTTGTATGACATAAAGAAGAACAGGCCTTCTCATGGCTCATGTTAAGCTTGCCATCTATTTACACTTTCATTCAGGGTGTTTTTGTTTTGAGTTTCCTAAAGCTTTGAGTGTTAGATATTTGTGACAGGATTTGTTTCTATGTAGTAAGAATTTAAGATAATTTTTTTATCCAAATTGAATATATAAATGCTCAACTTGCATTTTCTCTAACAAGTTTGGCTAGTTCATGCGTTTGGTTTGCTTGTGTAGGGAAGTCTATCCACACATGAAGGTTTTCAGCGTGGTATATAAATACTTAAGTCATACTTGCTATAAACGTTAAGCACTTAGAGCAGTTGGTTTGTTCCGATAATCAACTAGGAGAACTTTGGATAACATCTTAAGGTTTAATATTGGAATTATGTGTCTTGCACGTGAGCAGAAATTTTATAGGCACTTGTGGTGATGGTGAGATTGGTTCTTGGTCTTATTCTAATGTTTTCTAAGTGAAATACATGCAGTTAATGTTGTCCATTTCTGATCAATTTTATTTCCAATTATGCATGCAACTAGAAGTGAAGGCATCCTAATGCTTGCAAAGTAGATATTCTGAAAGGTTCCTTTTTGTTTTGCTTATTTGTCCTTGTATTTTGGGATTGGGAAACAATGATTTTAAACTTCTAAATGTAGCCACATGACTGAGTGACTGTTCTACTTTTTCTTCTCATGTCTTATCATTGTGCAAGAAAAAAGAAAAAACATAAAAATCTGATGAGTTGAGTGGACGAATAAGATAGTTTACAGCTGAAGTTGAGAATTCATAGAGTGTTCATGTATTTAGGAAAAGCATGTGGGTCTTTGGACTCTCAAGGTTATCTTTAGCAGTTACCTTGCAATGAAACTATATCAATAATTTTCTACAAGATGGCTGTAGTTTAAGAAGCTCTAGCACGAAAATGAAGCAACATGGATGCACCGAATTAATGATTTTCAAAAATGAAAGACACCGTATGGCGGGGACTAGATAAAAAAATATTTTTATCTGTATTAGATATTAATACTTATATGGAAAATATAACCCATCGCAAAAATGAGTGGAGGAACGAGATCCATTTAGTCGACACCAACTAGTGTGTCAAGTGAAATTAAACTAAAGCAAAATATTATTTTATTTTAGTAGGATCTTATTTTACTCATATCATATCATTATGATTTTTTTTGCATGGTTCCAGTTTGCGATGCCACTTCTTTAATTTATTATTATTTGGTAGATTTGATTTTTGATCATCCTAAAATGTTTGAATTGTGTAAAATAAACCAATCTCAGGAAATGCACAATGTCATGGTTTATAGTCAATTCTCGAGTATCCGTTACATAAAACCCTTTTGCAAGAAGGACTTGATTGAAATTAATAGTTTAGAAATTCCATTTTGATTCCTATTCTTTACTAGAGTCTTATTATATTTTATGGGTTTAATTTTCTTGATTTAACTTTCTAGATATAAAGTATTTTTGCTCCACATCTTGTAGTTGATGTATTTATTTGAACTTGAAGTTCTCTGTCATAGGCTTTAAGATTTTTTAAAGAGAGTTATGTTCTTTTGGTGGATATCGTTTTTGGCATCTGCATTTACATTATCAATATAAAGCGCAAAACTCCCATAATCAGGTAATACCATTTGGTCATCCATTCTTACAATCTATTATTATTGTGGTAGGAGTGGTGCTAAAACTATATATAACAAAGTCTTTTATTTATTAATATATAGACACACACACACAACAAACTTAACTCTTTACGCTTTTGGTTGGTCTTTGAAATATGCAGGCGACATTATGAGAATTGTATTGAATATGATTCTGAGCATTTGAAAACCACACGCATGGAAGTGGGCAAGAACTGGTCATCGGAATAACATTAACACTACAAAAGATATAATTTAGTGAATCACAAGGAATAGGAAGTTCTCGAGTAAGTAGGACTAAGAGAGTATATATGCATTGCGAATTTAGTAAAATTAAACCTACGAATATGGCCTTCGTCAAAATTAAGTATCAAAAAGTGCCAAAGAGTGATAATTTTTTATATATTGATCAATTATTCATGCAAATAAGGAATAAAATATGGTGTTATTAATAGGATTTGGTTTGGGTGGTTGAAATGAAGAAGTGTGACCGGAGAATACCTATCAAATTAAAAGAAAATTTTATAGAATAGTTATAAGACCTACGATGCTCTATCACCATCAAGAAACAACATTCTCATAAGGTGAATATGATGGAAGTGAGGATGTTGAGATAAATATGTGATAATATAAGGAAAAATAGGAGGATAAATGATTATATTTAAAAGAAAGTTGAGGTGCACTGATAGAAGAGAAGTTGAGAGAATATCATTTAAGATGGTTTGCTCTCGTCGAAGGTAGATTTAGAAATGCACTAGTAATAAATAGTGAACGGATCCAATTAGAAGGGGTAAAGATTAGAAGGGATCCAATTATAATCTCATGGAAAATATAACCTATAATAAAAATAAATGAAGAGGATTCATGTAGTCGACCCTAACTTCCTTGGGACAAAAGCTTTGTTTTGTTGAATTGACTATGAATAGGAGTCACCAAGTGTACTAAAGATACAAGAAACAATAATTATATCCATACGAAAAGGAGAGATTTAACAAACAGGAATTTAAGGATTGAAGAAATCAATCAATCCTATATTGTTGCGCGTTTTTCTTTTTCTTTTTTTTTTTTCATTTTCTTATTGGCTGTATGAACCAACGAGATTGTGTGACTTTTCGATTAATATTAGCTTAGACACTATATCATTATTATAGTAGTGCAAATGTTAATAGTGCACTACGATTTTTCACAAGATGTATTATGTAAACTTTTCCCCTTCAATGTGAAGTTGTACGTATATTTATAAATTTGAAAACAATGGATTTAGTGCTATTTATTTAAGGAAAATTAGGAAAATATAACTTTGCAAGTTTAGATATGGATTAATTCATAGATCTGAGTGGTTTAAGATGGTAGACTTTAATGAATTTGAAATACCACGAAACGTAGTTATTTGAAATACTTTGTAATACTAGCTTCACTATTTTAAGTAGTGTGTAATATCCCAATTTCCGTATTAATATAAATAGATGGGTTTTAACATATTTAGGAGGTGATAATGTGTTAATTTAAACAATTATAGTCATTAGGGATGGTTTATGATGAAAATTTTGGTAATAATGGACCAAATAGCCTAAAAGTTGACTTTTTGACTCGGGGGAACACAAGGGGATGCCCCAGGTAAAGGAGCGAGTGCCCGGTGTCTTAGGGGGCGCTCGGGGTATGTAACAGATTGATGGATTGACGTGGTTCTGGCTTGTGCAGGTGAGATTTACTCATAAATCAGAATAGAGGGTAGGGGGAAGGTATAGGGTCATATTGCAAGCTTGGAGACCAAGCCAAGCATGTGCATACATGTGTATGAGAGTGGAGAGAGAGAGGGAGAGAGTTTGGTGTTGGGAGAGGCAAACTGGGAGAAGAGGAGCTTGGAACCAAGAAGAAACCAAGGAAAACTTGATTTTGTTAAGCTCTTCTAATCTCTATCAAATACAAATTAATCTTACAAGAATGAAACTAAGCACTCTATGAACACGTTTAGGTGGTTTGTTTGTTGTTTGGATCAAAGGGTGAGGAGATTGATCAACTCAAAGCTAGAAGCCTAAAACCAGGAATTCATCATCGTCTTGCTCAAGCTTGAGCTAGGGATTTCTAGCCTCCTAATAGCATACATAGCATTTAATGAGTTAGAAAATGTTGTTATGATGGTTGTTTAAGAATTTGGGAGTTTGAGGAAGTGACTTAAGAAATGTATGTATTTATGGGTATGTATAGGTTTAAACTAAAACATTTAATTGAAAGATTAGGATAATTAAATCTTGTTTGATATGAGTTCTTGGAGTCTCTTAGGACTTTGACAACACCTAGAAATAAGGTTTTGGACTAAGGTTAGTGTTGGCAAAGTTAAAACCCAAAAACATGAGGCAGAACTCGAACCAAAACAGACTTTGCTCTTTGGAACTAATGGGGGTGCCCAAGGTCAGGGCATCCGGACTCCTCCAAAAACTTTAAATTTGAGATTGTCTTGTGTAAGTTGCTTTTTGTTTGAACACGTGAGATTGTAAACTTGTTAAATTACTCAAGTAGGGTTTATAATCATAAGGACTTGGTTATAAAATGAGTCTACGAACAAAATCTAAGAAAAATAAGTAAAAATCGAAACTTACTCATAGAGGGGGCCTTAGTGGTGTAGGGGGCGTACCGGGTGCTCCAAAATTTCAGTTTAGGTCTTATTTGATGTATTTCTCAGTTTTAGGCATCTTGTTCTTAAGACATATTTCTCATCGATTTGTAGTAAACTTGTAAGTGTGAATTATGTGATATTTGTGTTAAAAAGAGTTGAGAATATGTTAAAGAAATGAGAAAGCATGATAACAAAATGAATACATGTTGTAGTGTTGAATTGAATTGAGATTGTTATATTAATTATCATGCCGGTATTAATTGTTATATAGTTGAATGAGATGTTGATATGAATGTTTGCCTTATTATTGATTGTTTGATCTTGGTAAGAATATTTCGCTTATGATGAAAATGATATGATAATTTGATTTGAAATATGATGAGATATTGTTAATATTGATAATGAAAATGAAAGGAAATATTGAGACCATATGTATTGATTGTGGATTATGATGACATGATTGGATAAAATGATTGAGGATGATAATGTAAAGAGATAGAAAGATAATGTGCTTGATGTTGTGATACGGGGGTGGAGGGTATTGAAAAATAAGAAAGATACAAAGATTACCCTAGGTTTGAAAGTTACGAAATCTGCACAGGGATTAGTGTTCTTACCAGTAAGTTAGTAGCCTACAACATGACATATATTGTGACTAATCATGACCCTTAACAACGACGTGTAATATAGCTAATCGTGATCCTTAACGACAACGTGTGTTGTGGCAAATTGTGGCCTTTAACGACAACTATAATGTACTATCCCATGGATCTAAATGGAAATGAAATTGTGATTCAAAAACAATAATGATAATGCTAAAAAAGATAATAATTGGATTAAACGTTCTGACATACAATGATGATTGGTATATGATTCTAAAGGTTGTGATATGATGATGTGATGGGATGTTATTCACTTATGGATTATGTTGAGTTTCCTTAATTGCAGCAAGGGGGCTTTGGCCGAAGGGTTCGATGGAGCTAGGTGTTCCTCATTTGAGTACTAAATAAGTGGGTGAGATGCCTTATGTTTGTGAATTAATTGTACCCACACCATCTAACCTCTTGAATGCCATAACTTGGATTGTTGATGGATTTTTCATGATTCCATCTTATTTTGCTACATTGAAAGGTAGCAAAAATTACTTTTAAATGTCATAAAGTACTCGTTTATAATAATCTAGCATTGTGTTTCTAAGCTAAATTTTTAATATTTGTGTGTGTGTGTGTCAATCTATCCTCACATTTGAAATTTACACTACAAACAATTTAAATTAGTTGGTTTCTTCGATAGATCTTTTACTTTCTCGCCCTTTCATTTTTGGATAACTATATTCCTTTATTGTGTGGTTTAGTTTAGGTTAGTTATCCAGATTCTTATCTTAAGAAGGAACCACAAGATTTTCAATTACTACGGATTGTTGAAAGTTACCTTAGCTTTATAGCATGTACAGATTTACTTTCCGTAGGTCCAAGGTGTAGTTTTGATATTAATAACGTAATTATGATTTACAAGATTAGAGATGATATCTTGCAAAAAATATGAATCTATGGATGAGCCACTTGTGTTCAATGGAATGGACATTGAAGGAGGTCATTTTGAGGACTCGTATGTACTTTTTCCGTTATTTTTCTTTTTATTTTCTCAAAGATGTCTTGTGTTTGGATTTTGTGGGAGTACTTTCCCATAAATTTATTCGTTAAGTTGAAGTAAAAATCTAGCAAGTCACATATTAAACAATATGATAAACCTAGTACCTAGTTAGAAGATGTATGTCTCTTTTCTGATACAGTTGCAAATAAAAATTTTAATAAATCAAACAAGGGACCAAAAATGCGGAGTAATGTTCTATTTTCTTACACTTCTAAGCAATGGCGCTGCATTCTGTGTACTTTCTATCTTTATTCTTTTCTACATTATAGCTGTATTGCCAACCTATATAAATGTAGTCCACCAACCCCCACCCCTCCGAGCCTAAAAGAAAAAAAAAAAGATGGTGGTGTAAGACACCCTTGCTTGAGTTTGAGGTTATTTCAATGAAAACCTCAAAAGTCATTTCTTAATAGTTTAAGGTTTTGAAATGATTTAGGACAAGTGGCAGAAAGAAGTGGTCAAGCTTAGAGTTTAATTTGTAGAAAGAATTCTAATTAGTTTTAGGACATTTTATTTGTTATTGATTTCTAAAGTTTAAGTTGGGCCTTAACTCAAACTTATTATAGTTGGAGTTTTCTATTCCAATTAGAAAATAATATTGAGTCCAATTTGGTTTAGGATTTTTTCATCTTATTGATAACAATATTTTATACTTTTTGTTCTTGTTCTTGTGTTTAATAATTCATAATTTCGTATTCTAGAGCGATATCTTGCCAAACTTTCTGTCGCTGTGTCAAGTGGTATCAGAGAAAGTGTTTCCTTCCTTAGTTTTTATCCCCTCATTTTACTAGACAAGGTTTTTCTCCTTATTCTCCCTTTTCCATGGCTAACCCCAACACTCACGAGACAAGAGAAACAATTGCAGCAATTTAGAAAGAAGTTCACTAAGAACTTTGGAATATGATTGCTGCATTGATTGTCAACAAACAAGCCACACTAATGGCTACAGCTGGAGCACTTACAGATATTATTTGTGAGGATAGAGTACTATAAATACACAGTTGCATGAGGTATGCTGATACCAGTGTTTTCTTGCTTAGTTTTTATCCCCTCATTTTTAATAAACAAGGTTTTTTTTCCTTGTTCTTCCTTTTCCATGGCTAACCTAATGGTGACTGAAGTATCGTCAATTTTTGGTTGCACTCGTGAGATGAGAGAAACATTTGCAGCAATTCAGAAAGAAGTTCACTAAGAACATCGAAATATGATTACGTGTTAATTGTCAACAACCAAGCCACACTAATTGCTGCAGCTGGAGCATGAGGATAGAGTTCTATAGATACATAGTTGCATGCGGTATAATCCAGTTTATGATTATTCATTTGGAAAGGAAATTGATGTTGTGTTTGACACAAAGATGGATCTTCCATCTTTTGATGGCCAATCGAATGTTTGAAGAGTTTCAAAATTCTGCACCTACCTCATAATTAGTATTCTTTTACAAATTAGCACTATTCTTGATCATTTCTTTCGGCCACCTGTTCTACATAATAGAATAATTGGTTACCTATCAAAGCGCTGACTCTAGGTGGTTCTAGTTTAACTCTTATTGTCGGTGCTAAATAAACCCTTATTGATCATTTTTTCTGGCAATGTGTTGTTCTACATCCTAGAACAACTGGTTACATATTAAAAAAAACACTGATTCTAGGTGCCTAGTTTAACTCTTATTATCAGTGCTTTTTCCCTCATTTGTTCTTGTGCACTTTGATTTGTTTGAATTGGTGCACTTTTTTGGTTTAGTTTGTTTGTTACTCTGTCCATGAGCAAGATACGTGAGGGGAAAATGTTAAATAACTTAAAATACAGGAGCCATTTCTAAATAGGTTAAAATATTTGTATGTTCGTGTTGGTGCACCGTACTAGTATAGTTCGTTTTTCCTCTTTGGTCCACGTATGAGATAGGGTTGCACAAGTGTTAAGATTGCTTGATATATGTTGTTGGTCCATATCCTAATGTTTCAAGTTTTTGGGAAAATTAATTAACAATTATGTTCTCTAAATTATCATCTTTGGAGACTTCTAGGAATAGAAAGGCATTGTAATGTGTTTCGCTTGATATTTTCTGCAACTAAAAGTATCTAGAGTGTTTTTAGTATAGGTTGTTTATATGCGAAGAGATCTCCTGCATACTGTGTACTCATATAATAGCACTCAATTTCTATATCAAATTGGGGATGCTTGGGTTGGAATCCAATGTTTGGATTCATTGAGAGAGTAAAATTTCTTGTATGCTGGAGAACTATTAATCCTTTGTAAGGATTTTTAATTTTTATTTTTGTTTGATAAAACAATTCAAAATTGAATATGATTCTACTATTGGGATAGTAGCTAGCGTTCTTAACTCCTTATACTAGGGCCTACATCTTCTCAATTGTATTTTCTAGTATGATCTGATTGTCCATTCATTATCTGCCTTTTTCATTTGCCACAAACTCGTTGAAACAAATGACTTTACTAGTAATTAATGGAGTAACCACACCACTATAGTAACTAAATTACACATGTATTATTAAGTTTCTGCCAAGAAATTTTTTTTTTTATTTTTTTACTTGACTGTCATGCTTAATTCTGCATATTGAATATAATCTTGGCATTTTTTCAGAAAAGGGGTTTGGATTCGTGAAGCCACTACCATTAAGTAGATTATGGTGTAGTTACATCCAGAATTTTATTTTAAATTTTTTCATATCAGTAGTTCTCCCCGTCAAGAAAGGTTGTCATTAAGATGTAATGTTGATTCCATAATTGTTGTGTATGAAATGATACAAGTAATGCTTAAAAATGTTATGACTCTTCTTTCTTGCTCCCTTTCTTACCTTCTTTTTTTTTCATTTTTGAAGATTGTAACCAATTATAATGAATTTGTGTTTTTTTTGATACAGAAGGCAATTGGCCATGGCTTTTGGCATCTCTTAACATTCAGATTTATAAATTTTATAGCGGAACAAGGTGTGATAAAGCGGCTTGACTTTGAAGATTTGCTTCAGCTATCCTATGATATGCACCCTTCTTCTTGCCTTAAAACAATCCTAAGATCCTAGCAAAATCAACAAAGAACTATCTCTCACCCGTCGTTTAGAGTGATGTTTATTGCATACGGATGGCCATATCTACGTCTAGATATGCTAAAGGTAACGTTATATTGTGAATTATATTTTCCTTCTTTATTTGGAAGATAATGAATATTATAACAATAGAAAACAAAAATGATAGTCTGCCAATTTGTTGCAACTTTCAAGGCTTCCATCCCCACTTTTTCCACTTGTGATTTGGTTTTGTAATCCTCAACTTACAGAAAAAGAATGTTGCTCCTAACCTTTTCTATTGTTAGTTACTGATGCATTAGTGCCTATGTGTGCATACTTTTCAGGCTCCTTTTAATTCTTGTTATCTGCCTTTTAAGAAGTATAAATACAAGTATTTGACCTTACATGGATAGGACAATAATTTTGGACACCACAACAAGTATACATTATGTATACATGAAAATA
>QLOD02000033.1:21189606-21205240 GCA_003260245.2 Sideroxylon spinosum | reverse complement strand
ATAACTATTTATTTATTTTTATATTGCAAATATATTGATATTTTATTTATGTCAAAACAGTAAGAAATCTTCTTTACGTAAAACCTTACATGGATAGGACAATAATTTTGGACACCACAACAAGTATACATTATGTATACATGAAAATAATAACTATTTATTTATTTTTATATTGCAAATATATTGATATTTTATTTATGTCAAAACAGTAAGAAATCTTCTTTACATTTTACGTATTAGAAAAGAAGTAACAAAAATTCTAATATCTAGTTTATGAAAACTTTGTTCGTTAAGTAAATTGATTGACTCTTTAAATTAAAAACTTTAGAGGAGGGATTAATAGGTCCATGTTGTTTTTATTTTATTATTGGATTTTCAAGCCTTTTTTTTTTTGTTTTTTTTTTTTTTTCATACTTGTATTGTACTTTATCTAGTTAATGCAATATTTTTGTTATAAGTAAATATTTTATTGATGAAAGAAAGGTTTTAAAAGCATGTCACCCTTTTATAAAGAATTGGCCACAGCAAATAAATCACTTAAATCTCCATGTTCTCTATGAAACTTCAAAAAAATATAGGTCTAGTTCTCTCGACACCTATAGAAACAAATTTTTCACTCTATGCGTGGGAAGTTTATTTCATTTCCCCTCTTCATTTTGTACAAGGGAATCTTTTTCCAAGCTTTCTATCCTCTTTTGTTGATTCGAGCACCTTTATATTTATAAGTCACAAAAACTTGTTCCATCTTATTTAAAAATCCATTGCATTCCAAAGCATGAAAGGACTAATTCTGACAGTTCCTTTCCCCAAGGACAATGAATAAATAGATGATCAATTCATTCACCATCTCTTCTGCATAAATAACACCAATTAACTATAATCTTTCTTCTAGCGACAAGATTATCAATTGTAAGAACTTTGTCATTTACAACTAAAGAATGTTGCTTTGGTGAACGGATCAATTCTAATACTAATATGGTGGCCTGTTGAGGAAACATGCTTTGGCTATTAGATATGAGATATATGAAAATTTCTTGAGATTCATACCTGAAATGGCCTACTTGGGCATCTTAATGGAGTAGATTCTTCAAATGCTAAAACCTAGTGTCTCATCACACTTTTTTTTTTTTGGTAAATAAGATATTTTGGATTAATGGGAGAAAACATTTTAATGTGTCTAAAGGGTATAACCCCAATGTACAAAAGACTAATTACAATCTATTTACATTCATTTGGATCCCCCAGTTAATACATATGGCATTATCCTCAAAAGTACATTTTACATTCTTTTTCAGCATTGCTCTTACTCAGACTTCATACTTTATAGTTTTAATTACACTACCAACAAAAGCTGAGACACATTTGACGATTCTGGCATTCCTCTCTATCCATAGGTGATACATTGTGGCTGACCAAGCAAACTTACATATGTAACTTCCAAAAGTCTTCTTGTTGAATTTTCCTGTGGCCCATTGAATTTCTACCTCTCAGTTTTTCTTTTGGTTCTGAATATTACACAAGTGATATAGTATGCTCCAGACTTTATTGGCAAAGGAGCAATAGAAGAACATGAGATCCAATGTTTCATCCTTATTGTTACAAGTAACACATCTACAGTCATTAAACATCCCCCATTTAGCAATTCGATCAAGTGTGTTCATCTTTCTTTGAACTACCTACCAAGATATAAAACTATATCTTAGGATACAGTTTGAAAACCATATGAGCTTGTGCCAATTGTTGTACCATAAGGAGACTGAATCACCATTACTTATGGAGTACTTGGAGAGTTGAATGTCTTTTTCTCTGAGTTTGAGTAATTTCCTCCAAGTCTAAGAATAGTCTTGAGGGGCTTTCATTTGGCAAAATTTCTTCCCTTTTAAGATTGTTTTTTGAACCATAAGGACCATAGGGACTGCTTTTCTGAACAAAGGTTCCAAATGTGTCAAGCATTACAGTTTTGTTCCACTCATCTAGCTTTTTTTGCCTTAGTCCTTCTGCTCTTTTGGAATAGCCTTCAAGCGATCCATTGATTGAGGTGGAGAAACTTGGAGTAGTTATGTAAGACTCTATCCAGTTTCTAAAGTTCTCAGGCAGTTCTAGAGTTTTAAGAATATCCAGGATAAGGTTACAAGTGACTGAGTCAAAGGCTTTTGCAATATCAATCTTGAGAACATTTCTAGGACTTATTCCAATTCTGTGATAGCTCATTACAAGTTCTGGCATGAGCAAAATTTGATTCAAGATTGATCTGCCTTTGATAAATGCAGTTTATTAAGCGCTAATAACTCGATGGAGAACTTTCTTGAATTTATTAGCTAGGATTTTTGAGATACACTTGTAGATTATAATGCAACATGAGATAGGCCCATAATCACCCATTAAACTTGGATTAGGAACTTTAGGGACTAAGGCAATAGCTATAGCATTAATCTTCTTAGGAAGCTTAGGCAATATTTATGCATACAAGCCCCTTGGGTTTAGCCTTAGTGGTTCACGAGTATGCTCCCCTTAGAAACTACACGGGTTTAATTTTTTACTTAAGCTGAATGTAAGTGAGAGGCAGTATACATCTCCCCGGTTTATTCATCGGTTACGCAGTTCGTTGAGAACTGCAATAAACCGGTGCAGGTTCCGGGTTACAAAAGAAAAAATATCTATGCACACACACATATATACACCCTTATTTATCATTCTTCCAACTAAAACATGTAATAACTCAAAATTTTATGTTAAGGTAAATTAACTGTTATTGACATATTTATGACGCATTGAGATGCTAATATGGTTAATGTGATGCATTAAGAGTTTAATAGGCAAAAGTATGAAAAATCAAACTTAATATCAGACTTGGCCATTTTTGACCCATGTGGCACACATAAGAGTGCTCGAGTTCATCATGTAGGCACGTAGAGCCATGTGTAGGCGTCCGGACCGAGTGACACTGATAGATTGATGGTCTAGGCTTTTCGTCTGTCATGCGCCGTTTCCTACCTTATCAAGGTTAGGCCAGAGGGGCGTAAGTTTGCTGCAGCAAACTTAGCTCCTAAGAATGTCATTTTTATGTATATGACACATCCATGAGAGAGAGAGAGAGAGAGAGAGAGTTCAGAACTGAAAAGAACTAAGGGAGTAGCCAAAGTCTGTAAGTATACAAACCTTACTCAAATCCAAATTAAATTTTTAATTATGTAATTGGATGTTTATTGAACATGTTTATGTAATTATATTGATGTTAGGATTAATGGGTTGAGTGTACAGGCGATTTGAAGTTCACCGGAGGTTCTTAATTGTTCATTGTCAAAGGATTTTCTTTCTCTTGAAACTTGAGGTAGGGATTTCAAGCCTACTATTTGCATAGATGGTATGTAGGAGCTATAGTGTTACTAAATATATGAGTGTTTCTTGCCTTGTTTGTGTGAAATGATTCAAGTATATACACATATATATGTATATGTATAAGTTCAAAAGAAATGTTGATTTACATCTCAAGATTTGATTACCTCAAATTCTTCATACGATTGTGTTCGCATAAACCTTAGGATACTATTTTTCAAAAAATAATTTTAAACATAAAGCTTTAAAACCAATGATTGTTGGAAGCTAGAAGTCGAAAACCAAAAAACCTCAAAACATAGGGGTTGCTGTTGCACCCATACGAATGCCTAGGGCTCTTAGGCAGGCACTCAAGTTGCTTTAGTCAAGCCCCTATAACCTTGTGAGAATACGCTCCCAAATCTCTCCACAACCTAATTATTACTCCTTTTGCTTTCAAACTCTTACTTTCATTTCAAATCACAAATTTTTGTATGAAATATTAAATATTATGAGTTTGTGAATAAGAAATTCATACTTGGACTATGATATTAAAATATTATGAATGAGTTGAGATTATGCTATGGGTTGCTTAGTATGATGTTATGAATTGATTATTGATTGAAATGAAATAATGAAAATATTATGTTAATGGTAATGGTATCGGAAAAAAGATAAATAGAAATGAGACTATTGTATATTGAGGATTGAGGGTATTAGAAAATAGGGAAGATACAGAGACTACCCTTTAGTTGAGAGACCTTAGACTTGAGATACAGATGGTGTACATGCTAGTAGATTAGTATTGATGGGTGCATAGCAACTCTTGGGCTTAGGCTCATAAACGGGGCAATGATTTGAGGTATTGATGGGCGCATTGTGACCGTTAAGCTTAGGCTTGTAAATGGTACGATTTGAGATATAGATGGGTGTATCATGACCCTTGAGCTTAGGCTTATAAACGGGGTGATGTTGATGGTACCCTACCCGTGAATGTAAACATGAACGTGAATGTAACGTGAATGTGAATGTGAATGTAAATGTGATTATGGTTTGATGATAATAGGATTAAGAGAGATAATATCCAACATTATTGTTGAGACTTTTGTTGATTTTGATTACTGGTTTTAAATGTTATTATGTTATGATAAATTGCAGTTGATCATTATTTAGATGTTGAATTGTTGTTCAGGCTATTATTATTGTATATTATATATGATTTTATTATGCATCGTGAGCACAAGTGGTTAGTGTTTATGTCCCTACAGATTGTGGTGCATGTATAGATCCTTAACACTAGATGGGGCTTGCTACATTGGACCTATTGCTGACTTATTAAGAAATTTATGTTTTCATTTTAATTTTATGTTAGGGTTGTAATAATATTTTCTTTAGATTTATTCGATTGATTGTAAGATCATAAGGCCAAGATTTTTATTATTATGGTGGGACTATGATTGGAGCACCATTGTCTTGTTGGACCAAGGCTTCTTTGATTTTATATTATTATTAGTTTATTAGTATAGACTATGCATGTCTGCCCCAGGGTAGTTGTGGCTCTAATTAGGGAATATGTACATTTAATGTACATTGTCTGTGACATAATTCACTCATCCTTTAGGTCACGTGATCCGAGGCTTGACAATATAATATTGCATGCACACGTAGAAGATTAGAACAAATCAAACCAAAAATCCATACCTCTCATCCAAGCATTCGAAGAAAAAGAGAAAATGAAGAAGAAAAAGCCACTACATCAACCTCAACAGTAACAAGAGATCCACTAAAGAGAATAGGCCGCCTGAGGGTTTTTCCTTATCCCATACAAACTTATACACACCCACACCTTCTCTCATATCCCTCTCTTCTCTTTTTCTCCCAAACTATTGTTTTTTCTTTTTCTTTTTCTCTTGCGGATCCTTCTTGACTGACACATACCACACACATATGAACATATACATACATAATAAGAGTTGGGGCATGGTCTAAGTGATTAGAGCAGGTTACAAGCGTAAGGTTAATTAGGACGTAGAGGGGATGAGTGAAGTAACCTAAAACTGACAAAATTAGAAAAGAAGTTGACAAGCATTAGACTTAGGCAGGTTTATTTAGACCCCTGTGCAAATAGTAGGTTTCCGAACCCTTGTTAGAACAAAATCTTGTTTGGACCCTTATCCAAACACTATTCCCACTCTTAAAAACAATTTTAGGTGTTAGTGTTATACTTAACTATGGTTAAATTCTAATGCAACTATGGTGAAAACTAACCCAATCTCTAAAACAATAATCTGAGCATAGTTCAAATAAACTCCAAAACAACACGCACTCTAAAAGTATGGCATAAAATTTAAATATAAATTTTGGGTTATTAAAATACCATTAGAGACCATGAGGGACCAACCTACGAGAGATTGATTATAGGAGAGTGAAGTAAGGGTGAAGTAAAAAAAGTAATGCCTTCTATCTCACATTGCTTGGGTAGAATAAATATGTAATGTTCAAGATCTGCAAAATTTTAAAACGAGGAAAGCACTAGATTCTGTTAGAACTCTAGGGTTAAGCGTGTTTGGAGGGAGTAATTCTAGGATGGATAATCCTTAGGAAGTACTCGCCCTACACCTAAAAAATGCCCAAAGCAAACTATTGTACTAAGTAGATGTGGGTCTTAACAAATATAATCAAAATCAATCCCTAGTTAGGGACATGTCGATAAAGCAAAGAAATAATGTCGTGAGGGCATTGGATCTCGTTGGAACTCCAAGATTAAATGTGCTTGAGCAAGAGCATTACCAGGATGAATGACCCTCTTGAGAAATTTTCACCCTGCATCTAACCAAGCCTAAAATAGAAAAAATGGTACTACGAAGATGTGGGTTATTACAAACATACACAAGATCCATCTTAAATGTGCTCCCTAGTCTTGAAACATCTCATTTATCTATATGATTGTTATAACAATAACTTTTATTAACAATTTATCAAATATAAAACCGGTAGGGCACATACAATCGAACAAAATCTCAATAAATCCACCATGACATCCACCACACCGACACAATCCACTCTAAGACAAAAAATAAAGCTCATAAACATAAAGGACCCACCTCATCAGCTCGCACAACCTTTAAAAATACATACATACATTATTTATATCTATAATTTTCACACATACCAAGTTCAAAATAAAGAAGAGAAGATAAAAGAGAAGGGTATTGGTGATGATGGTCAGTGAGAAAGAAAGATGGAGTAGCTAGACTAGGCTAAGTGGTGTGACAATGCTAGGGCCATCAATTAAAGGTTGATTGGACAACATGCCCAAAAAACTAGAAAATGAGAAGCTAACATGGGAACACAAACCCAAGCGAAGCAGTACGCACCAAAAGAGGAATAACGTGTGCATGCCAAATTATAGGTCTTTCCATGCTCATAAGAAATGGCATTTTGTGAGCGTGGCTAAAAACCAAAAATCTCATGCACACGAGAAATAGATAGTTGTGCGCACGATAGATGGAAGTTTTGCAAAAAAATTGTTAAGTCAAGCCTAATAAAAACTCAAACACAACTTCAATACAATAAATGATAATTAAACTTATAAAATACATAAATATGATATCATGAATGAATGAATAAATAATTAAAATAATTTGAGTCATGAAAGATCATGGGCCTTAGTTCCTAAAACTAGGTTGCCCATTATTTTTGGTTTTAGTCAATACTTTAAGCCCATTTAGCTAAACAAATCAAGCTTGGGGTTGTAAATTTGGGGCAAGCCCTACTTGGTTCGATTTAATAAAAAATATTTTTTTAATATTTTATGTACTCGTATATTGATTTATTTATATTTTCACAAAAAAAATTATTTTAGTACTAAACTATTTATTTTTACAGTTTTTTATTTTTTTAGCTAAAAATATAATTTAAAATATATTTGAAAACTAAACGGGATTAACTGGGTAGGCTTGGATTCAAAGTTATGCTTAAATTTTCATAAGTCTGGCCAGCGCACATCCACCCCAATCTTTAACTATTTTTTAGCTTCTTTTTTAGTTAAATTGTACCCTTTCATATACTTTCCAATCCTTACACTTAGGCAAATATCTATTGTGCCCTCTCTAAGTGTTAATTGCCTCTTGTGCCTCCTCATTTCACCATCAAATTTTCTTCAAGGATAGGCTTTTTTTTTTTTTTTCCTTCCTCTTCTTCTTTAACCATATTGTCCTTAAACATTTTTATTTTTCTCCCTTTTGGTTCCGCTACTTGTTCTTGAAGATGTATTCCCTATTTTCCTTCTCTTCTATCTCTTAAGACGGGCATCTAGTACTACTGAACCTATTGCTTAATCGTAGTTTGTAAGCTACTGTCAAAAAATCGTAGTTTGTAAGCAATATTTTAATTATACATAATTTTAAGCTTATGAATAATTTATTGAGACATATAGCAACTCATATATTAATTAAATTAAATTAAAAGTGAAAGTAGAGAGCAAAGCAAAAATTAAACTATAAAATTGCATAACATCAAATTTGTATATGAATTGAAAACCATAAATAAAAAAAAAAACACTTGCACTTGGTCATTTTAAACTTTGATGTGCTTTTTTACAAAGATTTTTTATTTTATATTTGGAGATGCCATTATTATTCTTTAATTGTTATGTTTTTCAAATGCTTATGCGATTATGAACAATTGTTTTCATAATTGTTACTTTATTTAATTAATCAAGAATTTAAAATCTCTATTTGTAAGCGACTATTTGCTAATAAAAAAATAATTGATAAATAACAGAAAACAAAAAATTAAAATATTGGTAATATTTTCTATTTTAAGCGAAACTCTACGATTATAATTCTCCTCAAAAATTCATTATTAGAACATCCAAAAGATTCTGACACATATATAATCTAAATTTATTCATATTAATTGATAAATAATAATAAAAATATAAGCTGATTACAAAATAAAAATTAAAATATTAAGCTTTCTAAGGTAGAATAGTAAAAATGCAAACTTTTAATTACCAAAAAAAAATTACAAAAAATTACAAAATCCTAGGCAACGTCATAAGATTATGACGAATAACTCAAAAACACATCTACAGATCTTACTTTGAGAATAGATGGTAGGGTTTGTAGATTTAGTAACAAAAAAATAAGTAAACAATCAATAAGAATACCCAAGATAAGATTGTTCGCTAAGGAAACTCATTTAACAAAGGAAAAAAACTCCGGATCCTTATTGCAAATCAGACTTAAAATTTTCACTAAGAATCAAATGTTATGAGGATCTCACTCAAGAGAGTGAAAGTTCCCTAATCAAAACTCCTATCAATCTATTTAATTTAGATCTCTTAGTATTGCTTGCTAGACATCCGTAATACCTCTTCTGTGAAGTTTGAACCACACAAAACATAGTAGAAGCGCTCTTCTAATCTAGTTCACAACCCAAGATTTGAGATTCAAGAACCAATAATATAGGTTTGATGGCCTCTCTTGTGTTTCGCTCTCCGATCAATTTACTTAGTTTAAATCTCTTATCATTGCTTGCTTGATATCTACAATACACCTTTTTCTTGAAGTTTGAACCACACCAAATGTAGTAGAATTGCTTTTACAGTCTAGTCCATAGCCCTACATTTGATATTCAAGATCCAATATGGTATTTCAAATAAATATATGCAAAGAGGCTTGCATAATATAAGTTTGATGGCCTCTCTTGTGTTTTGCTCTCAATGGAATGATAGATTAGGTTTAGGACAAG
This sequence comes from Sideroxylon spinosum, assembly GCA_003260245.2. Taxonomy (NCBI): domain Eukaryota; kingdom Viridiplantae; phylum Streptophyta; class Magnoliopsida; order Ericales; family Sapotaceae; genus Sideroxylon; species Sideroxylon spinosum. The sequence continues at coordinate 21,196,168 of QLOD02000033.1, read as the reverse complement.
AGTTTTTGGTTCAGTGAATGCTTTCACATATTTATAGGTGGAGAAAAAGTTCAAAACTAGCAAAAGTTCAATATAAAAAAAGGACAAAATCTTATCAAACCTCGTAGGCAGCTCGTTGGTAGCTCGTAGGTGCGACTTGCTAGCATCTTGCACATGAGATACATTGGATAGCATATTTCAAGCTATCTTTTTCTCTTTCAAATCCTAAAACTTTCATATCTTTCATCATTGAAATCTTCACTCAAACATTATTTTTATTAGAATATTTTATATTAAGTTATAATATATTATTTATCTCAAACATCTTTCTATAGAATTAATGAAGCGTCCAAACATTCTTTAACAACATTAATATCAAGAGAAATGGAAGAAGTTTTGACATTCTAAATTCTACAAATTAGAACTTATAAACCAAACCAAATTAAACCAAATTAGAACTTATAAATAAAGTACTTGCTCGAGAATTACTAACACAAATGAATCCTATACAAACAATGAAAAAACAAGATTATGTAACTTAAAATTTACTAAGATTACTTTTAAAAAAAAATTTTAAAATAATTATAGTAATAAAAAAATTAACTTTATTTTTGTTAAATAGGGTAAAATAACCTAAATTTATAAAACAATTGATAATGATAGAAATTAATAAATTAAAATAATTTTTTATTTTAACTAAAACTCTAAGGTTAGACGGCTTCTAAAGAAATTTAATATGAACTTAGATTAATTGTTAAATAATATGAAATAAAAATTTATATTAATATAGTAATGTTTTATTTTTAATTGAAACTCTGTGATTAAAAGCTCCCAAAAAAAAATTTATTGACACCCTTAACATTTTCTCGCTCTCTCACACTACATACAAACACACGAAAGTTAAATTTATTTATATTAATTGGTAAATAATAAAATATAAAGTAATTATAATAAGAAAAATTAAAAAATCAAGCTTTATATGGTAGGGTGGGATTATATAACTTATAATTTACCTTAATTAATTGTTAACGGAAAAAAAATCTAAAATTATTATAATAATAAAAAATTGTTGTTGTCAAATAGGAATAAATAACTTGAATTTATACAACATAATTAATTAATTACGGAAATAAATCATTTAAATAATTGTAATAGTTTTTATTTTGGTAAAACTCTAAGATTAGAAGACTCCCCAAGAAGCTTAATAATGAATTTAGATTAATTGATAAATAATAAAAAATAAAATTTATTGTAATTATAATAGTATTTTATTTAAGTGAAACTCAACGGTTAAAACACTTTTAAGGAAATTGAATGATTAAAATACTACAAACTCCCATATAATGTTAATTGATAAATAAATAATAAAAATATAAAATAATTATAATAATACCATTTATAAAGAGTAAAATTAAAATTAAAAATTTAAGCTTTCAAAATAAGATTTTACATAACTTATAAAAATCCCTATAATATAATTATTTATTAAAACCACTAATAATTAAAATAGTTTTTTTACAACTTACAACGTAATTAGAATTTTTTACGTCCATATACTTTTGATTTTAAAATTACTTACTTTTTTATAAACAATTAATTTTAAAAACCCTAATTATTCTATTTATAGTATATGCATGTAGACAGATGCAGGTTACATGTATATCTATGTAATGTGGAGAATGTGTATTTTACTGTTGATGGGACCTTTTGACGTGTGGCGAGAGAGAGAGAGAGAGAGATTGGGGAGAGACAGATGATGGGTGTTTTTGTTTGTTTGTGTTTTTGAAATGTTAAAAAAATTAAAAGTTAAGTAAATTATTTTGAAATGATGGTTAAATGTTTGTATTTGATTTGCAAAAGTGATATATGATAAAATTTTATTTGAAAATTTTGAAAACCTTTGGAGTTTTATAAAAAATTTTGGTATAAATTTAAGTATTTTTGGTAGACTCTTTTTAATGTATTTATTTTATTAGGGATTTTTTATTTTGGCAATTTTTTTCAATATTTGGACTGATTTTTTTTTTTAAAGTTTTATAAAATCCCAAAAGTTTTCAAATTTTTCAACTAAAATTTTGCTATGTTCCAACGAATTTTGGAAAATTTTTTAAAAGTTGATCTGATATTTGTATCAAAAAAAGTGAAAAGTTTTAAGGGTTTTTTTTTTTTTTTTTTGAGTTTTTTTTTTTTTAGCTTTAAATGCTCCCTTTTGTACCAAATTATATTTTTGTGTCATTTGAGAGTTTTTTTTTTATTTTAATGTGTTTAATACTGAAATTTCAAAAATTTTGAATTTGGGTAATTTTTAATCGTTGAATTTGTTCAATGGCTAGAGTTATTGTTTTTTTCCTTCCACTTTAGTTTTGTTTTTGTCACTACATTGATATCTTTTAAATAGTGAGTTTTACTTTTATAAGTTAGTTTTATAGTTTTTCATGTATGTTTACTTCATAAATTTAAATTTGAACTATTTGCACATGAAATTAATAGTTGGTATAGGTAATTTTTATTTACACATGAAATTATATTTTTATGCCTTTAGGTATAAATAATTTCTCGTATATATATATATATATATATGTATGCTACTACTCTAACATTGTAAAGAAACAATCAAAACAAATAAAGAAAGGGGAAGAAAGACAAACACTATTAATGAAAAGAAAATTCTGCACTTCATATTAAAAGAAAGCTGTGTAAAACCAAACTTGAATCCAAACTTCAATGTAAAAACTCTCAGGAATACTCTCTAAACTAAGGAAAAACTAAATCTAAACTAAACTAAAATATAAAAGACGATCGTCCTCAAAGTCTGCATGCAAGATGTGTACTTATAGAATTTCAAAAACCTTAAAGTTAAGTGCTGCAGGCTCATGACGTTCTTTTCTCAGTGCTGAAGACGCATACTGCTTTTTGGTGTCCAGATGGCATCCAGACACTAGGTGTAAGTTCACCATTTTTTACTTTTTCTTCTCTAGAAATTCGCACCAGATTATGTCCCTTTACTTTGGACTTGCTTTCGACCTTCAACATGATTGATTCAGGCTTCGACTAAAACATGAAAGTTATAGATCTTCGAGTCATCTTTCCAAACCAAAAAGAATCATATCAATCGGAGTTGTGAGTAAAAAGGTATGGCTAGAATATCGACAGAGTGTCGTGCCGGAATTTTCTAACACTCAGGTTTTTAGATACTTCAAGGTAGTACAATTTATCCCTCTCCTTAGCATGTCCAATCATAATCCCTAAAACGTGATCCTAAAATATACGATGAGCAGGACAATAGGTTATTTTGCGGTCCATGTCATGAAAGAGTTTATGTATTATAGACCCAGGATTAGTGGATAGTTTTGGAAAATGAAGTACATCTATATTATTATAGGACAAACACCAAGATTTGGTGGATTATGAAACTTTTTTTTGGTGAAGCTCTTTTTCTTTTTTTCTATAATATCCTTTAACTTCCTATAAGTACTTATATTTTAATGGCATTAAAAAGTAATTTTTCATAACTGACACATAATTATGTAATCATAACTGACACATAATTACGTAATTTCATTTATATATAGATATGTTTATCTATCTGAAATACCCTTTAACTACCTACTAATATGTAATATTTTCTTTTAATACTCCTTAATTATATGTAATTTACTTAAATAACCTTAATTATTTATTATTTACTATTTGAAACAATTTTATTATTATTTTTTTGATTTTATTGATTATTAAAAGAATATTCACACGCATCGCGTGTGCACCGAAGTCTAGCTCTTAAGAATAAATGAAGGACTAATCTTGACATCTCCAGCACCTACTATAGTGGTTAATGGACCATCTACAATAGCTATTTTTCTGTTACTAAGACAAGGGTGTACTACATTTATGAGAAGAATGTGTCATATGATCTGTTGCTCGAGTCATTAATCCAAGAATTCATAAATGAACTATCTGAGACATTTAAATCATGTGAAAGTCGAAATTTACCTGAATGCGCCAATGATCAAGTACCTAGGGATTTAGAGTTTCTAAGGGTTATTGGTAAGTCTTGTAGCTTCCTACTATCCTATGCTGAGTTCTTTTTTTCATTGATCTTTTTCTTCTTCCTGTTGAGTGGCTGTTAGGTTTGCTTGCCCCTGTCCCTTATTTCTTTGTTGTCCAACTTATATCCCCACTTTTTACTTCATTTAGAAAGTTTTCCATGTAGTTTTTAGCATTTCTCCTTAGTATACCCCAATTTCTTACAATGAGTATGCCACAGGTTGTCTGGAGAGTTGTCACAACTATCACCACTCGTTATTTTGGACAATTCGGCTTTCCCATTCTCACTGATTGTTTGCTGCTCCAATCTTGTCCCTCGGCCATTAGTTAATATGGATGTGACATCAGTGATTTTAGATTCAAGCATTACTTCTCGTCTACTCTTCTCCTCTAAAATAATAAAAATAACTTCATTCAAAGAAGGCATTTGTTGTTTGCCTAAAATCTGAACCCTAACTTGGTCAAATTCAATGTTATGGATACCCCAAAACTCATATACTTAGTCTTTCTCAATAAATTTTTTAGTATTGCTTCATCCTCAATACACTTCATCTCTATGCACCAGTAATAATCTAACTCCTACCATAGACCTTTAAGGTGATTGGCATGATCCACCACAAATCTACTTTGCTTGCTAGAAGCTATCTTGATTTTTAGATCATATACTTAGGCAGCATCCTGAACTTTGGAGTAAGTTTGTCTAATTGAATCCCAAAAATCTTTTGAAGTGGACAAGAACAAGTAGGTATCACTGATTTTTTTTAATATCGACTTCCATAACCATGTCATGATCATAGAAACCTTTTCATCTTCTTTTACAAAATTTGGATCTACTAATGTCGGCCCTGTTCCCAAAAGGTGACTGAGTTCTCTTTTTTTTTTTTTTTTTTCTCGAGAAACATTTGAACCAGTTGAGACCATTTCAAATACTTTTTTCCATTCAGATGATATGCAGCCTGCATATGTTGTAACTCCCTAGTAGGCTGATTAGTTATCATTTCTTCGCATTGGACTACAATGTTACGAGAAGAGTTCTCATTCGTCACAAACATGAAGCGTAGTCAGGGTATTAAAAAATACCGTTACGTAACGGAATAGGCCGTTATGTAACGGAATTGGCTCCTTCCGGTACCGTTAAAGGCACGTTACATGGAGTGGAGCGGTGTTCACATTGTAACGGCACGTTATGGTGCCGTAACGCGCGTTACACCTGGTTTACAGAGAAATCAAGCAAAAAAAAATGGAAAAAAACCCTAAGTTGAACATGCTTTATCAAGAAAACGACAATAGTACAACCAAACTGATAAAAATGCAGAGAATCTCATAAAAACTTAAAAGAAAAAGCTCTCTGTCCAATTTTTTCAACAAAAGTTTGATTGAAAAGCTTGAACATAAAGAAAATTTTTGAAATACCTCAGCGTCGCCTAGTCATCTTCTTCAGTTCTTCAAGCATTTTTTCAGTTCTTCTACCGTTTCAGTCGATCGTAGATCGAGTATCTTCTTTAGCCAAATCGCACATCGACCTTCTTCTTCGTATTTGTTCTCAAATTTTTTCATTTTGGAGAAGAAGTAGAACACTTGGAAGAAGAAAAACAGAGATATAAGACAATAGAGATTGAAGCGAACTTGGAGAAAATGCTCAACTTTTTTTGACGAAAAATTTTGCTCATCGGCAGTCAGTCGTGAAAGAGCCTAGAAGAAGCTGATTTTTGATGGAAAATTTTGGGCACCGGCAGTCAGTCGTGGAAGAGCCTAGAAGAAGTTGATTTGGGTTTCGAAAAGTGTGAGAGAATATTGAAATTATTGAAGTGAAGGAGGCGGCCAAAAGAAGAGGGTTTCAGTCTTGGAAGACGCACAGTTGTAAGTAATATATTTTATTATAATTTATCAAATAAAAATATATTTATTTATAATATATAAATGTTAATATATATATATGTACTTGTTTTAATTGCAATAAATATAATAATTAAAAATAAAATAAAAAATGTAGATATTAATTACAATAATTGGGCGATGGAAGGAAGAGGGTTTCTTGGAAGATGCGTTGGTTGTAGGGTAAGTAATATAATATATTTATTTAGATTTTGATTTTTTTTTTTTTCCTTTCTTAGATTTTTTTTTCCTCTCTTTATTAGCATTGGATGTTATTGAAGTGGGTTCCTTGAGCGGCACACTTGGTAATCAGCCTCTGTAGATATTTGGTAAGCATCTTTTTTTTTTTTGGTAGGTAGATATTTGATAAGTTAATATTATATAAATACGGATTATTATATATATAACTATAATATTTAATGTTAATATATTATATTTTTAAAATATAAATATATTAAGATGTTAGGCTGATAGTTTTGTTTAAAAAAAAAAATCAAATATTAGTATAAAAGTGATACTTAAATTTTGATTAAAAAATTAGTAAAAATTAAATTTTTTTTAATATTTTTAAGAAATCTAAACGCTCTTTAAATTATATTTAATTATAATTAAATATTATAATAAAAATTTATATTAAGTTATTATACAATTTATATTACTTATG
>QLOD02000033.1:21142541-21189506 GCA_003260245.2 Sideroxylon spinosum | reverse complement strand
TTAGCTATACTAAAAGTTATACTAAATTACTTACCAAAAAAAAGTTACATTAAATCATGTTGTAAATTTAATTTAATGTAATTTATAATATCATATTAATTAATTTATTTTAGCTATATGAAATTAAACATTATTGACATCTTAACAAAAATATTAATTAAATATTATAATATTAGTATATATTAATATAATTAATTTTAATTATTAAAATTAATTAAATTTAATTTAAAATTTTATCTATAAAAAATATAGCACTAAATGTTTACATTTTATATTTTGATATTTTGTAGGGTAACAATGCCACGTTAATCAAATATTAGGGGTGATGGCAGTGGTGCTCTTCCTAGTGGTGGTGGTGATGGCACTTCTAGAATTAATTCAGTGATGATATTTGTTGGAGGTTTACAACATCTATTGGCACTAGACATGATGCGAAATATAAATTTTGTGGAAAAATTATTAAATGGGGCATTACACGTGTGAAAGAACATTTGGCGGCAAAAAGAGGAAATGTAGCACCATGTGGGAATGTATCTAAAGAAGTGGGAGAGGAAATGATGAAACATTTGAAAGATGTCGCACAAAAAAAAAATGATAAGCAAAAAAGAAAAGATGAATTAGAAACACAATTGAGGGATGAAAGTCGTAGTATTAATTTGGGAGAAGATGAGGATTCTGATGCTGATTCTGACCCAGAATTGGCATATGCAAAATATAAAAGTAGACAAGATCATCAGAATTGGATAGAAAGAATGAGAGGTGCTGGGAGTAGTGGTAGTGCGGGTGAAATTAGACATGGATTAACTCGGGGAAGAACTATGCATGATGTCGGTGGTAGACAAATGAATTGGATTGATCATGAGTCACTTGAAGCTAAGTTGAGAGAAATGGATATTTTACTCCAAAAAAGTAAAAGTTCAAAACAACCCAAATTGAATTTTAAGGGCTTAAAAAATAGCAAGAGAAAAGTTGGGTTTATGTTTTTTAATAATATCCCTTTTCGGGCTATAGAGTCAGAATATGCTCAGCCTATGTTTGATATTGCAACAAAGTTAGGGAAAGGGGTGAAGGTTCCTACTACATATGAGATTTCAGAAGTGTACTTGCCTAAAGAGTATGAGTAGATCAAACCATGGATACGCTCATTTGAGGGGATCTAGAAGGAGAGAGGTGTTACAATCATGTGTGATGGGTGGACTGGACCAACACGTGATCACATAATTAATTTTCTAGTGTATTGTAATAAAGGAACAATGTTTCACAAGTCCATTGATGCATCACGTGTGAGCAGTAGGACAGCAGAGTACTATTTTGGGTTGTTAGATTCTGTGGTAGAGGAAATTGGTGAGTCTAACGTGGTCCAAGTTGTGACTGATAATGAGGCAGCTTTGAAAGCTGTGGGCCACAAGTTGATGCAAAAGAGGCGTCACTTGTATTGGACTGCATGTGCTGCACATTGTATTGATTTGATGCTGCACGATATTTCAAAAAAAAAAAAAGTGTAGCAGAAGTCTTGGATACATCAAAATCTATCACAACTTTTATTTATAATTATCCAACTGTCTACTATATCATGAAGAAGTTCACCGGGGGAAGAGAATTGCTTCGTCCTGCTATCACTCGATTTGCAACAAATTTCATTGTACTTGAAAGTTTAGTGAGGTATAAGCAGGAGTTGAGGAATATGTTTACACCAGAGGAGTGGAGAAGATCAAAATGAGGGAGGTCAAGAAGTGGTCCAGAGGTTGGAGTGAAACAAGTAATTTTAGATTCTGAGTTTTGGAAGAAGTCCAACAATATAATTAAAGTATATGAACCCCTTATTAAGGTACTAAGGCTAGTAGATGGTGATGATAAACCTACCATGGGTTTCATATACGAGGCAATGGATAGAGCAAAATTGGCAATTAAAAATAATTGTCGCTACTATCAAGAGTATTGGAAGATAATTGATAGTCGTTGGGCTTCGCAGTTACATCACGATTTACATGCAGCTGGTATATTTTTTTTATAAGTCTCTTTTTTGTTTTTTCTTATATCACATATTCTTCATTTATTTTCTTATAGTAACATTTTTTTTTACATTTATATCCATGGCAGAATATTTCTTGAATCCCCAATTTCAATATGGGACTCAATCTCCCCCCGATGTTTTAATGGAAGTGCTAGATGGAACAAAAAATGTAATCACAAAGTTGGAATATCAAATTTTGGCCATAAATCAGGTAAGTGAAAATTATTTTTATTCATTTACACAAATAATTTAATTAGTTTATTTTTAAGATTTAAAACCACTTATTAAGCTTATGATATTTTACAGTTACGTATCTTTAGAGATAAACATGATTCGTTTGGTCAACCTATGACTTAAAGATCTATAACGAGAACTAACCTGGGTAAACACATTTTAAATTTTGCTCGCTACTATCTTAATATATTTAATATATTTATTGTTATACTTTTATCTTATACTAATTTAAACTTCTTTATATATTACGGCGGAATGATGGATTCTTTATGGTTCTAGTGCTCCCGAGTTACAGCGTATAGCTGTTAAAGTTTTGAACCAATAAGCCAAACAACATCTTCCTCAAATTGTGAAAGAAATTGGAGTACATTTAGCCTAATCCACAGTAAAACAAGGAATAGGTTAAAGTATATCAAACTTCACAAATTAGTTTTTGTTCACTACAATATGAGGTTGAGGATGAGGCATAAAATGAGGAGAAGCCAACTAGAAATTGACACCAGCTTCAACCCAATCAATTTAGATTATATTTTTAAAGAAGATGACCCACTGAATCAAGAGGATCGTTTGTTAGACACAGATGAAGATTTTCAGTTAAGAATACATCAACTTATTAATAGTGGTGATGTTGACCCCCCATCACATGATGCTCATGGTGCAAGCTCTAGTCCAGATCCTAGTGATGAAGACGGTGGCGTAAGCCCTCCTAGTGGTGATGATGGTGGTGATGATGGTGGTGGTAATGATGGTAGTGATGATGGTGGTGGTAATGATGGTGGTGATCATGAGATCTTAGAACAATATATAAGAGAAACAGGAATGTATGGTTTAAGGGATGATGAAGAAGTAGGAGAACCTGTACCAATGCCTCCACAGCATCCATTTCATACGAATGAATCACAGAAAAAAAGAGAACGATCAAGACGAAATAGGGAGATACAACAACATGAGTCAGAGAGTTCTTCTAATGACATTTGTTTGAGTTTTGGAGGGGTTTCATTTAGTGAGTCTTCACAAGGTAGTGGTGGTGAGTCATCATATAATTCACTACATCATATAATACTTTTGACCATTATGGCTACCCTCCTCAATATCCCCCTCAATATATCTCTCAATACCCTCCTCAATATTTCGATCCTCATTGTGGGTATCAATTTTACAATGATAACACCATGTCTACTAGTACGGGATGGGATGATGATTCTCAAAAAGTAACGGAGCCTGCACGGTGTTCATTTTGGTGGTAACTCTATGGCTACATCACTTGTTTCATCTAATTTATGTAAGTCTTATTATTCCAACTTTACTTTTTGTTTAGTTTTTATAACAATGGACTATATTATTGTTTTGTTTCTATGACCACTTATTTATTAACCAATGGATTATTTTATTCTAGATTGATATATTATTTTACTTTAGTAATTGAACATTCATTATTATGTTAATTATTATATAAGTAACATTTTATTATGTGTGTGTATGAGTTTATTTCATGTAGATGTCTACAAAAATAATAATATTTATATATGAAATTATTAATTAATATAAAATCATTAAACAACACTAATAATATATATTCATATGTTTTAATTGTTAAAATACCAAAAATTGCTAAATTTAGTTAAAATGTGAATTTTAAAAAAAAATCACGCATTCGATTTCCGTTTCCGGTATGTAACATCCGCTACATCCCGCGTCCGCGTTACCGCAACCGTTACCGTTACGACATCCGTTACTGTTTTTTAGAACTGTGAGCGTAGTACTATTGGCATAAATGAATAGTGAACTATAATGAACAATCACAGATGACCCATGATTGTGGAATCACATAGACAGATCGTAGCTTTCACGGCGGTGGTTAGCGATCGGAGTCTCTAGTAGGCGATCGGGATTTCTATCGACGATCGCACATACAATCGCAATCTATAATGGTGATGCAATCGACAATGGTGATGCAATCGATGATAGTCAAAGCATTTGGTGATGGTGACGCGTTCCTATCAGTGATGACAACACATTCTCGTCTGTGTATAACAACAACGGTACTTGGACTTTGCATTCCTGACAATGAACGTAGATGAGCGACGACTGCACTTGGGAATCGGCGATGAATGTCGACAGTGCTAGGGTTCTTGTGATTGCAATTGCTCGGCGATTTTTTTTCTGGAGGATACTAAGGTCATGATCTAAACAGTAAGCCTGATGAGCAATTAAGGAATAGTATTAGGAAAAAGAAAGAAAAATTTCTTGACAATGAGGGCAAGCAGAACAATTTCTAGAGGACCTAATGCTCTGATACCATATTTTAAATTATAGAATATATCAAATCCCTCAATCAAAGAGATTTCAATAACTACTATCTTCAAATTTAAGAATTTATATATCTACCACCTTCCTACCTAACTAAACTACTAAATACATTTTCCAACAAAAAGACCTTGACCCGAATACTAACTTCATAATCAATGCCTTTTTCAATTCTCTCGTGTGTGTAATTTATAAATTACAATAATGCAGCTAAGTAATTTCAAAATATGTTACCAAATCAATGGTTAAGATTAAATTTTCTTTTACCAATGATCGAGATTATACTTTCACTTTAACCTTTGGCACTCAAATCTGTCCAATCCAGTTAGGCTGCGTGATTCTCTAGCAAGTTCCAGACTTCTAATGTATCGTTCTTCTCTGATTTTCCGTCATTTTTTAATTTTTTATCCTTTTTCTCCGATTTACAACATTGACACTATCATTGTGTCATATGAACCTTGCATGGATTTGAAGCTAAAGTAACGCTCGCTTAGGCTTTTGCTATATTGGGTATTTTCTGTAAAGGAGGAACCACATGTTCTTTTATGAGGAAAGTCAAGAAAACTATTGATATACCTCTTGATGGTGATGTCTTCTAGGTGCCTCCTTGTTATAATGTTCCTCAACAGGTTCATCTTATTTGTTTCTCTCACCTGCTTTCTCACAAATTTTCATTTATTGATTATTGTGATATATCTCTGTACCCCTTTTATGATTAATTCCTCTAGTCGGTTTCGAGGGTAAAGCATTACAGAATTTTTTTATCTTAAACTTTTGCGACAATTTTCTATTTCTTTTCCCCTGATAATGATATCTATCTTGCCTCTATAGGAAGAAAATCCTATTTATGGATGGTAATTACAATTATTCACTTTGGATATCTGATGTCTTATTAGTATGTTTAATTGTTTAAATTTTGTAAAGTCTGTCATGCTCTTTTGGTTTAGTTTTTTTGTGTTTTTCTTTTTGGTAATATTTTTCCATCTATAGCAACATGTATTTGTATAGTTAAAAACCAATTTTGTTGTTCGTCATTAATAGTAACAAATGCATGAATTATATAATGCTTTGGCTTGAATTTAAACAAAGCAATTTTGTAAGAAGTAATATGATAGTAGTAGCAGTCTATCGTTTCAATACTTGCTATCTTGCACAAGACTCTACTGTTTTATTTTTAAATATTGATATAATTAGATAAAGCTTGAAAGAAGAAGCCCATGGCAAGTCTAAAATTAGTAGTAAAAGTTCAATGAATTGGGATGTAGACAACCTATGTCACTAAGTTAATTATTTTGTTACTTTAAGAAGTAATCGTAATATCATAACTTCAATGCGTAACACAAAAACTGTAAAAAAGATTGAGATGATAAATATACATGGATGCATACATGTAAACCATGATGCTTATTGAAGGGTCAAATTAAGTGAGGCATTTTTGGCTTTAGGACATCCCAAATTACAACTCAATGTCAGCTATTAGATACATTTGCATACCATTTTATCAATTCTTTTAGAAGAGGTAGGTACACATTATAAATTACAATTACGCTTTATTTTAATATGATGAAGAAATAGGATCAACAGGATGCAGTAGTTATGCTTGAATTTTTTTTTATTTTGTTCTTAAGCAAAGAAAGTAAGAGCAAATCTTTTTTGGGGAAAAAAAGTGAAGACTCTACCAATAGGATGTAGTAGTTATATTTCAATTATTATTATTTTTTATTATTTTTTTACAGTTACTCCTTTGATACTGATCAAAAGATACAAACCGATGCGCTTATTATAGTTTTTAGTATCTTTACTATAATAACAGAAATTATGAACAATTCAAAAAGTTTACCAGGTAAGTCAATGAATATTTTGTGTGTAATAATTCCATAGGGCACTTCACCAGAACAACTTCCATGGTGTTATTCCTCCAATAAAATTAATGATTTTATGTTCTTTTCCTCTCTTTTTTTTATTTTTGAAATTTATGCGATTTTTATTGTTCAATTAAATATATGTTATTTGTGGTTGTCATCTTTGCTTTTAGGCATTGTATTGTTGGAATTCAAGAACACTTTGAATGATACCAATAACCCTTTTTTTTTTGGTAAGTAATGATAACAAGAACTTGTTCAGCAATTGAAATAATTCTGATGGATCTCCATGCAAGTGAATTGGGGTCATTTTCTATCCCCTTGACCAACGAGTTCTCTCCATCTTATTTTTTTCATTTTCCTCCCTCTTTTCTGACTAACTGTTTCTGGGTTTGGACTTATGTTTTGATTTGTGTTCTGTAGAAATTTACCATAAATGAAACTTGGAGGTTTTATTTTTCCAAGTAAAGGCAAATTTAGTAGTTTACAAAGGCTGAAAGTGCAATAACCACACTATGTCGTGCCTAAAGGAGCAAAGAAATGCTTCTATCTCTTTCTTTTTTTTTCTTTCTTTTTTTCAATTGCTCTTTTAATATTGATCAGAAGGTGGGAATTAATGCCTCTATTTTAGCTTTAGTGTTTTTAATGTAACACCAGAAATTATAAACAATTTTAAAAGGTTACCATATAAGTCAATGGATAAACAATTTAAAAAGTATCAGATGTTGTTATTTTGTTACATTATGTTTATTTTTGTTTTGATAAATATTTTGTTAGATTATGTTGATTGCTTTCAATTACTATGTTACCAATATATGATTACAAAATCAGCATTTTGAATGCAGACAATCCAGGTAGTGAAGAGCATACCCTCATTCGAAATTCTAAGCCTTGTAGGTTCGTAGCAGCCACCCTTCAAATTTAGTAGTAGTTTTACAAAATCAGCATTTTGAATGCAGACAATCCAGATAGTGAAGAGCATACCCTCATTCGAAATTCTAAGCCTTGTAGGTTCGTAGCAGCCACCCTTCAAATTTAGTAGTAGTTTTGGAGTATGGGGTTGGCATTTCTTACTAAATGGGAGATGATTTTATTTTATTTTTATTTTTTTTCTATCTTCTGTCCAAGAGCCAACAATTTTGGGAGAGCTCCAGAGATGGTAGGAATTTATTCAGGTCAACAAATCTGCTTTATGTAATAAAATCCAGACAGCTTTATAAACTAGCTGCTGGAGGTTTTGGAGATGCTTGGCTGAATTGAAAACAATTTGTAGCTTTTATGTTGATGAACATGGATATCAATCTTATTGAAATCAATAATCTTATATTGTGGACAATAATTCTTTGTCCTACTCAAGATCTCTCCATCTTTCACAATTTTCAGTCATCAACCCTTATAGGAAACACAAAAACAAAAACTGACTCTCTCTCTCTCTCTCCCCCCCTCTCTCTCTCTCCCCCTCCCTCTCTCTCATAAAAGAGAAAAGGTACAAAATGAATCACACATTTATGAGACCTATTTTACTTGATTTGTGGGAAATCTTTATGTAATTGAGGAGTTTGGCTAAGAGCTTACCATTGTCAATGGACTCCCTGGCTAAGAGCTTAACAGATACATATTCTACAACACCACATCCTAGCAAATGATCTACCATTCCAACATTTACGACAATTCGATCATATGCTGAACATTTCTCACCACACAGAACTACCAAACCCACTTCTATGTTCTTTCAACTTAATATATACGTAATGAATTCAAAATTAGCATTTGTGAAGCCCTTTTTAAATCCAATGCATCTCTAACTACTAATTTACAAAAAACTAAAGACTCCACATTTTTTTTTTCTCCATAAATTTATCCCCGTAATATCTACACATTGACGGTATCTAATTTAGCCATTAAAATGTTATTATTATTATTATTATTTTCATTTAATTGCCCCACTTGAAAGCATCAAATTTTTTTTTTCATTTTTTTTTTTCATTCATATAAAATACAAGAAGCTAGCATTCAAACTTTTTAAAGTACGTTTGTTGGATATTTTTTCATATACTGCTCAAATTTTTTTATAATTTTTCATTAATGTTGATTGAATAGATTTATTTGTTTAAGGCACGGACAAATGCTTGTTAGCTTACATAGTTGATCACATTTCATCTCCACCTCAATGGCAATTTTCTGTTGAGAAAGAGTACACAGATTGGCTAGGTTAATAATTTCAAAATTATCACTAGAAACTGATTGTAGAGTATCAGCGTGGCTCCATACAATGATTCAATTATCATGAATCATACACAACAATCAGCTACGCTTTAGTCAACTGGCTAAAAAATTGGAAGTACAATCTTGAATTCACCCACCTAAAAACTGAATCAACATTTGAAGTGCCCACTCTCGAGAATCACTGGATTTTGCAACCTCCAGACTCCTGTGCTTTTCGAACGTTTCCATAGGCTGACAGTTCAAGAAGATCCATGTCACGACCTACATTTACATCCAAAAAATATATATCATCCCCAACTAGTACCAAATCGTAGATAAATTTTCATTAGATTATGCGATTTACAGCATCTACAAATACCTGAAACCCTGCAGTACGAACTTCTCTGGATAAGATCTGCTTTGGATATGTCAGTCCGATTTCCCTTTGATCGATTAACTGTTGCCTGTAGCAAGAGTCAGCTATTTCAGACCGCTGGCCACCTCCTTATTCTCCTTCATCATTATTTTTTGTATTATTTTATTCCATTCAAAATGCAACATAAATAAAATCCAACAATAATATATTGGGAACTAAAAAGCATTTTAGGCACTGGAATATTCTGATTTATATTTCAGAAAGTTCCTGTTTTGTTGAATAGAGTACCTACTCTGCAGAGATTGGGGAATAAACGGATTCCAGCCCATTGTAATCTAGGCATACATAGGGATTCCAGCCTATTATAGTGGAAGGGCATGCTGTTTGTTTACATCCATTATTAATTTTTAAGATATTCATTGCAGACTTTGATGGGGATCCAATGGCTGTTCATGTATCTTTATCATTGGAGGCTCAAGCATAGGCTCATTTACTCATATTTCCTCATACGAACCTTTTGTCTTCGACTATTGGAGAGAGATCCCATTTCCGTATCAACTCAAGATATGCTTATGGGATTATATATTAACGAGTTGGAATCATTAGGGTATATTTAAATAGGTATAATCCATATAATCACATTAACTATCAAAACGAAAGCATTGACCATTCTAAGGCTTAGGTCGGAAAGGAAAAAACTAGGTTTTTTTTATAACTGATTACTGAAAATCTAATTTTTTATTAGCATTTGGGAAGGGGGAAAAAAAAAAAAACCTAATTTTTTTTAACAGTTTAACATTTTTGCTTTTTGTTCATTTAACATATTTTCCCTTCATAGTTTAAAAGAAGTTTAAAATGTAAAAAGATAATTTTAGTCATTTCGAAGGAAAACAAAGCTAATAAGCAGCTAGAAGTTGAAAAGCTCATTGCCTTCTCAAACGGAGCCTAATTATTAATTATACAAAAGATGGGGAAGCCTTTTCCTTTTTTTTTTTTTTTTTTTTCTTTTTTGTGTTTTTCTCTTTTTGTAACTCGTATGATACAATTGGTGCTTATCACCAAAAACAGATCAATTTGGATAGCCCTCTATGCTAAGGATAGTGCATGCATTTGCATATCACCCTAGTTGAATTTGTGTCAATATAAATCCCTTATGTTATGTTTGAAACATGGATTTATGGAGGGAAAGAAAAAAAATAATGGAAAAAAAAAATTAATAAATCATGCAACTTTTGTATACATAACAATGTAAAAGTTAAAAGTTCTTTATAAATATCATTTTTTTTTTCTTTTTTGGATAAGTGTTGTAATTTGGATTAATGGAAAAGTAATTTACATGATCTAGAGGGCAAACACTCAGATATACAAAAGAATTATCATATATAGTCTATACAAAAGTTAGGAATCCCCCAGTTTCTACATATTTCTTTATTTACATTAGTAGGCTTGATCTTGGTAATTTGAGAAGCTTTAACTATTACCAATAAGAATGGAATATTGGTATGGACTAGAAAACCCCATTATCAGTACAGGACAAATTACTACTGGTGCAAGCACCTTTTCCAAACCAAACCAACACAATTCTGAAGGAACCCTTAGGAAATGATCTCAACATGCCACCCTCCATCATTCCAAAAGCTTGTGGAACTTTCTGTCCTGAAGTACTAGCTTTTATACCAAACTTTGTTTTATATGTTTCAAGATGTAGAATTTAGCAACCTGGACCTTGACGGCTGTAAAGTTTGGGGCTCTTGAATTCACAAGACAGAAATCCAAACAATCCCCCACCCCAAGATATATATATATCTCATGAAACTGCTTTTCACCATAGAAACATTAGATCCATAACTAGTCTTCATTGAAACCCAGAAGTACAGATACCACTATAAAGGTGTCATGTCGAAACACCTACACTCTTCAAATGCTCCCCAACATGTGATCGACACTCATCTAAAAGTGCCGAAGTATGTTTCTTTTAGAAAGGGACCTTTCAGACACTTATGGGGCCCATGCATCCATTACTTAGAGACATAATTTTGAAGGAAAAAATTACATTAAATAATAAAATTAAACATAAATTTATATCTATTAGTCTCTTCATAAGTTTATATCTATTAGTCTCTTCTCTTCTAATTAAATTTTTAGAATTTAAGAACCCCTTCTAATTTGTTTACGAATTTTCTAAAATAGAAAGGATAAACCCACTCTACTTTTAACTTCTGACATACTAAAAATTACTATTCATTGTGAGAGGGGATAGAGTGTGCATGATGCTAAAAGTAGAGTGTATTTAACATTTCCTTTCTAAAAAATATATTAAAATTTGCATTTATAATACAAACATAAATTAGTTTTTTAACATGGTTACATGTATAACATACATTTACACATTTCTAGCACTTGATGTGAGTTTTTTAACATGGTTACATGTATAACATACATTTACACATTTCTAGCACTTGATGTGAGTTTTTTAACATGGTTACATGTATAACATACATTTACACATTTCTAGCACTTGATGTGTGCTCTTTGGTTGGAGGCAGTGTCAGGGTTGTAGGGGAACCTGGGGAACCGATTCCGGTAGGTGAAGTGAATTGAGCACATTGGCAACTATTTTGGGATGCAAGGTTAACTAATTGCCATCTTCTTACTTAGATCTCCCTTTGGATTCATCCTTCAACGCAGTGAGTGTTTGGAAGGCATTGCTGATAAGTACAGAAGGAAACTTCTGGGATAGAAGCTATGTTATTTGTCCAGACCCTTATCAAAAGCATGTACCTAAAATTCCTATCTACTCTTTGTTCAAAACATCAGCCTCAATTCTAAAAAAGAAATTCTGACAGGGTGGTTTGTGGGACAAGTTCAAATATCATCTCATAATTGGGAGACTGTGTGCAAGCCTTTCAAGAAAAAGGAGGGTAGGCATTCGAAGGCTAACTTTGTTAAACGAAGCTCTTTTAGAGAAATGGCTCTGGTGATTTGCTTGTGAGAGGCAAAGTTTGAGGAGACAAATGATGACTACAAAATATGGGTCGGACAAAGGTGAGTGGACCACGCTATTGAGGTAAAAGATGCATTTGGCAATGGCCTTTGGAAAGGCATCCACAGAGAATGGCCTACTCTTACAAGGTTCACCTCTTTTGAAGTACGAAATGGTGATAGAGTTATTTCTGGGAATATTTTTTTTAATGCCTGAAGGAATTGTATCCAGACATTCATGGTCTAGCTTTGAACAAATATCATTCTATCACATATTTTCTTCAGTCATAATGCGTTCATATTTTGGAACTTCAGAGAAGTATCCATGATTGGGAATTAGAGAGCATACCAAGGCTTCTTGCAAACCTTTATTCGTGAAAGGTAAGATGGGAAGGAAAAATTGAGATGGATGGCCACCAAATCTGGGAATTTGAGGTTGAATCTTACTACAAGGCACTGGAATGAATTATGTGAGACTGTTTCCCTTGGCAGAAACATATGGGGTAATGGTGCTCTCTTAAAGGTGGCATTCTTCGTTTGGTACTTGATTCACGACAGAACACTTACAATTGACAGTATCATTAAGAAAAGGCACATTTTGGTGAACTGATGTTGTCTAAGCAAAAGAGATGGAGACATCATCAAGTACTTGTTTACACTGTAGTTTGATAAGAGATCAAGGGAGTAACTTTAGCTTGTTTTGGCGTGCGATGGGTCTTTCAATCAGAGGCCAAGCAGAATTTTGAGCAATGTTGGAAAGCAAAAGTTCTTAAAGGGAGGAAGAAGGCTTGGAGTTCAATCCCTTTTTATATAAATTGGTTGATTGAGAGGAAAGGAATAAGAAAAAATATCTTTGTTAAAATTGAAAAGTGTGTATATATATATTATCTCTATCTATTTTGTACAATTGGTTGCCCAAGGGAGAGACCGACTATAGTTTTTGCACTATATTGAGCACATGAAATTACCTTATTGGTATTGATAGAGAGGTTTCCATGCTTGGATGGCATCGCCTTAATGCTAGTTCAATATAATTATTTATTTATCAAATATATACATTTCTCAAGCTTGTCCATGCCAAATCATATCTTGACGTCTTTTAAAATTGAAGTATCCATGCCGTATCATGTTAGTGTCCCATGTCTGTATTAGTGCTCCTTCGCTCACAAGGAAATTCAGTTCAACTAATATTCGTATCAAATCTATTCTTGTAATGCAAAGCATACTTAGTACGAGGAAATTCCTGATCATACAAGAATTCTAACATTTGTGGAGCATCAACGTTTGGTTGATTATTACCTCTATGAAGTATGGACACTTCCAAATGAGTGCTATATCCATTTCTATATCAGACATACATACTCTTTGGACACTTTGAGAAACGTGTCCAACACGTTACGTAATGTATCCAATTATTTTATAATTATTTTCAAACAAATGAATAAGACAAATCTAAATTTGAGAATCTAAAACCCTTAAAATCATAAATATTTTTCTCATATTTTGTTATGTTTTATATAATAAATTATGCATTGAATTATTCTTGTTGTGTATGTTATATTCATATATATGTATAGCTAACTAAAGTATATAAAATTACATTTTTTGTTGCATCTTTGTTGCGTGTCTATATCCTCACTTTTTTTGGAAACTGTCCTATCCGTGTCTATACCCATATCATGTCTTTATCCATTACACTCGATTCATTGCCAACCAAGCACTAGTACTCATCCAATTACTCGGAATTCTTAGTTAGCCAAAAATTGAAAGATATAGTAAGCAAAGAGTCAAGAGGCAGATCCATATGCACTCCTCTTTCTTGGTCTCATATTCCATGCATTTAACTCTCGCACTCAAATGCATTTCACCTAGAAGTGAATGCCGATAAGCACATCCATACTGAACATATACAATAGTTGCTATCATCCAAACAGATCACTCCTCCAAAAAAAAGTGCCCAAGACTTCCCACATTAGGGTCTAAGGAGGGTCAGATATATGCAATATTCTTTTCCGCAAGCAGAGAGACAGATTCCAAGGTTCGAATCCTTAACTCTTGAGTTGAAATGAAACAATCTTATCACTACTCTAAAACCACACCTTAGAAAATTCCCTATAGCCTCCAAGAAATTTAATGAGTCAAGGGAAAAGAGCACATTATTGCCATGACCAGCTAAAGATAACTTCATCTCACAAACCAATCAAGCTACTTTACCTTTAGTACTCCATGAGTGGGTCAATCTCCTAATATGAACAGGCAAAAATTATTCTCATTTTTTTTATTTATTTTTTTTTCTTTTTTTCTTTTTTTGTTGACTTCACTTCAAAGTGAACCATAATAATACATGTGGGCACCTGGGCCGCTTCAACAAGACCTAAGCCACATCAAGACAAGGAATGATCCCCATGCATACAGCTATGGCCCTCCTCATGCAGCCCTGCGCCACATGACCACGGAGAGGACCCTCTCTGAGTCAAGTTTCCATGGAACAGGAAAACTCCCCAGCAAGGTTACAAACCTTTCCTCGAACCAAGAACAAGATCCAACGAGCTCCCCCAACGACAAATATAGATATACTCTCTTAGAGAGATCATCAAGGACCAGTAGTTTGGTGACTAAAATCACGGGAAACATCGAGGCTCTCCAAAAGGAGTCTTGTCATTATAGGGGTGCGCCAACTAAAGGCTGAATTTCTGCTAAACGAATATGAAGCCTTAACCCATGCCCAAAAGGAGTCTTCCTGGCCTAAATAAATTCTTTCTTTTTTGTTTTTTTTTTCTTCGCGCGGGGGGCGGGGAGTACATTTCTTCAATCATTACTACTAAGATAAGAATTAGTCTCTCTTGTTACAGACTGGATTAATTCTCATCGTACCAGCCTTCGATGACTTCGCTATAGACAACGACTAACGCTATTCCAAAGCGATCCGATCCTTCCTTCTCATCAACTAAAAAATCTCCATATTTTTTTCCTCCCCCCCCCCCCCCCCAAAAACAAGAAAAAAAAAGTGAGGTAGAATGTCCTCATGAACCAACCAGAATAAAATATAATGGAAAATACGCTATGGAGAAGCATTATAAAATCAGATATCACAAGTGCAATAATCATATACAAATAAACAAAAGCCAAACCTGTAAAACTTGGCAGTTTTCCAATGTGCTTTCTCCTCCCTGAAAATATTCAGATCATACGCGCAAGCTGAGATTCCAGAAAACTAACCATAACTAGGTGCCAAGATAAGTAGGATTTTCGTGCAAAATGAGAAGTCTAAACACTTAAAGGTAGATGTCATGCAAATAAAAGCCATCTCATAAAAGATTAAAAAAAAAAAGATAAAACACAAGAAACATTTGGATAAGGTAAGACTGATTCCCGACAGAGAGATGAACAGCAAGGAGTAGCTGCACTCCCAGAGTGAACTATGGTAAACAGTGAAGAAATATTAGTGATAACTTCCCATATCCTCCTAAACTTTAAAAAACCTACCTTTATTGTATTTTGGATTAAGGTGAAAATACTAAAAAATCCATAAAATATAAATGTTTTGACTCTTAAGTAAATTTAAAATTTGCATTTATAAACCCATTCCTTATATTACCTACATTACACTCCCTAATTCTATTTAGTTTTTAATGGGTACTTTTGTCTTTTCACTAGAAAATTTAATATCATTTACAACTTCACGTTAACCCAAAGTATAAAAGATACAAAGGTAAATTTTTAAAATTCAAGGGATATAAATAATTTTCACCTTAAGAATTGAGGGTAAGGCAATTATCCCCTTTTTTTACAAGTAGAGGTAGACATTAATATAAAGACATCAAGGAATCCAATCCAAATGCAAAAATGGATAAATAGAACGAAAAACAATAAAATTCCCTCCACATTAGGCATGGTACCAAACAAGCGGTGCCTAAACCAGGATTTCAGTCTAGGGGGATCAACAATAACTTAAAATTATTTTGTGCATATCATAAAATTAATAAAATGTTTATTGAAATAAACTGAAAATATGCCAACCTAAATTGCAAAGCATACTAAAAAATTCGAAAATTAATTAGCACTAAAAAATATCTAATAACAAAATTATTTGCAAATAAATCAAATACATAATCTCATCAAATCTCCAATATAAATTTGAAAAAAAAAAAAAAAAAAGTAATTGTATCACTAATTCTTGGTAGAGATTGCACTCAAATGTGTCAATGTGTTTTTATGCTTTGGAATTGTTGAGTGGTTGCCCAATTGTCAATTGTCTTAAACATCTTCGTAACAAAAAAAATCACTAAGTTGTCATTCAATTCACTGATTTGTGTAGTTAAATATTTTATGATATTCATTACATATAATAATATACCCTTTTTTAAATAATAAATATTAGTTAGAAAAGCATCAAGAGGATGCCAGCAGGGGGGGGGGGGGAACCTTCACATTAAATCCCCAAATGTTCAATTAAATTAAAAACAAATTAAAAACAAATAAATCCAGGCCAACCCCCTTGCTGCCTACCCATACAAAAAGGACATAAAAACTATATTGCTTGGACTAAAGTAGAGTGTTGGACATAGGTACATATCGGATGCCAAATTCGCCTATTATCTATATTTAGGATACGGGAATTCGGCTAAAAAAGTGCCAAATTATGAATACAGGTACAAGGATACGGCACAAAAAAATGTTATATCTTCCAGTATAGTTTACAATAATATGTCGTGTGGTATTACTTGAGAAATTGAGAGTACAAAAATAACAAAATAGTAGTCTTTTTCATTTCTAGTTTAAATAGATAATGCCATCCAAATTAATGAAAATACAGCTTAATTGTGCAACCCCCACCTAGTGGGAAAAGGTTTGGTTTGGTTTGGTTTGGTTTAGTTTGGTTTGGTTTACAGCTTAATTGTGCAAGTAACTATCATTTACAGAAAAAAAGATCAATCCAAAAACATATTCTGAATGATCAACTTGATGGCATCGAAATAAACAAGTAAACAAAAATCCTTTGGCCATATCATTCATAACCAAAGGCATGTAAATCATCTTTCTCAAGCTCTCCATCCTTAATTGGTTGGAAACCTCTGTTGCTCATGATTGATCATCAAATGTCACTTTCAAATTCAAGATCATTGATAGAAAGTTCTACAAGCTCAAGTGGAGCATCAATCTCAAACTTATCTCCGCCCATAAAATGCACAAGTCATGTGTCTTTTTATTTACAATGTAAATAGTTGAAAAGAATAAAGGAAAAATTGAGAGTGAGTTAAATCCTCACCTCCCTTTGTATTGTATTTATACTTGTAGATTACAATCAAATTATGAAATACTAGGCAACCAAATTTGGAAATACTAGGATTGGGAAATACCAAAATTAGGAAACACAATGAATCACAGCCCATGACTATCTAGAATATTCTAAGGATTCTAACACTCCCCCTCAAACTGGAGCATACAGATCAAACATGCCCAGTTTGGTGGATAACTTTTGAAATGACGATCGACCTAAGGGTTTAGTGAGAATGTCTCCCAATTGAGAATCAGAACGCACAAACGGAGTGGCAATATCACCCTTAAGTACGAGATCCCGAATGAAGTGGCAGTCAACTTCAACATGGTTGGTTCATTCATGAAAGACAGGATTGTTAGCAATGAATATCGCAGCCTGATTGTCACAGAACATAGACATCGGAGCTAGAACTGAAACACCAAAGTCTTGAAGAAGAGAACGTACCCAGAGCATCTCAGACGTAGTATGAGCCATGGCACGGTACTCTGCCTTTGCACTAGAACGAGCAACAACCGTCTGTTTCTTACTACGCCAACTTACGAGGTTACCTCCAACAAAAGTGCAATATCCAGAAGTAGACCTCCGATCTGAACGACTGCCAGCCCAGTCTGCATCACTATATCCAATCACGTCTATGATTTTAGAGGCTCGATAGAGTAAACCTTGACCAGGCGAATTCTTCACATATCTCAAAATGCGACAAACAGCATCAAAGTGAGATTGTCGTGGGGCATGCATAAACTGACTGACTACACTAACTGCATATGTAATGTCAGGTCGTGTCACGATAAGATAAATCAACTTACCCACAAGTCAACGATATCTTCCTATATCACAGAAGAGTTCACCACTCTCGAAGTCTAAATGAATAGAAGGATCCATAGGAGTATCAGCATGGTGAGATCCCAACAAACTAGTTTCAGAGAGTAAATCCAATGCATACTTTCTTTGGGATAGATAAATACCCTGTGAAGAGCGAGCAATCTCAATCCCTAAGAAATAGCTAATGCTCCAAGATCTTTTGTTTTGAACTACTTCCCCAAATAACTTTTTAGTTCAGAAATACCCTCTTTGTCATCACCTGAGATAATGATATCATCCACATAAACAATCAGAACAATAATACCAAGGGATGATTGACGCACAAATACTGAGTGACCCGATGTGGACCGTCGAAAATCATAGTTGGGAAAAGCATAACTGAACCGATCAAGCCATGCCCTTGGAGATCGTTTGAGTCCATACAGAGCCTTGTGCAGGCGACAAACAAGGTGTTCACTACCGATAGCAACATATCCAGGGGGTTGATCCATATATACTTCCTCTTGAAGTTCGCCATGCAAAAATACATTTTTAACATCTAATTGAAATAAGGGCCATGACTTACTAACTGCAACAGCCAATAGAATACGAACTGAATTAAGGCGAGCCACTGGTGAAAAAGTCTCTAAATAATCAACACCATAAGTCTGGGTGTATCCTTTAGCAACCAACCGAGCCTTAAATCTTTCAATAGATCCATCTGGCAAATATTTCACTGTGTAGACCCAACGACATCCTATTGTTTTCTTTCTAGATGGAAGAGAGGTAAGCTCCCATGTATGATTATGTTGTAATGCCTGCATCTCCTCATCCATCGCTTTCTTCCAGTCAGAAGATAATAATGCCTGCTTATAAGATGTAGAAAGAGCTGGAAACGAGGCAATATACAATGATATGAAACAAATTTAGCAATAGGACGTTGCGTACACATACGTTTACCTTTCATTAGAGCAATGGGAGGATCCTCAATTTCAAGAGACTCGGTCTCAAAAGGTCTAGTTGTAGTAGGTGTCTCAAGAGGCTCAGGATCCGCAGGAGCAGAAGTAACTGATGTAGGACGAGTACGGCGTTGATATACCTGTAAAGATGGTGGCACACTAGAAACACTAGGAACTGGAAGTTCAGCAAAAGGAATATGTGTATTGTGAGGTGACCCCTCTCGAGAGGGAAGAGCAGCCTTCCCCTCACGAGAAAAATTAAGGGGTGGACTCAAAAAAGGTAACGTCGACACTAACAAAGTATTTACGAGTAGGAAGATGATAACACCGATAACCATTCTGAGTGCGAGAGTACCCGAGAAAGACACAACAACGAGCACCTTGGCGAAAGGAAAAAAATTTTCATAGGCCTCAAAAATCTCAGAAATATTACTCCGCTAAGAGAAGGAGTCTACTAGGGAGTCCCATATAGCTTTAGAAGAGCCACGAAAAGCAACTGTACGAAAAACAGAAGGCTCCAAACTATGCCAGAGCCAATTCATAACAACAGCATCAGAAGCCCACCATTGTGAATACGAATGAGACTTTGAATCGGGTGGAAGATCTGTAATATATTTCTAATTGACGACCAATCAAGAAAAACCGAACAGCATGGGACTAAGTCAAATAATTTGTGCCATTGAGCCTTTCACACGAGATGGACTAGGGAAGACTATCAACGGGTATAACAGGTGTAATAGAAGAAGATTCGGGACCAGTAGGCTTATTCTCATTAGAAGTCATCTCAAATAATAGTTGTAAACAAGCAACAATTGAGGAACCAAAAAAATCAGACCTGCGAGGAAGTCCAACACCGAACAAACGAAACCAAGAGCCGAGAAGTGAATGAAGACCAATCAAACTGAAAAGTAATCAAGAAAAAAGGTTGGACTACCCAGAATCATAGAAGCAGCGATCAACCAAACACAACGCAGTAGTCAACAGCCATCAACTAGTAACAGCAAACAGTGTTGCAGAGACGAGAACCATCAAACGAACAAGAACAGATTTTCCAAAGAGGAAGGAGATCAACCAATCATCAGCGACGGCAAGAGGCGAGAATGATCGAAGAATGCCGGAAAAAAAAATCGCCGACACACGCGCTTGCACGCGCCTGAGACCTGAGGCTCGTGGATCGTACTCGCCGAGAGAGATTTGGCGCGTGGAGGCGCGTCGCCTAACGGCAGACGATGGGTCTTCTCCGGCAAGGATCACCTACAAGAGGAGAGTTACCGACGAAGAGCGCCAACCATGCTCCGGCGGCGAGATGTAGGGCTGCTGGCAGTGACGTGAGAACTAGGATTTTTTTTTTTTTTTTTTTTTGGTTGAAGAAAGGAGGGGGGAAACAAAACAATGCTCTGATACCAAGTTGAAAAGAATAAAGGAAAAATTGAGAGTGAGTTAAATCCTCACCTCCCTTTGTATTGAGTTAAATCCTCACCTCCCTTTGTATTGTATTTACACTTGTAGATTACAATCAAATTAGGAAACACTAGGCAACCAAATTAGGAAACACTAGGCAACCAAATTACCAAAATTAGGAATCACAATCAATCACAGCCCATGACTATCTAGAATATTCTAAGGATTCTAACATAAATGAAAAACAATACACTAATTGAGCAATCGGAATAAAAAGAAAATAAATTAGTGAACTTACACAAATATTTGCTCGGTCCATTCTTGTACTCATCTTTTTTTCTTGACATTAGGCGAATATTGCAAAGCATAAAGATAAGATCTTCGGCTCTCTGTTGCCATTCTATTCCTTTTTATGCTTTGGATTAAAGAGTAAGTGCTCCAATTTCTTTCACAACAAGATGAAGATAACGGTTGTGGAAGTAGTGTAAAAGCCAAATTTTGCAACAAATGTGTAAAAGAACCATGGTTTGCCCACCAAGAGAGTGGTTCCTCATATGTTCTTGCTTCAATTACATGTGTGTGGTTAAAAGATCCTGACCCACTAGAATAAGTTCCAAATTCAACAAAAATCTTTTTAAGATCACTTTGATGGTTGAAAAATCGTTCAAAGAATTTATTTCTAGTGATCGACACTTCTTGGTCCACATGTGGTGCAAGTTGTTGAATTCAATTACTTTCCCCTTGAAGCCAAGCATCACTGTAATACTTGGTAACCAATTAGTGTTACTTTTGACATGTTTTCATATGTTAAGATGGCATCACTGTAATATATGGTAACCAATGAGTGTTACTTTTGATATGTTTCAATATGTTAAGATGGCACCCTCATCAAAAAGTTACTTTTGATATGTTTCCACACATTCAAACGGCACATTAATTGGAGTGTTATTCTTGATATGTTTCCTTAAGAGTGTTATTTTTTATATGTTTCCATATGTTCAGATGGCAAACTCATCAGAATGTTACTTTTGATATGTTCCATATGTTCTGATGGTAGACGTTCAGATGTCACAATCATCGGAGTGTTATTTTTAATATGTTTCCATATATTCAGATGGCATACTCATTGGAGTGTCACTTTTGATATGTTTCCACATGTTCCAATGTTTCCATATATTCAAATGGCACACCCATCAAAGTGTTACTTTTGATAAGTTTCCATATGTTCTGATTGCACACGCTCAAATGGCACACTCATCGAAGTGTTATTTTTAATATGTTTCCATATGTTCAGATGTAACACTCATTAGTGTTACTTTTGATATGTTTCCATATGTTCTGACGCCACACTCGTTGGCTGGCATAGTCATTAGTTACCAAATATTACAGTAATGCGTGGATTCAAGGGGGAAGTAATGAAATTCAATAACTTGCACCACATGAGGACCAAGAAGTGCCCATCAATAGAAATAAGTGCTTTAAACGATTTTTCAACAATCAAAGCGAACTTTAAAAGATTTTTATAGAATTTGGAATTATCAAGATATTGTAACCAAACACATGTTATTGGAGAAAGAACATATGAGGAACCAATCTCTTAGTGGGCAAACTTTGGTTCTTTTACACCTTTGTTGCAAAGTTTCACAACCAGTATCTTCATCTACTTGTGAAAGACATTGGAGCATTTACTCTTTAAAAAGCATAAAAAGAAATAGAATGACAACAAAAAAAAGTAAGATCTTGTTTTATGCATTATAATATTCGTCTAATGTCAAGAAAGATAAGTACAAGGACGGAGTGAGCAAGTATTGCGATTTGTGTAAGTTTGCTGTTGGAATGTATAGCTGTATTATACCGTTTATTAGGAAGTAAATTTGCTACATATAATTAGTTAGACAAGTTAAGGAAAGTGTGACTAGGTAAGGATCCCTCAAATTATGTGACTGATTAAGGGATTGATTAGTTTCTATTTTTCATAGTTTCCTATTTTTTCCCGAGGAGTAGCTTATAAATTGTAATGTACCAATCATTCTAATATATGAGAATTAATTTCATCGCGTATTATCAACATGGTATCAGAGCTATAGGCTTCTGGGAAATGCTTTTGCTTGGCCTTCATTGCCAGGCAAATTTTAAGTACTGTTTAGCCTTGATTACTGATTAGCCTTACTGTTCAGATCAACGACCTTCGTCTCCTTCAGAAAACAATCGCCGATAGTTCTAATCGTGGTTGTTAGTCATTGCCAAAACTCTAGTGATGTCGACGCTCATTGTTGGAACCCTATAGTGGTTATCGATCAACGCAGGAACCCCAAACACTGTCCCCAGGCTCTAGAGTTGTTGTCGTTCATCACCAGGAACTAAAAGCGATCGTTAGTGTTCATCCGTGTTATCGTCATTCATCATCTTTGCCCAATCAATAATCGCGATCATCTGAGGATCATCGATACAAATCATCATTCATCATCTTTACCAAATCGACAATCGCGATCGTCTGTGCATCGTCGATCACTGCTGATCATTGATCGCTCCATCATCAATCTTTGTCAATCAGTGTTCATCTTTGCTTAATCATCGATTGTGATCGCAAGGAACCGTAGTGTGATTATCGTCCTTCGACGATAGTCAATTTTCTCGACAATTCAGATCTTGTTCAATCATTCTTCAATGATCATTGACGATTGATCTTCTTGACGACAAGAGTATTCGGGCTACATACAAACTAAGTAAGAAAAATTATCTCAAAACTGTCTTAGTTTGTCAAGACGTATCTAAAGGATAAAGGAAAACCCAGCCATCCCCTTGGAACAGGACCGAAAAGGGGAGATCCAACTTTTGAAGCATGGGATACTGCTAATTCAATGATCATGTCATGGTTGTGGGATTTAATAAATCCAGCAATTAGTGATACTTGTACGTTCCTAACAATTGCAAAGGAAATATGGGACTCTATTTGCCAGACCTATTTGAAAAAACGGGATGTTGCTCAAGTATATGAGATAAAGATCAAAACAAGTGCAAACAAACAAAGAGGAAAAACTGCGACTGAATATGCCAATCTGCTGCAAAATTTATAGGAGGAGCTCAATCACTATCGAGTATTTGAGATGAAGTGCCCTAAAGATGCAGCTGTTTCCTTTGATTCGAGCAAAAGAAAGTCGACAAGGTATCATGCTAGAGCCTCCAGCTTAAGAAGAATCAGCCTTGGTAAACAAAACGGAAGCAATCTAGGCACAAGATAATGGAAAGACGGACCAATCAAAACCTCTGGGAAAGGCAACAAAGATGGTTGGTGGAGAGATAAGAAAGAGAACCTCTGGTGCAACCACTATAAGAAACCGGGACACACTAGGGAACATTGCTTGAAATTACATGATAAACCACCAAGCCGAGAGTGGGAAAACCGAGAAAAACAACAACGGTCTCAAGCACATTTAACAGAACAGAAGGAACAAGGAGAATGGTCAAAGAAAGGAATACTCAACAATGAGGAAATAGAGAAACTACGAGGTTTGTTAGGATCACTTGAGAAACCTTTTGGTGTAATGTTCATTGGCACTCTCAGGTAAGTCTCCGCTCTCTTTTGAATCAAATACCTCGAAAAAGTGTTTTGTCAATTCTAGGATAATTGACTCAAGAGTCACTGATCACATGACGCATCCTTCACAAAATTTCATCACATATACTTCCTATCCAAGTAATAGAAAATTTGTCAAAGCAAATGGATCCCTTGTAACAGTGTAGGATTAGGAGATATCCATGTTACCTCCTCTCTTGTTCTTAAAAATGTCCTTCATCTACCAAAATTATTAGCAAATCTTGTTTTCATCAAAAAACCTACGGAGGACCTTAAATGCTACGTAACTTTTGATCTCACTTAATGTGTTCTTCAAGACTGGGGTTCAGGGAGGAAGATTGAACTTGCCAAGGCACGGAACGTGCTTTACTATCTTGAAATACCGAGTACTTCAAAAAGAATCATGAATAACTTGTCTTTTCTTGGTTCCTCTAATAAAGATGCCACATGGCTTCACCATTTTCGTCTTAGTCATCATTCTTTTCGAGTCTTGAATATTATGTCTCCATCCTCGTTTAAAGGATTGCAAATTACTGATTTTCATTGTGAAGTTTGTGAACTTGCAAAGCACACTCATGTATTTTCTCCTAATAACAATAAAAGTAGTTCTCATCCTTTTGACTTAATTCATAGTGATATTTGGGGCCGTCAACAATACCAAACATTTCGGGGTCTAGGTGGTTTGTTTCCTTCATTGATGATTGCACTATACTTACATCGATATTCTTGCTCAAACAAAAATCTGATGTGGGTAGTTTTGTTCCTAATTTTCATGATATGGTTCAAAACCAAATTGGGACCAACGTTAAGAACTTTAGATCTGATAATACAAAGGATTGCTTCAACTAAATCCTATTACCATACTTCCAATAAAAGGGTATAATTCATGAATCTTTTATGTGTATACTCACCACAACAAAATGGGGCTGCCAAGTGGAAAAATGGTCATTTACTTAATACTACTCGAGCATTATTATTTCAGGGAATTGTTCTTAAATCCTATCAAAGATGAAGTTCTTAATACTAAATATATGATCAATCGATTACCTTCCCAGACCTTAACTTTTTAAATCTCCCATGGAGGTTCTTGCTAAGTTCTATCCTGATTTTCGAACATCAAATGGCCTAATCCCTAAAGTTTTTGGTTGTCCATGTTCACACCCGACATCGAGGAAAATTGGACCCTAAAGCAATCAAGTGTGTTTTTCTTGGCTATTCTCCTACACAGAAAGCGAATAAATGTTGTCACCCTCCTCCTCAAAAATACTACACTACTACCGATGTCACCTTTGTTGAAACCAAGCCATACTTCACCCAATCTTATCTTCAGGGGAAGACTTTACTATTGGAAGATAAAGACTATATCGAGTCATTTGAACCTCTTTTGACTACCATCCTTAGTTCCTTCAGTTTCATCTTCGTCCACTCCCACTCCAAAACCACCTGAGGTGTCTACTAAGTCCACGTTTGCCTCTCCTATACCACAACCTGTGTCCACTCTTGCTCCAGTATTTGTCTGTATTCATGATTCTATGAGATTTCCTAAGGTATACTCAAGGAGAACAGCCATTCCAGAACTAACACAAGTCCAAGATGCCAACCGAAGCTCTGTTAATGAACATATGGGAAGTTTTGATTCTCCGTTACATCCATAGCCAACTGAAAATAATTCTGACCTTCCTATTGCTTTTAGAAAAAAGGTACTAGAGAATGCACAAAATGACCCTTATATCCCTTGTCTCACTATGTGTCACTTATAAACGATTATCTCCACTACATAGAAATTTCATTATGAGTCTTAATGCTATCTCAATTCCAAACATTTTATCAGAGGCTTTATCCCAAAGCGAATGGAGAATAGCTATGAGAGAGGAAATGGATGCACTGGAAAAGAATAAGACATGAAAAGTTGTAGACAAGCCAACAAGAAAGAAGTTGGTTGTAAATGGGTGTTTACTCTGAAATACAAGACTGATGGCTCACTAGAAAGATATAAAGCAAGATTGGTTGCTAAAGGTTATACTCAAACATATGGAGTTGATTACTAAGACACTTTTGCCCCAGCAGGAAAGATGAATATGTCAAGAAATATGTTGTCTCTAGCAGCCCACTTCAATTGGCAACTTCAACAATATGACATGAAGCATGCCTTTCTGCATGGGGATCTAGAAGAAGAAATTTGCATAAGCATTCCACCTGGCTTTGGAGGAAAAGAGACAACTGATAAGGCATGTAAATTGACAAAGGTGCTATATGAGCTCAAGCAATCCCCAAGAGACTGGTTTGAGAGGTTTGCCAGAGTAATGAAATCAATAGAATATAAACAAAGCCAAGGGGATCATATTCGGCCTCAAGGGGATTAATAGCTCTTCTAGTATATGTCGATGGTATCATTGTCACAGGGAATGATGAAAGGGAGAAACAAAACCTAAAGGAGTGCTTGATTAAGGAATTTGAGATAAAAGCTTGGAAGATTAAAATATTTCCTTGGAATTGAAGTCTTATACTCAAGATAAGGAATATTTATCTCTCAGCAGAAGAATGTGACCGATGTTCTAAAGGAGGCAGGCAAACTTGGTCGTAAACCAGTAGCTACAGCCCTTGAGCAGAACCAGAAACTTTGGGAAGCAAAAGAAGAACCAACTGTTGACAAAGAGATGTATCAAAGATTGGTAGGAAAACTCAACTATCTAGCTCATACCCGACCAAACATAGCTTACTCAGCAAGCATGATTAGTCAGTTCGTGCATGATCCAAGGGAATCACATCTATAGGCTGCTTACAGAATACTACACTATTTGAAAGGATGTCCCGGAAAAGGAATCCTATTCAAAAGAAGGGAGGAGCTCACACTTGAAGCCTATATAGATGCTGATTATGCAGGATCCATAGTGGATTGAAGATCAACTTCTAGTTAGTACATGTTTCTTGGTGGGAATTTGATCACATGAAGTAGCAAAAGAAAGAATGTAGCGGTAAAGTCTAGTGCTAAATCAGAATTCAGGGCTATGGTGCAATGATTGTGTGAACTATTGTGGCTAAAGATCATCCAGGATGATTTGGGAATCAAGTGGAAAGGACCTATGAAGCTATATTGTGACGATAAATCAGCTATTAGTATTGCTCGTAACCCTGTACAACATGACAAAACAAAGCATATTGAGGTCGACAAACATTTAATCAAGGAAAAGCTAGAAGAAGGTCTAGACTGCATGCCTTATGTACCTTCAGGGAGTCGATTGGCTGATGTATTAACAAAGGGGGCTCAGCAGTGCAAACTTTTATGATCTTATTTCCAAGCTAGGAATGGAAGACATCTATTCCCTAGCTCGAGGGGAAGCGTTGGAATGTATAGATGTATTATACAGTTTATTGGGAAGTAAATTTGTTGTATGTAATTAGTTAGACAAGTTAGGGAAAGTGTGACGAGGTTAGGATCCCTCAAATTATGTGATTGATTGAGGGATTGATTAGTTTCTATTTTTGATAGTTAGTTTCCTATTTTTTCCCTAGAAGTAGCCTATAAATTGTAACGTATCAATCATTCTGATATATGAGAAAAACATATTGGTTTCATCTCTTATTGTCAACATTCACTAATTTATTTTATTATTACAGTTACTCAATTAGTGTATTTTTTCATTTATATTGTAAATAAAAAGAAAATCACATGACTTGTGCATTTTATGGGCGAAGATAAGTTTGACATTGATGCTCCACTTGAGCTTGCAGAACTTTCTACTGATGAT
This sequence comes from Sideroxylon spinosum, assembly GCA_003260245.2. Classification (NCBI taxonomy): domain Eukaryota; kingdom Viridiplantae; phylum Streptophyta; class Magnoliopsida; order Ericales; family Sapotaceae; genus Sideroxylon; species Sideroxylon spinosum. The sequence goes on along the minus strand of QLOD02000033.1, from coordinate 21,161,758 downwards.
CTTGAATTAGAAGGATGACACCTAATGATGAACCATGTTTGGAGGTAGAAGCAACAAAGATTTCCAACCAATGAAGGATGGAGCTTGAGAAAGATGATTTACATGCCTTAGGTTATGGATGATATGGCCAAAGGATTTTTGTTTACTTATTTATTTTGGTGCCGTCAAGTTGATCATTCAAAATATGTTTTTGGATTGATCAATTTTTTGTGTACATGACAATTTACTTGCATGATACTAGATTAAGCAATCTTTTTGTAAATTTGAATGGCATAATCTATTCAAGCTAGAAATGAAATAGAATACTATTTTGTTACTTTTGTACTCCCATTAAATAATATATCACAACATATTATCGTAAACTACACTTGAAGACACTATTTTTTGTGTGCAGTATACCCGTATCCATGTCTATAATTTGGACGCTTTTTTAGCCAACTTCCTATATCTTAAAATACAGATAACAAGTGAATATGACATTCAGATACATACCCATATTTGACACTCACACCCAACTCTGAGCAACATTGAATAAAAGTATTCATGTCATGTTGTCTAAAGTTAGTATGTAAGCAATGAGCTTATCAGCTCCGTCTAATAGTGTATTATGTCATCAATGATGTAATCATAAATAATTCACTCTACTATCTGTAAGATAAGTACAAAATCTGAATTTGAAGTCTGACAATATTCTCCTTGTCTATAAAAGAAGTCATATAAATGTAAAAGATGAGTTCCGAGATTCTTCTTGTCTATAAAAGAAAAAGTCATATAAATGTAAAAGACGAGTTCCCAGAGTTTTTTCAAAAATAAAATTCTCAGTTTGCTCTATTTTGTTCCCATTCCATAACCTTATACTCCAGTTTGTGTTTATATATTTTCTTTCGATCCTTACTTACGTCTATAATGTTTGGTATTACAGCCATATTCTTCTTTTAAATCCCTCCTTCTTGCTTAAATTCCTTCTTCCCATTCCATAGCCTTTTCCGTAACCACTCCGAACCTATAAGATACTACAATTGCTTCATTTAGTAGGCTATGTTCCTCTCCTGTTTTAATATGCTCTTTGATTGCCACTTAGATCTTCCAGATCAGAACACCAGGAGTATGTGAACATTGAATGCCTAGTTACTATTTGAGTAAGGACTAAGAAGTTATATAGCCAAGGTCTTTTATGCTAATGTTGTCCAAATGTTGTCGTTGTTATGCATCTCAGGAAAAGGTGTTATATAAATTCTGAACTTGTTAATTGATTTCACTTACGGGATTATTACTACAATCTCAAGTTACTCTCAATAAGCAAGAAACTCTTCCATAGTTTATGACTTTAAATATTTTTAAAAAATCTCTTTCTACCCTTCATCTTCTTTTGAAACCCATTCTAAGTTAGATTATGTTTATGAGTTTTCTTATTACCTAGAAATTGATAAAGTTCCTCCATTTGATATACCTATTATTAATCCTTATGTCGCTTTTTCCCGCCCTATTAATCCCTTTAGACTGCTGTCATAAAAATCATTGGTTCTTCTTCCCAGAAGTCTATTGTCAAAGGATATATTCGATAAATCCTCACAGGTTGATCAGTATTCTATTCCAGCTACTCAAGAAGAACACCTTATAACTCTAGCCCTTCCTGAACATCTTCCTTCTCAATGGCTTAGAGAAGGTTATACCCATCTCCATCAAGGTGCAGTTCAACTTGCTCTCCCGGTTGTTTCTTGCATTGCCCTTCTTCGTGCAGGCATAACTCATTTAAACATACCTGTATTGGTATTGTACATACAACTTTGAATGCTGGAACAGTGATAGTGATTCTTTTCCCAAACTTCAATATGTCTTTAAGAGATCCAAATATCATAAACACTTTGAAGGCATTACTAGCATGGATCAAGCTCACTCCCATCTTGCTGCAACTCTTCATTTTTCTTCTTGCCTCTGATCAATGTCTTGCTACTCAATGTCAATGCAGGAGGAATTCCCACATGCACATATGTATCCAGACAATCATCCAAATAAAACTTACAAAAGTTACTCCATGGGTCTTGGGTAAACTCTTATGAAATATCCCGTGGCACCCAAACTTGCCAAGTTACTCCGTGAGTATTGGGTAAACTCTTATGAAATATCCCTCGGCACCCAAACTTACAGCGTTGCACTGTGAGTCTTGGGTATACTCTTACGAAATGTCCCTTCGCCAGACCCGAACTCTTCAAGCCTTAGATCCCAAATTTCTCACAAACAAAGCTGGTATTGTTCAAATCCAATTTATCTCTTCCTAACCTGTCTTAGTTGTTTGTCCTGTTTTTTTGACATATAAAGGTAATTGAACCTTTGCCTGTTGCTACTTTTAGCCATGATGGCCCTGAAGTCTATTTTTCAAAAGACTTCAATGGTCGTAAATGGTATGATCTTGACTGACTGTCAAGACTGCCAAGATGATCCTACCTGGATTGATGATGATGAAGAAAGGAGGCACCAAGAACGCCTAGAAAAATGATGATATAGAAAATTGTTGCAAGGTGATTGAAAAGATGCAAGCACATATGGAAGTATTAGGTTATGTAATGCGAACAAAATAGAGCACACTAAGAAATTTTATTTCTGAAAGAACTCTTCCTTCTATATTTTCATAACCTCTATTTTTAAAGACCAGGAAAATACTGACAAACTTGAAACTCAGATTTCAAACTTATCTTACGAATAGTAGAATGAGTATTTATTATTACTTCATTGATGCATCACACACTACTAAATAGAGCTCATAAGCTCATTGTTTACATACTAACTTTAGATAGCATCATACGAATACTATTATTTCTCATACACCACCATCTTATGTAGAAAATAACAGCTGTCTTTTCTCTTTTGCTTGTCGACACTTAATCACTATAATCCTCTTCTTCGCTGAGCTCAATTCCTCTCCATAGGTGAGGCTCATCACAGACGATAGTTACAGATGAAAATAGAGTGATGATTTAACATTGCACTAAATAAAACTTCCATTCCAAAATCTGGATCTCTAGATCCTCGTATGCTGAAATAGTGTACGTATAAGAGTGGCTTCAACAGAATTAGCTAGATTCCATTGACAATTTAGGGTCAATATATCTGGAGATATTTCAGAAAAATCTACATTATTGAGGGCACCAATCCTTTTAATAAAATCATACCATATTTGTGGATATTGCCTTCGGGTTGGGTAATTGGCTGTATTATGTAAATAGTAGGCTTAAATAATTGACGTAGGATTGTAGAGAAAAAAAAAAGAATCAACGGAGAAAACAACTGTTCTAGTACAGTTGGCAAAGGAGGTTGAAAATTCGACTCCAAGACTAGCGAACATTGGAGGTTCCCAAACAAGGCGCAAGCCTTGAACTTATCCAGTTCGCGTGGTTTGTGAGGTGTTGCACAGGACCCCAGTTTACCGATCAGCTACACGGTTCGTTGAGGGCTGCAATGAATCAATGAGGTTTCGAGTTACCCCAAAAAAAGAAAAAAAAATCGAAAGAGAAGGAGAAAGAGAAGGAGGGTAGCAGCCATAAAAAATAAACAGTAGTCAAAATATCATTCAATCAAGAATCTTCTATTAAGACCTAACATAAAGGCCTAAAATAAAATTAACCTAATACTAAAATAGCCAAAAACAAATAGGTCCAAAATAATAAAAAAATAACACCTAATTAGCTAAACTAAATATTAATAATCAGTCCATAATAATAATGGTTGGGCCTCTTTGGCCCGACATCTATACACACGTCCACAAGATCTACAAGAGTCCGCACCAACTCTCCCTCAGGGTGGAAATAACTCGGCTCTGACAAGGAGGTGATGGGGGAGACTCTCATAAAACTCCATGAGACCTGGATCAAGCTGCTGCACTGTCTCGGCAGAAATTCAAGTGCAATCAAAATCAGAACGACCAACCCAATGAACTACGAACCACACCATCCTTGGTGAGATCAACCTTTTCATCTAAAATAGCATCAATTTTATTATTGTGTGCAGAGAATGGTGGTAACGATAGTAGCTATCAATTTTAGATGGTAGTAAACGAATGAGGCATCAAATAGTGCATCAAGGGGTTGAATATGTCCTTTGTAGGCAACAAGGTCCTTGACATTAAAGATGGGGCTAAAATCAAAGTGTGATGGAATATCAATAACATATGCGTTTGATCCAACCCGTTTTAAAATTTTAAAAGGATCAGCACTACAAGCTTGCAATTTCGAAACGACTCCAGGAGAAAAACTTTCCGACCTTATTCTAATCATCACATAATCACCAACATTAAAAACAATATGTCGTTTATGTAAATCAGCTTTAAGTTTATATGTCGCATTATTTGACTCTAAGATTATTGATATCAACATGCAAGTCTCGAATATGTTGCGCAAACGCATCAGCTGACTCAAACACTCTAGCAAATGAAGACATGGAAACTAAGTCTAAAGGCTTCCTGGGCTTATAACCATGCACAACTTCGAAAGGGCTTATTCTTATCGACCTATTCACGAAGTCATTGTAGGCAAACTGAGCAGTAGGAAGGATTAAGTCTCAATTGCTATGATGATCTTTAACTAAGCATCTCCATAGATTTCCTAAGCTACGGTTAACAACTTCTGTTTGGCCATCAATTTGGCGGGTGATAAGCTGTGGAAAATTTGAGTATTATACCAACTTGATGTCAAAAGAGTTTTCCAAAAATAGCTAGTGAAACGGACATTACTACCAATCACTACGATTTTAGGTAGACCATACAATTTGACTATCTCCGAGAAGTAAAATTTGGCAACTCTAGAAGCATCAGATGTTTTACTACAGGGAATGAAGTGAGCAATTTTAGAAAAACGATCTACCACCACAAGAATAGAATCATGTTTCTTAGGTGTGCGTGAGAGACCTAAAACAAAATCCATACTAACACCTTGCCACGGACAGCTAGAGACAAGAAGGGGGTTACAAAGACTAGTATTCTGCTTTTTATGTTTAGCTAACTGACAAGTACAACATTGACCCACTATTCTACCAACATCCTTCTTCCAACTCGGCCAGTAAAACTGACGTTTAACTTCTACTATGATCTTGTCATGTCCAAAACTGTCCTAAAAGACCTCTAGCATGAACTTACCATAATAGGAAATCCCGTACGGAAGTTCTCAGGATGCAAAGTTTATTAGCCTTAAACAAGAATCCATCCTAACAAAGGAATTCGTCAGAAACTTCAGACTTTCCATTCCGTAGCTCTAGAAAAATCTCACCAAAGTTATTTGGACCCATTTGTTTTAGGCCTTATTAATATTGAGTTTATTTTTATTAGGGGCCTTTTGTGTTTCGACCCATGGATTTTAGAAGTTTATTATTTAAACCCTAATTAGGGTTAATAGGGGTATTATTGAATGATTGAATGTATGATATTGATTGATTTCTTCTCTTCTGCGGCTTCTTCTTCTTCTCTTCTTCTTCTCTTAATCTTCTCTTCTTCTTCTTCATTATTTGCTTTAACCTATATGATTCAACATCAATAATGCTTGAGTTTGAGTGGAAATAAAAAGAGTTAGAAGGGTTAGTAGAACTTGAACTTGGTTGATTTGTGATACCAAAAGGATAAATAGTTCCTAGGGGATAAAAGAATGGATCTTTATGAAATGTGATTAGAACATACTGGTGGTAATGGACTCTCAACATGGCTAACCTAGTTTCTAATGGATAAAACCATAATAATTTGGCGAGTTCCAAGCTCTAGGATTACTGATTGATCTCTAGTAGCTAATCTTGGCTTGGGTAATATATGCTACGAGCCTCCACGAATCAAAGAGAAGGGCAAAAGTATGATTTTCAAACAAATACCAGGAAAAAAAAACACACACACACACACAAAGCTTCTCCTGGTAGTTCATACTCATTTTTGAGCTGAAAAAATGTAAAAAGGAGTAGTCCGTAGGAAAAATTAATCCTGTGATACGAAGACCATAATTCATCAAAACAGTCGTAAAAATTGTAATCCAATTATGTCTGTTCTGTTGAAAATGTCCCCAGTTCATGACATTTGCCTACAAAAAATAACTTAAGCTGAAACCTGGATCAGCTAGGCATATACAATGCACCCCGTGAGTAATTCCTAGAGAATTGTGAGATAAAAAAATCTACAAGAACCTTATGTTTTCTAGGAAGATGCTTAACTGTAAAATTCCATTGAGAAAACCAATCTGCCTATGGGAGAAGTTGAACCCTGGGAAGAATTTTCCTCTTAGATTTCAGCATCGGAGAAAATAAAGACAAAGTCCATTTCAATAAGAAACCAGTGAACTACCAAGTGAAACTGACTTTTCTATCCCTCTTTGAGCTGCAAGGATTTCCTTGAAAATTGAATGCTAATGTAGTTCAAAAGGTTTAAATTGTCCATTGGCATAGGCACATACTTTTCGATTACTTTTTATGTCTTCAAGCAAAATGACATCCCAGAAATGATCACTAGCATCAGTTGTAACACAAGCTTACTGGTTTTTTTCGGAATTTGGTGAGCTAAGAGAGAGATCGCTTTAACTTTTGGAGTTTAGAAAGCTTTAGTTTGTTCATCAATCTATTGGAAAGATTGCTTTTTAAGCATTTTGGAGAGGTGAGGTGAACTGAGCAATCTAAGGAATAAAATCTCTCATGCAATTAACAATTTCCAAAAATTATAGAACTTGTTTATCAGAGGTAAGCTAGTTAGAAAACGGAAGCAAATGCTGGTAAATATGGGGTTGAAGTTGAAAGCTACCTTGAGTGATTTTCATTCCCAAAAATTCAATCTTTAACTAGGCCAAAATCCCTTCTTTTTTTTTTTTTTTTTTTTTTTTGAGAGAGAGAGAGAGAGAGAGAGAGAGAGCATGATTCCATGTTGTAAAAGCAATTGACAAAATTTGGACAGAAGATTTTCATTATAACTTTCATCTAGAGAGAATAAAAGGATACCATCAATATAATTCAAGGCATGGGATTGGAGGGGTTCAAATATTGTTACCATAGCTCTTTGAAAGAAATATGGACCTATTTTCACCATGTAGGACGTTACTGTCCATTTGAAATTGCAGTTGGGGATGCAAAATGCAGTTGTGTCTTTCATCTTGGTAAAGACCTAGTTGCCAAAACCCAGCTTTAAATTCAAAATTTGAAAAAACTTCAGTTGAAAAGTCGAACGAAAGCTGACACGGCGCCTCCTATGGGGATTCTTCCTTTTCCAATGTTGATCAGTGTGATATACAGTTTTTGAATTAATGTTCTCATAAAAAGCTTATTTGGCAAACAAAATTTGTTATCAAGCAAAAATTAATTAAGTGGCTGGTAATTAACCACTAATTGCTTTTTCCTACAAACTAGCGCAGATTTCTTGTTCGCATGGAATGCTTCACATGCCCACTGGGAAACCATAAGTTCAATCAAACCTTCTTGCTTGAGCTGCTTTAACTCTGCAAAAGCTAATTCGCAATGCTCAGGAATCATACCTCCATAACTTGCCATAGTTGGATTAATATCCTCATCTTTCTTCAAGGTTAGGGAAACAAAGAATTCAGGGTTTTTCTATAAAGGGTTTTTGCATTTTTGAAGGAAATCAATATGGGTTTCAACACAAGAGGACTCAATTTGGATTTAATGGTTTCAAAAGGTTAAGCCAAATAAAGATGTATGGATGACCGTGGCAGAGTATGGACCTTATAAGAGAGACCAGAGGATGACCACCTCATATTAGGCAGGTCACCTAGGATATCAAAGCCAATTAACAAGTCTTTTCTCGGCAAAGAAGGTCCATAAATTTTATGACAAATCACCAAATTCGAAAACAATTTGATCAGTATTGGCTTACAGATGAGATTAATGGCAAATTCTCACCATTTGTAGCTCTGAATATTTGTGAACAATGTCGTGAAAATCCCGATTTTAATCGTAAATCGTACGATTTTATGATTTTAAAATGAGAAACCTTGTTAAATCGCATTATAATGACATTCTGGAGTAAAATAGGTAAAATAGCGATTTGCGATTTTATCGATTATAAAAAAATTTGGCTTTTTGTATAATTTTAACAAACTAATGGGAAAGAAATAAAATTAAAATATAAAAAGCCTTATATTATTGGGCATAGGTCCTTTTCTTTCCACGAAGTCAAGCAAAAGTAGCTAAGTAGGTCAATGACTTCGCCCTTCAATCTCCCCAAGTCTTCTCAAGGTGCGATCCACCGTTCTTGACGTTGCGAGCTGTGAAGTGCGAACAAATTACGACTGATGTGATCACTTTCGCAAATGACTTTCCAATTCCGGTGTTAGGTTAGGGTTTTAGACAGTTTTGGATTTGGTTCTTTCTCGTGTCGTCAGCTCTAGCCATTTTTCAAGCGTTCTTCCCTTCCTTCGACGAGTCACCTAGCATACACTACTTTCGTTGAGTTGTCTCAGAAGTCACGTAGCCATTTTAATTTTTTTTTTTTATCTTTTCTTTTCTTTTTTTCTTTTTTTTGTTGGGGGGTCCCTTTACCTTCTCAAAAAATTGTTTATAAGGAATTTTTTTTGGCTAAGATTCTAAGAAAGATTTTACTGAAAAATCATTTTTTTGCTAAGATTCTAATAAATTTTTTTGTTGAATTTTTTTTTTTGGGCTGAGTTCCTTTTTTTTTCCAAGCATTTTTTTAATTTTTGATAAATATAGTGATGTCTAGTAGTAGTGTTGGTTTGATGTCTTCTATATCCAAAAGAAATTCAAGAAAAAATGGTGCGGAGAATAGGTCTAATGCAGGTTGGGAACATGGCCTTGATGTTGACGAGGATTCAAAAACAATGCCAAAATATCAAATTATAATCTCTAAATGTTAAAATATTATATTATATAGACTATGATTTTATAAGGTACATTATAGGTAAAATTTTACGATTTTAAGATTCGATTTTACGATTCGATTTCACGGATCCCCGTCGATTTTAAGCAAAATCTCGATTTTAAAAACATTATTTGTGAACATGGATTTCAAAGTGTTTTAGGTAAAAGGGAACGACTAATAATAGAACAAGTTGCTCCTGCATCAAAGAAAGCAATAACATGAAGAGGTTTTGAATAATTATCAAAAAGAATCTAAATCTACACATTAGGGGTTGAATGAGAAAGGAAAATTGGATCAATGGGGTAAAAGTCGTGGTCTGATAAAGATAAGTTACCCCAGGAATTTTCTTATTTAGACAAAGGATAAGAGATGGCAAAGAGTGTCTCCGGGGATGGGTCATCATCCAAAGAGAATTATGACTCCAGATCATTTGATTCAAGGGAATCCTTTGAAAGCTGAGCCACAAACTTTAACTTCTTTTTTGCAGAATTGCAATCTTTTGCAAAATGCCCCTTCTTTCCATATACATAACATTTGTTAGAAGATTTGGCACGAATTTTTTTTTTTTTTTTTTTTTTTTTTGAAAGATATCCCACTTGAACTGAGAAGTTTTTTTCTTAGACCATTGTTTGTTGTGGAGAGAAAATCTTTTCTTCTAGAAATGCTCGGGTTGTTTTGGAGGACAAACACGGTTATTGTCTCCATAGCATTTTATTTTCAGATCAAGTCTTTCACAAGATTTTCCTAATTTTTTTCCTCTTTCTTTAAGACTTCAGAGAAACTTATTTTAATTGCATTAGTGATCAAGAGCTTGTATAGCAACATGGAATAGTTCACCTAATGAAGCACCTTTAAGTTCTAGATGCATATCTTGCATTAATTTAGTAGCTTCATCCCCAAGAAGATCTAGTATTGAGAAACGCTTTTCTAAGATTTGAATCACTTTTCTTTTAAGGTGTAAAACCTTCTAGACTTGTTATTGTAGTGCCTTTGCAAATCTTTTCTATTAAAAGAACAGCACTTTATCCAAAAATATTCTGTCCCAGCTTGAGCCATATGATGATCCAGAGCTCCTAAGAATTCACCAAACACGTAGAAAAGAAAATAATCTGCATTCAGTAGCTGTTGAACTTGAAGCTTTCTATATTCTCCAAGAGCAAGCCATCATTTTCTGAGTCGACCTTGAAATCTGGAAATTAATCTTCGGAGAATAATGGGAAAAGTCAATCCTAGATGTTTTTTCTTTTCCTTGGTAAGTATCAATCCTGGATGTTGTTCAGCCTAGATCCAAGAGCACATTTCAAAGATTCTATCTCTCCACTAAGGAGGATGGATGTCATCAATAATGAAATGTTTCTTGATATCTGCTTGAAAATGGTGGGAATTTGAAGGAGGTGGAGTTTCAACTTCTGGATCATCAATAATATGGTCAATAGCAACAGCTATGGATTCTTCAAGATTTACCATAAAGAAAGAAACTGGAAGCTCTGGTTTAGAAGTTTCAAGGAATTACTAGAAGAAGAAGTGAGATGACCATCCATATCATCAAATTTAGCAAGATTGATATATGGAGGATTTTGCTTTGGGGTTAGACCTTCTGAGAAAAGGATGAAATAGGATTTAGGTATTCAACAAGAAGTGTATCATGCACTGGGCCTTTAGAAGAGGCTCCAATGACCAGATCTGGTTGTTTAGTTTGGGAAAAGGAAGGGGAAGGAGTAGCCTTTTGGGAGAGGCTTTTCTTTTTGGTTGAGGAGGTTTTGGTAAAGAAAGGAGAAATAATGGTTCGAAATGGTTGTTTTTTGAAATGCAGTTAAAGGTTGAACTAGTGATAATGAAGATACAACTAAGACTGATTCGTGACAGAAAAATGGATAATGAGTAGGCAGAGTTATGGGTTTCATTACTTGAATAGGAGGGGCTTGAGAGAAAAGCCATGATTTGAGATTTGTCTTGGTAGAATTATAAAACCAAATACATGCTGAAATTTTTGAAATTTCAAGAGGGGCAACACCAATTTTAAATAATATAATTACATACATGTACACCAACAAAATTTAAAATTTCCGGGCAAGGGAGGGGGTGTGATTGTCCCTTAGACCCCGTCTCCACCCATGCAAAGAAGTCAACCTTAAGAGACTCTATAAACATTATACTTAAAAATAATTAAAAAGAAGAAGAAGTCCAAAAGTCATCTCAAATTAGGACAAACCTCACTAGACAATCAAATATATAAATCAATACTATTCGATTTATACACTAGCTCCTCTCTTCCTTGAAAGATTCTTATATTACTTTTCCTCCAAATAAGGCACAATACAGGGAGAGAGAGAGAGGGGGGGAGAGAGAGAGAGACCTTCGACTTTCTATAGCCTTCCTTCCAACTAAGAAGCAATTCCTATGCACTTCCGGAGAAAACCCAAGCCATCCCAAACATAGAAAGAATTAGAAACAACAATCTTGCACCTAGCTAGAGTGCAGTAAAAGAAGTAACACGAATATTAAACAAATTTGTTCACCAAAACATTTCGTAGTGTCTAGATCCTCTCCCCCACCATGATCCAATAGATGGCCTGAAAAACTCCATGTAAATCTCATCTCTGCTAATCATTGGGATATCTCCTTAGTTTTGTACCCCACACCATTTGATCGTTCACTATCTAAACATAATCTACAACCATCGCCTCCTTTTGAATTGCTAACGAAGAGACAGGATGAAAGGCTTCTACCAACCGATGGTCCCCCACACAATTAATAACACGCTAAAATTTTATCCCATCCCTCTTCCGACCGCTAATATATTATGGACATTGGCCCACAAAAGTCATTCCATAAGGCTCAGAAAACTCTCCATAGCCCGCAAACGTGAGACAAGGATATAACTAGAATGGCCAATCCCCTGAATAGGTCTGAGGTCTCATACTTTGCCACGGTGACATTCCTCCAGTGTCTATCTCGTTTGCATGCAAGCCTCCAAAATCATTTTCTCAATGAAGTCCTATTGAAAACATAATTTTCCACCACTCTTCATCGTGATGCAAGCCGTATCCCAATCCACCAAGTATTATTTGAAATTCTCTCCTAATCTCACACCCCCTGAAAGAAATTGCTCCTAAATCTCCTCTAGCTTTACTTGGAATGGGGAACCAACATAAGCTCAACAAGGTACTTTGGATAAGGGTAATGCTATCCCTTAGACAAGTATTGACACTTCCACCTTGCTAAACTTTTCCAGGAATCTCTCAATAATTGCATCCCATACTTTGTACCTCATTATTATTATTAAGGCAAAATTTCATATCAAATAAATTACGAGAAACGATAACTAATTCTTTCAGCTTTGTTTATGTAGTGTAGTATAAGTCGTGACTGATTGACTGTTATGCAGTAATTGAAGTGTATAAAGCAGCTCATTTTAAAATATGTGTAATGACCATTAAGGACACACATTTAGCATGCCCACACAGAGGGACAATGATACCCCCCGAACTCAAAAAACTGGAATTTTTACATAGAAAGAAACTCAAATAACGAATCATAAAAAAGCAACCAAACAAGTGAGACCAACCACGGGAATACATTAAAAACACCACAAATAAACTGGAAACATGGAAAATTACAATAAGAAAAGAAGAGAACCATAATGATAGAACCAAACGAACTCATCAAATGATAAATGAAATAGCAAAATTCAAACAACCCGGGAGCCCAAAAGTAAGGAACAGCAGAACAGGCTTAAACAATTAACAAAAACTTTACAATCATAGCCCAAAAAACATGCCAAAATCAAACATGACCCAAGTCACTCCATCGCTCAAATCCTGAATAACCACGAAACGAGAAATGCACACAAAAGCAAATGTATTCAAAGACTGAAATAGAAATACCTTAGAGTAAGGAATAATGTGGTCATAGTCATGACAGAGACAACCGGGGCAACCCACTAGTTTCCGAAACAGAGTGTTACCAAGGGCGTCACGCCGCCAGCGATCGGGGTCTCGGCCTTTGATCTTCTCCGCTTTGTCCCAGCATTGCTGCTTCACGCTGTACGGAAAGCTTCTTGGGTAAGGGATAGAGTTAGGGTCAGGGGAGGAGATTTGCAGGTTCTCGAACAAAGTGATGTCCTGTTCAGTCACTAGCTCCCCGTCGAGAACGGCGGCTCCGGAGGAAGAGAGCCTGGATGAACGAGAGCCAGACGGTCCTAGTTCGATCCCAGGCGAGGCAAGGGATCGATCTCTGGTCGGAGATGAATAGCTTCTCCTCTTCCCTCCCTTGCTGGGCTTCATTTCTGCTCCAACTCAAGGACCAACTAAGACGACGATTAACTCTTTCTTAGAAGATAAATGGAAAACAGGGGATGGGGGAAATTAATGGAAAATTAGGAGGAAGAAATTTTATTTTATTTTACTTTTTAACTTCTTCTCCCATTTTTTTTTTTTTTTAAACTTCTCTTCTTCCAAAGCAAACATAATTTGAGAAAAAAAGATTACAATGAATACGTTTAGCACGTTATAAATTTCTAAAAAATATTAAAATATCTAAGAACTTCTAAATATTATTTAATTTTTTATTCACAGCATCAATTACGAATCTATAATTTTTATCAAATTATCTCACTTTGAAATCTTTTGGAGTCTTAAAAAAAATCAAAAGTGAAGTTTTTTTGGGATTTGGAGTATAAAAAGTTGTTTTGAAATGATAATTAGATATTTGTATTTGATTTGATATAAAATTGTTAAAAATTATATAAAGTGACACGTAGCAAAATTTTAGTGGAGAATTTTAAAAATTTTTAAAATTTTGTAAACTGTTTTTGGTACAAATATCAATATATTTAAAAATATGACAAAATCTGTTGAAACACACTAGCATAGCTTGTTCCAAAGGATTTTAACAATTTTTTTAAAAATGTTGGAATTTTTTTAAATTTAAAAAAGTTAAAACTTCTGAAATTTTTTAAGTTGATTGCTGCTCCAAACAGCACATTTATCTAAATTTTTCACCCTCTATACATAAAATCTAATTATATCACATTTTGTTATTTCATCTACCTGCCATTGATATCTTTAAAAGACATCGGAATTTTGAAGATTGCTAAATCAACCTAAGTCATTTTCGACTTGTGTTGTTTAAATTCGACTTGTCTATCGTAGGGACATATACACTGTGCATAGGTGGTGCTTGTATTCCATTTATAGCTAGTTGTCAAATAATAATCAAATAATAAGTAATATCAATATAACAGTATAATTTTTAATACAAAATAAAACTTAAATTTTGATAGTTAAAATTTCACTCATAACAGAGATATTGAAGAGGGACATTAGTCGTTTGCTCACTTGCTTGACACCATTGCCTGCGTGTGCCACTTGTGGCAGTTTATAACGTAATTAAATAAATCATTTAATTAGTTTTTAAACATAATTATATTCGAAATAAGATTACAAATGCCTTGCCAAAGTTAAGTGTATACTTATCATTCTTATCCTCCCAACTCTATCTATTCCTAAGAACTAGTATATTCCAGCAATCATGAATATGATAATATGCGAGTTTGACACACTCCCCAACCCAAAAGCATGTCGTATTTTCAAGGATCATCCATACTTACGCACCGAGGATTATCATGTAAGCATAATGAATATTATGTGTATGTGAATATAAAATCATCAACAGAATAAATTAATGCAGAAAACATACTTGTTTGTTCCATGATCTTACTTCCTGAAAATAAACACAATTGTGCGATTCAATTTGATTAATTTGTAGATGGTGGTTACGATCTTCCTCTCTGTTATAAACTTAATGACAAGTATCATTTGAAAAAAAATGTTTGTATATATTGTGAAAAGAGGCAACATATCCATTACATATAAGGAAAAAATCCTAACCTCACTAGACCCTCCGTAAAAAAATTATAATGGGTTTAACAATCAACTCACACTTAAACCTTTTAATCTCATTATTCCTATTAGATGCACATAAGTACAATTAAATAGATCGCAAAAAAAAAAAAAATGGATCCTATCATGTATATCCAATCTTTAACTTGGTTTTAACATTTTTTTTCTCTTTATATTGAGCATACATTAATTAATTCATAACTCAGACAGCGTCTTTTTATGGGCCACCCAAATTATAATGATATGCAGGTTCATAGTCCGAAGCCATCAACTGTATGGCCATAACACAAAGGGAAAACCACCCTTGTATTTAACAATGGTTAAGTTTCCATCACCAAGTTTTATTAGCTCATTCTGTTTCACTTTATTTAATCAAATTCAGTAAGTCGTAAAAACATTGTCAAGGCTTAATTAATCTTCCATATAATCTTATAGGAATTTCATTATATAACTTGTGGTATCATTACAATATTTATTAACATGTATAATCATATGAGCAATACTAAAATGAAAGTCTAGTATACATTTATCAAGTCCACCCATGAAATAAGCATCATGTTTATCCTTAAAACTAGTTTAAGGTGATCAAATATAGGCCAGGAAAGTCATGGTATGTAGATTTTAGGAAAATACAAAATAAAAAGTTGGGTAAGGTGTCATACAAACATGAATAGAGTGGTAGTGCACACACGAGAAAGATAGAACTAGTTGTGCATATGAACTAAAGAAAATGTGTGCATAAGGCATTTTGGTGACTTTTCGTGCGCACAACCTAAACCTTGGCATGCGCAGAAGAACACTACTAAACACTGGATTCTTATCAAGGATTAAACATGTATGGGTTAGCCTATGTGACTTTCATGTGCACAATGTGGTTATTCTCATTTGCACAATGGGATTGTTCTCATACGCATGAGGCAACTAAGTATGCTGATGTCCACACAAAAGGCTAAGAAGCATGGGCACGATGGAGGGTTGGTTCAATGATTAGGCAGGAAAAGGCCAGCAGGTGCATGGGAGGCTCTGTTAGGGTATCGTGTGCATATATAGGAAATGATCAAATGTGCACACGATAGAATTAGCTCAAAATTTCTCGGTTACGACTGATGCTTTATTTTTTATTTTTTTTCCTCAAACATTCTCAAGATTAGTTTGACATTAAACTCATATATATTATCTATATCTATTAAAAATTTATGAAACCAACTTATTTATATCAAGTAAAGTCTTAAATTTCTAGCATTTTGTGAATAGGATATGGAACATAAAAATAATAATCAAATTTCTCAAAGTGTACATTCCAAGTAGGGATGTAAAAATGGTGGGTCGGCTGGTGACCCAACCCAGAAATTAGTCTGGTCCGACCTGGCCCAACGTTCCGTACAGGCCCGGCCTGACCCACCCCAACCCCCGGGGTCAGGGCTTGGGTCAGGTAGCCCCGGCCCGAGGCCTGACCCGATTAACATTTTTTTTTTCCCTGGCAGCTGCCAGCCTGCCATTGCTGCTGCTGTGTGTGCAGTTGGCCAGTGGGCAATGGCAGGCAACGGGATGGGATGGGATGGGGGTAAAGTAGGGGTAGGTATATATATATAATTATATTTTTGACCGTTTTTGTTTTTTTTTTTTTTCCTCACTGCCAAGTGACAAAAGCTGGAATTTTTTTTCTGTGACCGATTTGGGTTTTTGACCCAAAGGAGCAAAGGTCCAAAAAAAAAACCTTTGGTCCATAGGGTAATGCAATTCCAAAAATCAATATATTTTTTTTTCACTGCCAGCCGAAAAAGCTAGGATTTTTTTTCTCAGTGACCGTTTGGGTTTTTATATCCAAAGAACCAAACGTCTAAAAAAAATTTTTTTGGTTCATTGGGTAATACACTACCGAAAATCAGTTTTTTTTTCACTGTCAACCGAAAAAGCTAGAAATTATTTATTTATTTTTTTTAGTGACCGTTTAGGTTTTTGACCCAAAGGACCAAAGGTCCAAAAAAAAACCTTTGGTCCATAGGGTAATGCATTGCCGAAAATCAGATTTTTTTTTTTAGTTACCGCTTGGGTTACCGTTAAGTAATTACAAAATCCCCTTAATCTTCAATTATAAATACTCCTACACACATTCATTCCATCCCTACACAAAAACTAACAAATTCTTTCTCTTAAATTTTTACACAACTAAGCTGTCAACTTTCAAGTGTGCTCTCCAATTATGCTCAATTGCATCAAATTTGAAGTCAAGTTTTGAGATCAAGTGCTTCAAAGTTTCAAATTATTCCAAGTTAGTATTTAATTTTTTTTTCAATTTGCATACATTCGTTTTTTTTAATTTGTGCGTGATATTTTTCATCAAATTATTTTTTCTAAATCGATCCTAGAGACATCCATTTTTTTGATTTGGAGGGTGGAGATTCAATATATTTTCCCCCTCAAGAACAAATGAAATAATTTGCATCACCACAAATACAAACACCTGCTGCTACAAGTGGTAATGTTGGTGCATCATCTTCCCGCCACGCCCAACAGCGTAGCTCTTCAAAAATATGGTACTTTCTTACTAGAATTATACAAGATGTTGGAATACATAAGGCTAAATGTAATATTTGTGGGGATCTATCAGATGGTAGGACTACTTCTGGAACTAGTCATTTAAAAAGACATTTAAATAGAAAAACCAACACGATTCTCGCATAAATTCTGTAATTGATTAATATTTTCCACAGGACACACAAACTCAATTAGTTAATAAAATGGGTAATTTAAATATTTTTTCTTATGACCCTACAAGAACGCAAAATAATTTAGTTAGATATATTGTTAAAGATGAACAACCCTTCACAATAAGTGAAAATCGACATTCTGAAGAATTTGTGCATAATAGGTTTACGCCATAATATCAAGGTCTTTCAAGAAATACTGCAAAAAATAAAGTTTTACGAGATTTTAAAATAAAAAAAGATGAATTAAAAACTTATTTTGACAAATTTGATAGAAATATTTGTCTAACCTCTGATATATGGAAATCTTGCCAAGTTATTGAATACATTTGTATAACTGCACATTAAATTGATGAAAATTGAAAATTAAATAAACTAATTATTTTATTTAAATTAGTTGAACAGCCTTACGCTGGATTGAGTGTTGGGGAACTTATTTTGAGTGAAGTTATATTCTGAAAATTAAATAAAAAAATATTTTCTATTACTTTAGATAATGCTTCATATAATGATGTTTATTTTAATTACTTATACAATGCCTTGTCTACGAATAATTTATTATTTCACGGACATTGTTGTGTCTATATACTCAATTTAATTGTAAAGGATGGATTAGATACTTATGAATCTTCTATTGTGAAAATAAAAAAAATCGTAATTTGTACTATGAGTTCATAAAAAAGAATTAATATATTTGCTAGCATATGTAATCAAGTTGGTTTAAAACCTAGAAAATTATCAATGGAAATTAATATAAGATGGAATTCAACTTATATTATGTTAAAAGTTGCTATTAAATATCAAAAAGTAATTGATTTATTTATTATAAATAATCAAGCAATTAGTTTAGATAGTATTGAGCCCATTGATTGGGCAAATGTATTTTTTTTTTTAAAAATTTTTTACGTGTTTTTGATATTGCTACTAAAATATTTTGTGAAATTTATTATCCTACTTCTTTTATTATTGTTTATCAATTGGGAGTTATTGATGAAATTTTTAAAAAAATATTTTTCCCAAGAATATTATGCCCCTATGGTTTTAATAATGAAACAAAAATTTGATAAATATTTTAACCCACTTCCTATACATTTTGGTATTGCCACTATTTTAGACCCTAGATATAAAGAAGATTTTTTCCTTCAATTATTAGATATGATATATAGGGCTGAAAGTGTCCAAGAACAATTAAATAATATTAAACAGCAAATGCAAGCTCTAATGGGTCGGTATGATAGTAATCGTACAACTACCAAAACAACTATTGCCACAATATCCTCGTCTCACCATGACTTTGGTGGCAATACATCTCTTTGGAGAAGAATAACTTCTCGGTGGACAGAATCATCAATAAGTGCCAATTCAAATTCATCCGACCTTCAACGTTATCTCGGTACACCTCCAATTAAAAATGAAGATGGTTTCAATCTTTTAGACTGGTGAAAGGGACAACAATCAAAGTTTCCAGTTCTTTCAGCCTTAACTCATGATATTTTCGCATTTCTAGTTTCTACTGTAGTATCAGAGCAAGCATTTAGTACAAGTGGACGCGTTATCAGTCAATTCAGGAGTCGACTGGCACCTCCGACAATAGAAGCTTTAATGTGTTTACGAGATTGATATCTCGTCGAAAATAGACAACAAGAAAATGCCGAAAAAGAGGAACTTGTCCTTGATTTTAATGCAATGTATTTAGGTGAAAGAGAAGAACACACTAGTGGATCTAGTGATGAATAATAATGATGTATAGATAGAGTA